>CM077656.1:15074585-15649585 GCA_039707465.1 Rhabdophis nuchalis
GCTTTAGAAATCTTAGCCTGCTGTTTCCTTACCAAGATAGCTCATTGTTTTTAGAATATTTAACTCCTTGGGAATCTAAAATAAAGAGTTCTGTATTGGTTTAAATGGACATTTAGCATCAGGTGTAGCAACTCTATGGGGATGAAGTGCAGTGGTGGGTTTCAAATTTTTTAGAACCTACTCTGTAGGTGTGACCTATTTTGTGGGCGTGGCTTGGCAGTCATGTGACAGGGTGGGAGTGGCCACCTTTTAAAATGTGGTGAAACTCATTTAACAACGCTCTTGCTTAGCAACCAAAATTTTGGACTCAATTGTGATGATAAATTCTTTCTTTCTTTCTTTCTTTCTTTCTTTCTTTCTTTCTTTCTTTCTTTCTTTCTTTCTTTCTTTCTTTCTTTCTTTCCTTCCTTCCTTCCTTCCTTCCTTTCCTTTCCTTTCCTTCCCGCTGGGTCACTGGCAGCGGCGGGCCAGATTTACTTCCAGGTACGCCTGTGGAACCCCCTCTCACCGGTTCTCTAAATTTCACCAACCGGCTCTCGCGAGTAGGTGCGAGCCTGCAGAAACCCACCACTGATGCAGTGGCTCAGTGGCTATGACACTGAGCTTGTTGATCAGAAGGTCAGCCGTTGAGTGGTTCGAATCCCTAGCAACGCATAATGGAGTGAGCTCCTGTTACTTGTCCCAGCTTCTGCCAACCTAGCAGTTTGAAAGCTCATAAAAAAAATGCAAGTAGAAAAATAGGGACCATTTTGGCGGGAAGGTAATAGTGTTCCGTGCACCTTCAGCATTTAATCATGCCAGTCACATGACCATGGAGACGTCTTCCGACAGCGCTGGCTCTTCAGCTAAGAAATGGAGATGAGCACCTTCCCCCCTAGAGCTAGAAATGGCTAGCAGGCAAGTGCAGGGGAACTTTTAGCTTTACTTATAGCAACTCTTCCTAATGGTTTGCTTGTGTTTACTTTTAAATAACTAGACATTAACCTCATTTAATTCTGTGACAATAGCACAATGCCATAAGCATTTACACTTTACTCAGACTTGCGATCGTGATTGCAGAAGTAATTCTGGGTAATTTTCCTTTTATAAGAAACAAACACTTCCTTCAAGTAAAGGTTCCAATTTTAATTCACAACCACTACATCAGTTTGATGTAGTGGTTGAGGCATCAGGCTAGAAACCAGGGACCGGGAGTTCTACTCCCATCTTAGGCACAAAGCCAACTGAGTCACTGTCCCAGCCCTAGGAAGAAAGACAATCTTGTCAAGAAAACTCCATGGACATGTCGAAAACTGTCTGAAAGGCATCAGATACAAGAAAGCATTAGAACTGTGATGGCCAACCTATGACGCACGTGCCAGAGATGGCACATAGCACCCTCTCTGTAGGCATGTGAGCTGTCATCCCAGTTCAGCTCCACCATGCATGTGCATGCACCTCCCACCGGCCAGGTGCAGGTCTCTGCTGTGCATGCACAGGGCGCAGGGTGCAAGCACAGGGTGCAGGGTGCATGTGTGGGGCCTGGGGCTCATGCACAGGGCCCAGGGGTGCATGCATTGGGGGGGGGGGTCAGGCAAGGACGCATTCGCATGCACACACATGCGCTTTGGGCACTCAATCTGGAAAGGATTAGCCATCGCTGCATTAGAGTATGGAGCACTTCGGTAAAATTCCCCCTACCATCAAGTAAATTAATCCTCTTCCATGAATAAAGATACACAAATCACTTTTGTTGGGGTGGGGGGAAGCAAAGGCTGATTTCCCAACAATGAAAGCTCTGATGCCTCCATTTCTCCTTCTGAAATAATTTAAAATAACTCCCACCCTCCAAAAAAGGACAAAAGGTCTCAAATCACTGTTTATTTATTTGCTGGTTTTCTCCCACTCCTTCTGTCCACAGCAGTGGTGGGTTTCAAATTTTTTTAGAACCTCTTCTATAGGTGTGGCCTGCTTTGTGGGCGTGGCTTGCGGGCCATGTGACCGGGTGGGAGTGGCTTGCCAGCCATGTGACCGGGTGGAAGTGGCTTGCCAGCCATGTGACTGAGTGGGAGTGGCTTGGCAGTATTGTGACAGGGTGGGCATGGCCAACTTGTAAAATGTGGTGAAACTTACTTAACAATGCTCTTGCTTAGCAACCAAAATGTTGGCTCAGGAACTCTGGCATTTGAAGCACGCAAGTCTTAAAGCTGTCAAGTTAGTTTGATGAAGAGAAGGACCAGGGGAGACATGATAGCAGTGTTCTGATATCTCAGAGGGTGCCACAAAGAAGAGGGAGTCAAACTATTCTCCAAGACACCTGGGGGCAGGACAAGAAGCAATGGGTGGAAACTAATCAAGGAGAGAAGCAACTTAGAACTAAGAAGAAATTTCCTGACAGTTAGAACAATTAACCTCTGGAACAGCTTGCCTCCAGAAATTGTGAATGCCCCAACCCTGGAAGTCTTTAAGAAGATGTTAGATAGCCATTTGTCTGAAATGGTATAAGGTTCCTGCCCATGCAGGGGGTTGGACTAGAAGACCTACAAGGTCCCTTCCAACTCTGCTGTTGTATTATTGTCAGTTCCAAGACCCTTGCACCCCTAACCCTTTAGAAAAACAACAACAACTCAGGGGTGTTCAAACTTGACAGCTTTAAGACTTGCGGACTTCAACTCCCAGAATACCTCCTCTCGCTCTTCATCTTGCTGATGGGCAGATGAGCGGGGCGGGGGAGGGAGCTGGAACCAGTTGTAAACGGCCCTGTAGATTTGTGGAACTTCTTCTATAGAAGAGCTTAGAACTGGCAGGAACCAACGCCTGATACGTAGGCTCTAGGGTGAAGTGAGACACAGAAGAGGAAGATTGGCTCACAATGCTTCGCAGCTATTCTACGGCATTTATAGAGTTAACGAAGTGAAACTCCGGTGAAACTTCCCTATTCCTTTCACACACAGTTGCCTGCCTGCTGTCAGCACCACACGCAGCTGACTTGATTCTTACCCTGCCTTTTTTTCTTTCGAGCCGTAATGACAATTTGGATTTATCAGAAGCACTGTGTGCTGAACAGGTTGGAGAGCACGTGTCAGTGTGGCTCTGAACCTTCACAGGGAAATGTTTGTAATATTGGAGAACACAATTTCCCAGGGCACCGTGACCATGAAGTTACCAGATCAGACTGTGAGATCTTTTCTTCTCTCAAACTCTATTTAATAACTAGAACCGTCCTTCTTTGGGGAGGACAAACGACAGGCTGTGCTCATGTCATGTGCATGGGCCAAAAAGAAAGGAAGACCAATGAATAAATAGTACATTAAAACAAAAACAAAAAAAAATAGCATTTACCTAGATGTCATACTTCGGGGATGGCTAACCTTTTTCTAAAGGTGTGCTCAAACTATGTGTGCGCACTCTATTGTGCCGCACATGTGCCAACCCACCTGCGAATGTGTGAGCGACCCCTCACTCGCACGTGTGTGGTGAGGGATATTTTTGCACCCCTTCTCCCTGGGGAGGGTGAAAAACAGGTCCAATGGGCCAACCGGAAGTTCAGAAATGCACTTCCGGTTGATCCATTGGGCCTGTTTTTTGCCCTCTCTAGGCTCAGGAGGCTGGGGAGGCTGGGAATGGGTGAATACGGCCTCCCCCCTGCCCTCTGGGAGGCTGAAAATCAGCTGTCTGGAGTGCACATGTGTGCTGGAGCTGAGGGCTGCAGAGGGCTTTCATGCCGGAAAATATGGCTCTACGTGCCACTTGTGATACACGTCCCATAGGTTCGCCATTATGGTCATACTTGAATGCAACATCCTAGAACGTCAGGTAGCTATTTTGGCTAAGAAAGGAAAGACCAACATTAAGATTGGTTAGTGTTAGGACTATAATCCTAGTGTTGGGTTGGCAATATATATATATATATATATAGCCCCACCCTCCACCCAAGCCGTTGAAATTCAAAACAAGGAGAAACATACAAATGAGACCAATCAGCATCAATCTACCAGTCATGATGCAGCTGCACAGCCAATCAACCCACTCACAACAATAGTCAGCACTCCACCCCCCCCACCAAGATTTAAAGAGGGGCGATGCCTCCGCAGTCACAGTCACAGACAGAAGCCTGCCTGATGATGACAAGTGAGATCTTGTCGAAACGTTGCAATAACATTTCTATGCCTTATACACGGGAAAATCCCCGAAGCCAGCTCATTTGCAAAAAAGCAAAGGCCCAAGCCTGATGATGATGGGGGTGATCCCATCGAAACATTGCAAAAACACCTTTAATTTTACACGGGAAAAGACCCGAATAAACCAAAATCTACATATGGTCTCTGTTACTTTAAATGTTACAGTTGAATGTAATCGGCTGCTGTAATTAACTCAGCAATAAGAGGAAGCCAGGAGCACTGCTAGTTTGCTGACTTTGAACTGAAGATACTGTGGTGTCAGCGGAACAAGGAAGAATCATGGATTGCAACTGCAAGCTAACTGTTTTTGAGTTAAAGACTGTATTTGATTCAGGACTGACTATCACTGTTTGTGAAGCAGTAGTTTATTTTTCCATCGCAAGTAAAGCTACTTGTTTTTACTATCGGTGTCTGAGACTCTATTGGTGTGTCTTCTAGCAACGTTTCTCTAGCTGCAATTCCGTTGCACAACTCTCTGTCTCTCCTAAAGGAGATATCCCCAACAGTTAGCAAACTGTATATGAGCAAAACACATTTAAAAAGGAGATCATCCAGTTAAAAAAAATTACCCCAGTACAATTGGTGAGTCTTAACCTATCATTAAAAAAAGAGAACTGGAATGGTTTGGAACATTTGCCCACTAAGAGCACTCCAATAGCCATGGCATTTCCTTTTCAAAACCAATCATTTATGCTCTTCTCTTTCCCTCTCCCTTCCCATTTGTGTGTGTGTGTGTGTGTGTGTGTGTGTGTGTGTGTGTTTTGGAGAGGCAATATTTACTCCAAAATATACACTGACTTACCTACCCCACTTGGCAGTATAAACATAAACGAATCAGGACTGCATCTAAACAATTGTATCAGTTGTATCTCTGAGTCTTTGTGTCTGCAAGGCATCTCCAATTAACGTGTTTGTATGGAGCACTAATTGGGTCAAACTATTATACAAAGAAGAGGTGGCGCAGATGAAAACCCATCCTTGAAAAAATGACTGTACCATTGTGGCTGATCTCTTGAGGTGTGGAAAATGCCTCCAGCTGCAGAGAATCAGTTGAAAGCAGCAGGGGGAAAGAGGAGAGAACACAGGGTCGGAGATGATAAGTAGCACACACATTTTGTTCCAAATCATGTAACCTTTGTCATTTGAACGAGATGCAGAATTGCTAGGATCAATAGCAATATCTAAGTAGCTATGTTAATCTTAAGAATGCGGCCGCGCGGGCGATTCTGGGAGCATCTCGAAGCTCCCACATAACACCTCTCCTGCGCGAGCTGCACTGGCTGCCGGTGGCCTTCCGGGTGCGCTTCAAGGTGCATGTTACCATCTTTAAATCGCTCCATGGCTTGGGGCCTAGTTACTTGCGGGACCGCCTCCTGCCACATACCTCCCTCCGACCGATTCTCTCCCACAGGAAGGGTCTCCTCAGGGTGCCAACCGCCGGTCAATGCCGGCTGGCGACGCCCAGGGGTAGAGCCTTCTCTGTGGCAGGGCCTGCCCTCTGGAACGACCTGCCCCCCGAACTATGCACCATCACGGACCTTCCCCTCTTCCGCCGCTCACTCAAGACACATCTCTTCCAACAAGCTGGACTAGCTTAGCCAATGAGTAAATGTATTCTAGAATTCTGATGGGATGTTTTAGCACAGGTTTTTTAGTTACTCTGTATTTATTGTTATTTATCGATTTTAATTCCCTGTGCACTGCCCTGGGTCCATTTCGATGGAGAAGGGCAGTTCTATAAATCGAAATAAATTAAATTAAATTAAATTTTCTAATAATAGACGATGAAGGTCTGCAGTAATTTAGCAAGTTTCCTTGTCGTAGCTCTCTCTGTCTCTCTCTCTCTCTCTTACTTTGTGCTATTCCAGAATAAAACAGTTGATCCAGAGTCAGTCTTCCAAAAATGGCATGCTGAGCTGTAGTCTGATCTGCAGAGAAACAGTTGATTTTGCTATCAAAGCTGATTCTTTTGGCGGCACACTCTCTAGGTTTGAATGAGAGCAACTAGAAAAGATGCAAGACCACCCTCAGAGGTACAGCTGTGTATCTCCTGGGGAAGAGAAATCTCAACAGTTGCAATTCTTGGTATTTAATGAGATTTACAGAGTTAGAAGGGACCTTGTAGGTCATCTAGTCTAACCCCCACCCCCCCACCCAAGCAGAAGACCTTACACCAGTGATGGCGAACCTATGCCACGGGTGCCACAGGTGGCATGCGGAAACATTTCTTAGGGCACGCGAGGCATTGCCCTGTCAGCTCCAGCGCGCTTGTGTGGGCTGGCCAGCTGATTTAGGCCTTCTTTTGAGGCCGTTTTTCACCTTCTGGAGGCTTCAGGGAAGCTCCTAAAGCCTCTAGAGGTGGTGGTGGGGAGGCTGTTTTCACCCTCCCCAAGCTCCTAGAAAGCCTCTGGAGCCTGGGGAGGTCGAAAACAGCACGCCAAAAGCAGGGGGTCATGCACATAGCATTATGGGTGTGGCACGCTCATGCACAACTCCCCTGCGCTCCCCGCGCTTTTGGCACACGAGCCAAAAAAGGTTAGCCATCACTGCCTTACACTATTTCTGACAAATGGCAGTCCAGACTCTTCTCGAAAGCTTCCAGTGATGAAGCTCCCACAACTTCTGAAGGCAAACTGTTCCATTGGTTGCGTTGTTCTCACTGTCAAAATATTTCTCCTTATTTCCAGGTTGAATCTCTCCTTGTTCAGTTTCCATCCATTATTCCTGGTCTGTCATTTAGGTGCTTTGGAAAATAGCTTGATCCCCTCCTCTCTGTGGCAGTCCCTCAAATATTGGAACATATTGGTGGCCAGGTTGGATCTTCATCTTTTCATTTCAACTGTTCGTTTATTTTAGGCACACCTTGAGTTTAACTGCATGTTTGGAAGTTTCTTTTTTATTTTTTTTATTTTTTTCTTTAACCGTTAATCAACTGGTTGAATGCTGATTTAGTCTTACACCTTGCTGGATTTTAATGTGATTTTTTTTTTTGCATCTTTTACTGCTTTTTAAAAAAATTGTGAATCACTTCTGCTTCCCCTGAATGGAAGTCAATGGCGATTTGCTGGGTATTGAAAGGAATCAATTTGATTTATATTTACATTGGATTTTTACTACAAGGATTTTGTATTTTACTAATTTTTAAAAGCTCTGGTCTTATTTTTTTTTAATGTCCGATGGGAATCTCCTCATTTTTTTTCTATTCCATTTTTATAATGGGAAATATTTAGCAAGTTTCCTTGATAAATATTTATTTATTTTATTTTATTTTATTAAATTTATATACCGCCCTATCTCCCCAAGGGGACTCAGGGCGGTGCACAGAAATATAAAAAACAAATACAATACAATACAACAGTTTAAAATGAATTAAATTAGGGTCTGTGCTAAAAATTTGGATTGTAAAAGGTTAAAATCAATTAAAACTTTACCCATTAAAACTAAGCCAGGCCGGCCTCTTGAAATAGATGTGTCTTTAATGCCCAGCTGAAGAGGCGTAGGTCCGTGATGATATGAAGGTAGGTCGTTCCAGAGGGCAGGCCCCGCCACAGAGAAGGCTCTCCCCATGGGGGCCACCCGTCGGCATTGTCCAGCGGATGGCACCCTGAGGAGGCCCACCCTGTGGGAGCGGACAGATCTAAGGGAGGTATGTTCTGTGAGATTATTCTGTTATGATACATCTACTTCCCCTGCCTTTGAAATAAATTATTTATCCTTGGTCATGAAAGCTCAGCTACAGGAGAATTTTAGACTATATTAAAAATGCAAACAATTCATCAATTTAAGGATAAATCCCTTTGGGAAAATGCTTTTCAATTTAGAGCTCAAATTGAAAACCTAGACAAATATTGATAAAATAATAATGGTGTTAAATCAAGCCCACGATGACACTCAGATACAAGTAACAACAGCTAAACCAGACTTACAATTGGATGGATTGGAATCCAGAGGTGAGTTTCTGCCAGTTCGCCCCACATTGGCTGAACCGGTAGTGGCAGTGGAGGGAGGCTCTGGCCACCCACCCAGACACTTCTGCACTGCACATAATAATAATAATCTTTATTGTCATTGTAATAAAATAAAAAAATTACAATGAAATTGGTTTGAGCGTTGTGCTAACATTTGCATCAGGTGGAATATAGACAGCAGTGACAACTATAACAGAAATCTCTCCAGGCAGATAAAATGGCCAACAAATGACAGTTGAGAATTCCATGTCTGCAGAACAGTGTGTATCAGCAACTCTACTGTTAGTACACCAGTTATTATGTATGTAAATACACAGTCCTCCACCTTTGCTTTTGCCAGAGTTGTTGTTTCTGTCAAAGCGGTGTGTGGTGCGGTGAGTTAGCTCCACAGACGCATTCGGTACAAGTGGATGAAGCCAGGTCTCTGTGATGATCATCACACAGCAGTCACGAATGAGCTTATTCGCTGCCACCCATAGCTCTAGTTCATCGGTTTTGTAGACAAAGGATCTAGAGTTGGTTAGGAAATGCTTGGTAATGCTGGTCTGTGAGGCTGCTTCCGTAATCGAACTAGCAAACCTGCTCTGCATCCCCGCTTCTGCTTCGGCTCTCTTCGCTGTTTCCTAGGCCAAACAACGATCCACGGAGAGCCTGGCAGTCTTACTATGGCACTCGGTATATTATGAGACTGCTGGAAGTCGCTGGTAATATCTAGTCGACTAGAAGATCCAATCTTTAATAATAACTTAATAACTCCCTGCGGGTATAGACTAGTTTTTGCCTAACTCTACTGGGACACCAGGAGCTCAAAGCCGCAGCGCCTAAGCGTGCTGCCATCTTGAATGGACATGCGCAGAAGCTTCTGCCCATGCGCAGAAGTGGCCCGTGCACGAATCCATAGTAAAATAAATTGAACCCAGCACTGTTGGACTTTAATTTGTTACTGCCAGATTTGAAGGAGACAGAGTCTAGCATGAAAACTGCAGTCTTGTTGGAGAAGGCTGAAAAGGGCATGGATTCTAAAAAATTAGAGATGATCAAATGGATGAGTGATAGACTCGGCTGTCTTAAGAAGATTGATGGAGATTGGAGAACGAATGATTTATCCAATCATAAAAAAGAATTGTCAAGAGATACCGTGTTTCAATTTGCAGGAGGATTTGTTGAACAACAAATGCTACAAAGACATGTGCAACCAAGATTTATGACTTTGGGAGTGAGATCCAATTGTTGGGAAAGATCTCAGTTAAAATTTTAAGAAAAAGCTGTATCATTAAGAATCAATCAAGAATAGTTCATCCTGGATGGATCAGAGATAATGATTGTGGTGATTTATGGTCAATCATAAATTTTCTGCAAGTAGAAATGCAATAATAGATAATTATAGAGGTATTTCAAGTTGAACTTTGCTGTTGGTTTTACCTATGCACTCTGTTTTTATTTACACAAACACACACACACACACACACACACACACAGACAGACAGACAGAATAGATTGATGGAAGGTCAAAGAGATTGGGGAAACAATTTATCAAGTTGTAAAATTTAATAAACTGTGGGCCTGTTTTGCAAAAGGGGAGGCTAATATTTTTGAAATTTATGTATCAGTATTCAACTAGGGGGACAATTTATGTGTAGGTTTTTTATGCACATTTTCCCTATGTCTTGTTCAGTTTTATTTTTGTATTTTTTTTCTTTTGTTGAAGTTTGTACTTTAACATGAATACAATAAAAAATGGGGAAAAAAGAATAAATTTCTGATTTAACTTAATGTGGGTTATTCATATGTCTGAGTGGGATGCTTAGCAACAGGGCATGAATGTAGCACCCTTTTAATACAATACAATACAATAGCAGAATTGGAAGGGACCTTGGAGGTCTTCTAGTCCAACCTCCTGCCTAGGAGGTTGGTATAGGAAGCCCTATACCAGGGGTGTCCAAACTTGGGAACTTTAAGACTTGTGGACTTCAACTCCCAGAATTCCCCAGCCAGCCATGTTGGCTGGGGAATTCTGGGAGTTGAAGTCCACAAGTCTTAAAGTTCCCAAGTTTGGACACCCCTGCCCTATAACATTTCAGACAAATGGCTATCCAACCATAAAGAGATGGATAACCTTCCAGTGTTGGGGCATTCACAACTTCTGGAGGCAAGCTGTTCCACTGATTAATTGTTCTAACTGTCAGGAAATTTCTCCTCATATTTCATATATTATTTTTCCACAATATAAAGTGGATGGACACTAGCTACTAATACTATAACCAAAGCCTTGGATAATATCATTAGCAACTGAGAGGACTAAGGGGAAGGAAATGATAACCCATGTGTGATGATGTAAATCATGGCATCTGCATAAGGTATCAGCATATTTTATATAGAATAGTAATCCATTGTTAGAAACCACTGATGATCAGTTTAGATAGCAGTCCTGGCTAAGTTTAGCACTTGAAGTAACTTACATCCACCAAGGAACACTTTGGTGAGGATGAAATCCGTCATTTTGTGGCATCGATGTTTTAGCCCTGAAATATGTTGCACTTTTTAGTATTCTGTACTTCAACTATTGGATGGAAGAGGAGTTTAGAACAACCTTCTTGTTCCCATGGCTTTATAACAAGACAGTAGATACATTTTCCCCATCATTTCTTTCTGGTCCTTAAAGGCCTTCTGTGCCCCTCCTAAATTGAGAGAAGAACAACTTCAACGTGAAAATATATCTTGGATTCAAGAGGCAAAAAGGAATGCTAGATTTCTTGATTTACTGGAAGGGATTCACTTTGTCCTGGTGTAGAACAGGTTGGGGGAAAGAGATGCAAGAAACAAAACATTCATTATAATATAAGTAGAGCTCAGATTTGGCATTCTGTATGATAATGAATTCATAGTTTTGCTATAATCAATCTACTTCTCTGAGTCTTTGGATCTTAAGAAATAAACTCTTGCTGTGTTTTGCTTTCTCAGTTGGCCGACATTGACAAAACATGTTCTGTATAAGAACCTAAGAACCTAAGAACAGCCTTGCTGGAACAGGCCACAGCCCATCCAGTCCAGCCTTCTGTCTCCCACAGTGGCTCCCCATTTGCTTCAGGGTCTTCCCAAGCAGATGTCTTCACCTGCTTATGATTCCCTGCAAATGGCATTGAGAGATATCCTGCCTATCTCTCCAACCTAGAGGGTGTCCTTAGGCATCCATCATGATAGCCATGGATACCCTTGTTCTCCATGAACTCCTCTCATCCTTTCTTAAAGGTGTCGAGGCTGACGGCTGTCACCACTTCTTCTGGCAGGGAGTTCCATAGACCAGTGATCCTCTGGGTGAAAAAGTACTTCCTCTTATTTGTTTGAGGTCTAGCTTCCAAAAGTTTCATGGAGTGCCCCCTAGTTTTAGTGTTATGCGATAGGGAAAACAGTTTTTCCTTTTCTACTTTGTCCACACCATGCATGATTTTATAGACTTCAATCAGGTCACCTCTCAGGCGCCGTCGTTCTAAAGTGAAGAGGCCCAGCCGTTGCAGCCTCAGATGGTAAGGAAGGTGTTCCAGCCCCCTAATCATTCTGGTTGCCCTCCTCTGCACCTTTTCCATTTCTATAATATCCTTCTGAAGGTATGGTGATCAGAACTGTACACAATACTCCAGATGGGGCCTCACCATAGATTTATAAAGAGGCAAAATGACACTTGCTGACTTATTTTCTATACCCTTCCTAATGATCCCCAGCAATGAGTTTGCTTTTTTCACTGCTGCGGCACACTGGGTTGACACCTTCATTGAGCTGTCTACCAGGACACCAAGGTCCCTTTCCTGGTTAGTTGCAAGGAGTATGTCAGTGTTTAAATATCTAGGGTGCTTTCTAACTTTAGTGTCTGTGATCCAGATTAGCTGCTGGAAGACATTAATAGACTTGTGCATTTAGAAACAGTTATATTACAGCTCTTCTACAAATTGCCACACTAAAGGGGGTTTCCCCCCTCCCGTTTCACTACCTTTAGTATTCTCATTTGAAGTTTCTCATGTAGAATCTAGGAGTTTAATTAGAGAAGGGAAAATTCCTGTCTAGCTAGTGTTAATTGCATAGGAGGAAACAGACAACTGTCTTTTACTCATAGAATTACAGCATCGGTTTCAATTAATCAACTATAATACAAAGGGGAAAAATGACATTGTCGATACTCATGACCATCCAGATTCAAAAGAAGTACCTTACTATTGCATTATGGTAATATTGCTTAAATTTGATCTCAAATCCCCCCCACCCCTTTTGCACAAAATCTAATGGCCATTATGTATTTCCATCCCAGTGGTCTGCAAACTATTTTTATGGCTGTTTCACAACTCAGTCTAACGTTTGATTTATATAGGATAGCAGCTTAAATGACTTCATGGTAGCTAGGAATTCCTTAGGCATAATATCATAGATTTTTTTTTGTCGGTGGTCTGCGGTTATCATGACTTTATGCGTATGTATAAATCAATACACAGAGCCCGCAGGAAATAATACTGACAAGAAGCAGCACCTGTAACAACTGCGATGGCATCAAAAGGACAACATGCACAGTGACATCCCACGTAATGCCTGTCATGATGTATTCCTTTAACAGATTAACAGAGTTGGAAGGGACCTTGCAGGTCATCTAGTCCAACCCCCTGCCAAAGCAGGAGACCCTTCATGTGCCTCTACCTAGCATCAAACTCACAACCTCCTGCTTGTGAGGGAAGAGCTCTACTTCTAGGCCACAGTAGCTTCGCAAGTTCTGACGCAAGTTCCAAAATGTGTATATTTGCATAACATCATCACTTGCTTTTGATCCTTTGCCCTACCCATAACCTTCACTATTCTGAAAGGCCATGTTGCTTAGAGGATAACATAAGCAGTTCAAAGTAACATTCATTAAAGTGTGTATTTCATGGATAGATAGATAAAGCCTAATCCAGTTTTTCAGTAGATATTCTGGAATCTTAATTCAATGCAGCAAAAAATCATGCCTGAAGTTCATAGAATCTTGAATAGGAGTCTTCTTCCCATCCCCATAGCTAACCATCACTAACTTCTTCCAGGCCTTCCTGTCCTCTACCATCCTCTGGAGCCCATTTAAGCTCACACCTACTGCTTCGATGACTCCACCCAGCCACCTCATTCTTATTGTCCCCTTCTTCTTTTGCCCTCCATCTTTCCCAGCATGAGGCTCTTCTCCAGGGAGTCCTTCCTTCTCATTAGGTGGCCAAAGTATTTGAGTTTCATCTTTAGGATCTGGCCTTCTAAAGAGCAGTCAGGGTTGATCTCCTCTAGGACTGACCGGTTGGATCACCTTGCAGTCCAAGGGACTCGCAGGAGTCTTCTCCACCACCCTAGTTCAAAGGCCTCAATTCTTTGGCGCTCAGCCTTTCTTATGGTTCATCCTTCACAGCTCTACATTGCAACTGGAAAAAACCATAGCCGTGACTATACACACTTTTGTTGGCAGTGACACATACAGTAGCTCCTCTCAGTAGTATCGTCTGCCTCACAAAAGGTTTACCTTGGTGAAATTAAGCCAACTTCTCCATAATACAATACAATACAATTTTCAAATATTTGAAGTACACATCTGTATATTTACCTGTATTATTTTAATTATATTCTGGCCATGACCTCCCAAAGAAATTAATATCTATTATCATCTAGGGCAAATAATAAGGGCTTAATCATAAATCTAACCAGCCATCTGCATAAGTAGAGGCACTATTTGCTCTGGAAAACACTGTGGTTTTCTATGGATGTATATCACTCACAAGTTCCTTTATCAAGTTCCATTTGACTCTTTCCATCCTGCTTGATATTGGTTCTCGGATTTTGTACACGTTATTTAAACGTAAAAATATGTATGAGTAGTTTTCTCATTGTAGTTATGTGGTTATTGATGTTCACGTTTATCCACTGCATTTTTAGGGGAGATTTTTTGTTTTTAATATGCCCACTTTCAGAGGTGGATCCTACCAATTTAACAACCGGTTCGGCGATCGTGCACTTTGAGAAAACTTGCCTTCTGCATTAGTGCTGGGGAAGAAAACAGATGAGGCGTGGCAATCCACTCTACCACGAAACTCAGCTGAGAGGATATAGATCAGTAAAAAGCAAGGGCAGGTGGATGAGCCCAGCTGATCATTGGAGTGAACCGGTTCAATCCCAGCTGATTCTCAGAGATACCGGTTCGCTCGAACCTGTCTGAATCGATAGAATCCTACCCCTGCCTACTTTCATGGAAACTGGAGTTGCAAACTGCACTGTCAAGTCTGGAAAATTGCATAATAGGAGGGGTTTTTAATCTACATTCATTTGGAAGCAAGGTTAGGGTTAACGTTAGGTGCTAGTTGTCATCTTTAAAGCGCTCCATGGCTCGGGACCTAGCTATCTGCGGGATCGGATCCTGCCCCTACATCCTCACGGCCGATTCGCTCCCACAGAGAGGGACTACTCTGGGTGCCGTCCACTAGACTTTGCCAGCGGGCGACGCCCAGGGGAAGGGCTCTCTCTGTGGCGGGCCCTGCCCTCTGGAACGACCTCCCCCCCGATATTAGAACAACCATGGACCTCCGTTCCTTCTGTCTGAAATTGAAAACACACTTTTTCTGCTTGGCCGGCCTAGGGTAGCCTCTCTACTATAATATTATAGGGTTATAGGGTTTTAGGGTTTTAGTGAATTGGCATTGGGAATTTTAGCGCAGGGTTTTACTGTTTAATTTGCTTTTAATTGTTTTGTGTATTTATGTATATTTATTGTTTTAACTTCCCTGTGCACCGCTCCGAGTCCCCTTGGGGAGAGGGAGCGGTCTAGAAATTAAAATTTATTATTATTATATCAAAATATGAATCCATTGTCTTCTCTTTCCCTGCTGCACATCATATGTACAGAAAATTGTTCCTTTAAGCAATGTTCATATTTGAAACCCCTCTTCTGAACTTTTTTTTTTTTTTTTTTTAGTTCTGCATGGCTCCTTGGAGTATATTACTCATGGCTTGAGAGAAGAATGTAATGTAATGACAAATGAGTCCTCTTGTCACTTGCTTGGTAAATTGAGTTCTGTTCAGCATTGTGAAAACAGAAAGAACAGACTAGGAAAGAGAACATCAAGACCTGAAATTCAGACTTTGATCCTTTTCTTTAGTGCTAACCAAGAACACCATGACATTTTGCAAAGGGCCTGGAAGTTAAACAGAAAAATAATTCTTCCATGTACGACATGGTATTGTAAAAGGATGCCTTTTTTTTCCCTCCTCTCCAAACAATGGACAAGAACATAAAGATCAATGGGCCTTTTAATGTTTTAAGGCATACATACGTATACATACAGGTCTATAATGCCTCTGATCACTTACTCTAGAGCAGTGTTTCTCAACCTTGGCCACTTGGAGATGCCCGGACTTCAACTCCCAGAATTCCCCCGCCAGCTAATGTTGGACTGAAATCCATGCAACAGACACATAATCAATAGTGTAGCCACCTTAAACCTAGCATCTTCCAGATGTAGTGGATTATAGTTTCCCTCCCTCCTTGTTAGGATCTCCAGGAGCTGTATTTGATTTAATCATCTCTTAGATATTGTAAGGCACCCCTGGCACTGTACTAGATTTATTAAGTTTCTTGTCAAGGATATAGTTAATAAATTTAAGATCTACTTAATTAATTAAGAGTAGATTTGATAACCAGGGTAGATTTGAATGATATATTCATTTCCAAGGTTATTGTCACTTAATTCAGCATAGTAGGCTCCAGGAGACGCGAACCAGCAGCCAGCTTTACAAGCACTGCTAGCATAGCCAAATACTAAGAATCAGAGGTAGCCAAACAATTAGAAATGAGAGAGCTTTTAGCGGTAGGTTTGTTTTTTTTAGATTTCTAAATTTAAACATTGGAGTAGGGCATTTTTGCATTGTTTTTCTTATTGTGTGTGTGTGTGTCTGTACCTAAGTACCTATGTACCAGTGGTGAAATTCATTTTTTTACTATTGGTTCTGTGAGCGTGGCTTGGTGGGTGTGGCATGGCTTGGTGGGTGTGGCTTGGTGGGCATGGCAGGTGAAGGATACTGCAAAATCTGGTAACATTTGCTGGTTCTTCAAACTACTCAACATTTCCACTACCAGTTCTCCAGAACCTGTCAGAACCTGCTGGATTTCACCCCTGCTATGTACCTACTGTATGTCCTATGTATCTATGTACCTATGTATGTATTAATGTTCAATCCCTAGCAACTGGACTGGTCCCTGCAGTTTTCTTGACAAGATTTCATGAGTGTTTATTAGTGCCTCCTTTTGAAGACTGAGAGAGAATGAGAGAGAGAGGGAGGGAGGCATTGGGCCCGCCAGCGGCCAGCTGAGCTGGCAGCAGAGACAGACAGTGAGGAGGTTGGGGAGGAGCATGGGCCAGTCCTGGAGACTGAGGAAGGCTTGGGCGAGGGCTCTGCATTGGAGGCAGAGACAGGGCCAAGGCCATCTGGCAGTGATCAGGTGTGAACAGAGCTAGACAGCAGTGAGGCAGAGGACCAGCTAGAGCCTGTGTGTGCATGTGCAGAGCTGCCAAAAGGAAAAACAACAACTCAGAAATCAGGGTAGACTTGGGAGTAAAGTCAGAGGTGAAAAGTGATTGGCTCCTCCCATAGGAAACAAAAGAGGAGCAAAAGGGAAGGGGGCTTTTGCAGGAAACAATTTGTTCATTCGGTTGTTAAGCTTCGTTTCAGGAGTGTGAAGATCTGTCCGTGAATCTCAGGGACTCTGTGCCCAGTCTTTCCTTGCTCAGCACCTCATTTGGAAAATATTGACATGGCAGCTTTCCAAGACAGATCAGGTCTGTAGTCATAAATATTCCTTTGAAAGACAGTTTGCCAGGCCTTGCTGAATGCGAATCAGAGGAATTCATCTTTGTTTATTAAAAGGGGTTTTGTTGGGAGCAGGATTCTGCCTTGTGCATTTTGGGGAAGCCTAGATCAGAACAGGAGGGAGGGACAGACAGAGGCTGACTGGCTGACAGTAACCCAGCTGGCCTTATGCCTAAAGCAGAACTAGAATTCATGGTCTCCTGGTTTCTCGTTTTAACCATTACACCAAACTGGCTTCTTCCGTATTGCTTCCATAGTTGCATGAAAAAATAATATCAGGACATTTCAAAAATGAATCCTTGATGATAACTAACAGAAGCTTGGCAGGCCAAAGTTCTTTGAAAGCTCCACTATTTTCATCCCATCCTGCCCAAAAATGAAGCAGCTCTAAGGCATTTTCAAGTGTCCTTGTTTGCAGCTTCTAGATACATCCTTGTTTGACTTAAACACTGAATTTTCAAAGTGACTGCAATTGGAAACGGGGCGTCTGCAGGGCCGAGGGTCAGAAAAGTCAAGATAAAAATCATATAATCCTCGAAGTCCTCAAAAAAACATCCAGTCTCTGCTGTTTCCTTCCTGTGTTCCAAAACAAGTGCAGTCTTATGGAAGGGAACATTTTAGGAGCGGGGACAGAATGGGGAAGAGTCTCCCCATGATTTCCACCCTCCGTTGTGTTTTTCTAACCCACAGACGGCAAACAAAAAGTTGGGTCTATTTTCTTTTTAAATCATTGGTGAAATCGCAGCCACAACAACAGCTCCCTGCTCTCCCCACCCCCCAAAAAAGAATCTCTAGAAACTATGCATCTGGAACACTTTTCTACACATGATGATTATAATTTATATCCGGAGGACAAATAGTACTCACAAGAACAGCCTGCATTTCTGTCTCTTGTGTTATAAGAAGGATTCGCTCTCTTCGTAGCTTAGCTCTCGGTTCACTTTGGGGAGGATTGATGGCTTTTTTTCTTCTGCTCTTCTTTGCCTGACTGGTCTTGAAATACAGTAGGAGTGCATTGGAGTGGACAGCAGTCTATTCCTTTCAATATTAGGTTGGAAACAAGGCATTGATGGCCTGGCTTGCTGGAGAGCATAGAGCCATTCTGAAAGTTTGGGAAATCCTCTGCCCAACCCAGCTAGTTTACTTATGGGATGCATACGCAAACTGAGGTATTATGAGGGAAGCACCTATCAACTAGCTGATAGCCCGGAGTACTCTGGGTATGTATTTATCTTATATTAGAGGGAGCCCCCTTGTAGAGTACTGTGAAGCCGTTACCAATGCAATTCCACTGCGCTGTACAGTAGAAACCATTTTAAGGCACAACAGGCCATATCTTAACAGAACTTGAATCCAAAATGCACACTATCACTGTCAAAAGTACTGTGACTTGACACCATGAATATAATTCATCCTTTTCGTTTCAGCAACCTAGGCATTCTGGACTTATCCTGGAACACAGACACATAGACAGATACCCACCCACACCAGAGGTGGGTTCCTACCGGTTCAGACCAGTTTGACTGAACTGGTAATGGTACGCCAGTCTGGGTCGCAGACCAGGCAGCGATCCAGGCTGGACACGCCTCCGAACCAGTTCCCTGGTCGCTGTTGGCTCAGTGGCTAAGCTGCTGAGCTTGTCAATCAGAAAGCTCAGCATTTTGGCAGTTCAAATCCCTAGCACCACATAATGGGGTGAGCTCCTGTTACTTGTCCCAGCTTCTGCCAACCTAGCAGTTCGAAAGCATGTAAAAAATGCAAATAGAAAAATAGGAACCACCTTTGGTGGAAAGGTAACTGTGTTCCATGCGCCTTTGGCCTTTAGTCAAGCTGGTCACATGACCAATGAGACATCTTTGGACTGTGCTGGCTCTTCGGCTTTGAAATGGAGATGCCCCCTACAGTCATGAACAACTAGTACATATGTGCGAGGGAAACGTTTACCTTTATATACAGTATAATGCCTGATTCACAATATCCTAATAAAAGTATCATTAAATATTATTTAACTTAATGAAGCTTTGGCATATTTATATGTTTGGTCCATACATTATAAAATGTCATGTATTACCAATGGTATTGTAATAATATCAGCATATTTACATAGCCAAGGTGTTGGAAGTATGTATGTATGTATGTATGTATGTATGTATGTATGTATGTATGTATGTATGTATGTATGTATGTATAGTGTTCCACTGTATTTGTGAACATAAACCTAAATTGAGTTTTTGACTCTCAAAAACTCAAGAATCTATTGGTAGAGAATGCCAGCAGGGTTCTGATAAAAGGTCATTTTGACATATTTTGGTATATTTCCACCAACATCTCAATACTTTGACTTTTTTTGACTTTTATTAAATTTATATACCGCTCCCTTTCCCAGAAGGGAAAGTGCACAGGAAATTTAAAAAACATATATAAACATAACAATATACAAAATTTAAAAACCAGATTAAATTAGTATCCCTGTGCTAAAAAATTTAAATAAGTTAAAACTGTGTCCCTAAAAACCAATTAAAACAATTTAACTACAGACTATAGGCTAGGTGCTGTGAACTAGGCCAAGCTGGCCTGTTGGAAAAAATAAGTTTTAAGTTTCTGGTGGAAGGAATGGAGGTCCGTGGTCGTTTTAAGTTCGGGGGGGCAGGTCGTTCCAGATGGCTCTGCCCACCACAGAGAAGGCCCTTCCCCTGGGCGTTGCCCGCTGGTATTGCCTGGTAGACGGCACCCGGAGAAGTCCCTCTCTGTGGGAGCGAATTGGCCGAAGGGATGTATGGGGTAGGATGCGATCCTGTAGATAACTAGGTCCCGTGCCATGGAGCGCTTTAAAGATGATAGTCAACACCTACAATTCAGTTATGACTATGAGCATATGATCAAGCATATAAACATCATTAGACATGAGCTTTTACTTCATTATAGAATCTATCTGATTAATCCAAAATGTCAAGATCACTGTAAATAAGAAAAATTGCTAATATTTTTATGGATTTTTCCATAACTAGTGTCCAGTATACATTCATTATGGCCAGTCTGCAGGCCACTCTACATGACAACTTTTATAGTTGAGTTTCCTACCAGGAAAACATTGAAAAGAAGCATTCAAAGTAAAGTAATCCTCTGACTCCACAAATTTCATTAACATACTGTTACATATCAAATGTAACATAACTGAAGACCACAATTCAGTAGCAACATTCTCTTTCCAATTTGAAAAATGACCCAGGTTCATAGGATTTCCTATTTAGAAAAATTAGTCAGTCCATGACACAAATATATTTTTTCCTGCCGCAACTCATAGTAGATAAATCCGGGTTTAATAGATAAATAGTTTAACCTGGATCAACACAGTTTCCAGTATTCTAGGTAAAGAGCAGGCAATTCTTCTCATCGATGTTTTTATTCTTGCATTAACAAGAACGTATATGAATTATGTCCTCAAATCCAAGGAGTCAAAATTCTATAGCAAGGAAAATATTTTAACAATCCACAGATGACATATAATTGCTGGATAATTTGTTCTGCAATATCATTTTTAAAAAAAATAATAATCCCAAATTATTATCCTAATATTGAGTTAATTGCAAATAGTCATTAGCAACTAACATATTTGTGCTACGCAGTAATGACGGCAATTAGCAGAAAAGAGAGCAATATAGCTGTTTATTGTTCCATCTGTTAAGTATAACAGTTAAAATGGTTACATTCTCACATAACCTACTATTTCATTTGGGGAAGCATGTTATTTTGAAGTCCTCTTGTAGAATTCTGTTTGGTATCCATGGGTGGTGATAACAATGGGCTATTATAAATGCCTGAAACCTTGCATTAGACTAATAATCTAGTAACGGACAACCATTTGCCTGGGATGATATAAGGACTCATGTCATGGGCGGGAGATTGGATTAGAAGATGCCAAAGGTCTCTTGCCAGTAGAGGAAATTGTGGGTGGGCTCGCCCCAGCTCTATGCTGTCCTATTTAGGCACATTTTTGAAGCCAGGTCAGGGGTGGGTTCCTGCCAGTTCTATAGAAGAGGTTCCACAAATCTACAGGGCCATTTAGAACCGGTTCCAGCTCCCTCCCCCCATCATCAAGATGAAGAGCGAGAGGAGGAATTTTGTGAGTTGAAGTCCACAAGTCTTAAAGCTGTCAAGTTTGAACACCCCTGGGTTTGGTTTTTTTTCTAAAGGGTTAGGGGTGCAAGGGTCTTGTAACTTGACAGCTTTAAGACTTGCACACTTCAATGCCAGAGTTTCTGAGCCAACATTTTGGTTGCTAAGTAAGGGCATTGTTAAGTGAGTTTCATCACATTTTACAAGTCGGCCACGCCCACCCAGTCACATGACTGCCAAGCCACTCCTACTTGGTCACATGGCTGGCGAGCCACTCCCACAAAACAGGCCACACCTACAGAAGAGGTTCTAAACTTTTTTGAAACCCACCACTGAGCCAGGTGCAGGTGTGGAAGGCATGTGCGTGAGCAAAGCGCATGCGCAGAAGGCTGGGTGCATGCCTGGAAGGGGCGCGCACAGGACAAAGCGGTGGTAACAAAATGTGAAACCCACCACTGCACATTCCAGACTTTTCGATTCTGCCTCAAAGTCTGATCATCATACTTTCAGGGTCTCTGCCCAGGGTTTCTACATCTACAGTAAAAACTGTCTAAATGCTCCTATGTGAACTGGACTGAATTAATTTCTGAGTGCAATTCAAGGTGCTGTTTTTCACCTTTAAAGCCCTGCAGAGCATGGATCAGGTTACCTGTGGGACAGGCTCTCCCTGATGCTCTCTGTCCATCCCACCAGTTTTATCACAGTGACCATGCTCCAGTTCCCTGGAGGGAAAGCAGCGTCACCTTGTCTGATGTAACATCTGTCCTTGACTACACAACTCAAGATACACTATATTGCCAAACGTATTTGCTCACCCATCGAAATAATCAATCAGGTGTTCTCATCACTTCCATGGCCACAGGTGTATAAAATCAAGTACCTAGGCATGCAGACTATTGTTACAAACATTGGTGAAAGAATGGGTTGCTCTCAGGAGCTCAGCATGGAAGTGGGATAGGAGGCCACCTGTGCAACAAATCCAGTCGTGAAATTTCCTTGCTCCTAAATATTCCACCGTCAACTCTCAGCTGTATTATAAGAACGTGGAAGTGTTTGGGAACGACAGCAACTCAGCCACGAAGGGGTAGGCCACGTAAACTGACGGAGCGAGGTCAGCGGATGCTGAGGCGCATAGTGCGAAGAGGTTGCCAACGTTCTACATAGTCCATCACTACAGACCTCCAAACTTCATATGGCCTTCAGATTACCTCAAGCCAGGTCAGGGGTGGGTTCCTGCCAGTTCTAAGCTCTTCTATAGAAGAGGTTCCACAAATCTACAGGGCCATTTAGAACCGGTTCCAGCTCCCTCCGCCAGCCCGTCCGCCCATCATCAAGAGGAAGAGCGAGAGGAGGAATTCTGGGAGTTGAAGTCCACAAGTCTTAAAGCTGTCAAGTTTGAACACCTCAAGAACAGTGCGCAGTGGACCGACGTCATATTGAACCCTATGGATTAGGAATGGGATGTCACTTACTGTAAGTTCATATGTGAGTAAAGGCAGGTGAGCGAATACGTTTGGCAATAGAGTGTATCTTTAATTCCCCCCTCCCTATCCCTCAGCTATGTTGTGGCGGCACTGAAGCTCCAAGATAGCTTCAGCGAGGCCAGCTTCAGGGTTGACATGCTATTGACTTTTTACTGAATACCTACTTTTTCTCCAGGTGTTGAAGATGACTTGTTACTCACTGGAGGTCTGGTATGGGTGTATGTGATAAATGGGAATTGATATCTTAGCAGGGCTTCTATTTGGTATCAATGGAATGCCATTTTTGTTATTATTGTTTGGAACCCAAAGTTTCTTGGATAGCCATATAAATTGGATGGAGAGAAAGAGAGAAAAGAAGGGACAGAGAGATAGATACATGAAAATCAAACGGGGATCCATCAGGTTAATAGCAAAGGATGAAATGGCACGCGTATACAAATCCTCGTGTATTTACCAACATAAGAATGGCTACTTTTTGGTTTAATAGATATGCAGTAAGATTTCTTTTTTAAATGGAACCGGTTGTACATTGCAAAAGCTCCATGCTGATAGATGGTCCCTGCCTGCATGAAAACATAATTTGAGGGTTGGCAGTAAACTTAATGAATGAGGGATTCTCAGTGTTAAACATTATTGACTGACAACTTAATTATAATTCAGTTTGTAGAGTACATTTCCTGAATCCCGAGTGGAACAGAGCATAGTGTGATGACTTTTGCTGCCACCAGCCTTTCTAACATTCTCCCAGTTGTGAGAGTACTTTTTAATAACACGCAGGCATAATGATGGAATAATTTGCAGCAAAGAAGGAAAACACACCCACAGTATTGAAGAGTTATTTTTAAATGGATCCAAAGTGTTTCAACGCGGTCTAAAAATACTTCATTTCTGCATGTGGCTTTAAATCCACAGTCTAGAAACGTATCCCTCTTAAAGCAGGAGGCCAAGGTTGCTGGCTGAACTGAGCTGTTCTGGGAAGGAAGCATGCCACAAAGTAGGGGTGGAGGGGAAAGACAGGCTTCTCATTTTCCATAGAAATGTCAAGGTGGGGTTCTACTTATTCAGTGATAATGTCTCAAAGCCTATGCCTGTCAACTGGAGGAGCATTCTTTTGACATTTTTTAATCCATGTAGCTTTTAGGGCAAAGATATAGATGGGATAAGGAAGAGCGCATATGTGCTAGTCATTTCCGGCTCTAGGGGGTGGTGCTCATCTCCATTTCAAAGCCGAAGAGCCAGCGCTGTCCAAAGACATCTCCGTGGCCATCTGGCTGGCATGACTAAATGCCGAAGGAGCACGCAACGCTGTTCCCTTCCCACCAAAGGGGGTCCCTATTTTTCTACTTGCATTTTTATGTGCTTTCAAACTGCTAGGTTGGCAGAAGCTGGGGCAAGTAACGGGAGCTCACTCCATTATGCAGCACTAGGGATTCGAACCGCTGAACTGCTGACCTTTCTGATTGACAATCTCAGTGTCTTAGCCACTGAGCCACTGCGTCCCTGTAGATGGGATAGGATGGAGGGGAAAAATAATCCTATTTTCTATTCTCAATCCTTGAGCAATGAGAAACAAATACATATGTTAAATGTTTTATGTGTAGGTGAAATGTCATTATAAATGACATTATAAACACAACTCAACCCAAAAAAAAAAGAGAGAGAAGAATGAAGGCAACAAGAAAACCTATTATTTGTGCATTGCTGCAACCCATGAGTGCTTGAAAGACTGCCCTGACTAAGGTTAAGTAAATCTGTTTATTGAACTGTTGAGTACATGTCATTCTTCCCATTACCTGCACATTAAGGCTTCTCTTAGAATATTTTATCCCCATCAGAATAAGAGCCCCAACAAAAGTGTTTATTGAAATGTAGTGCTTAGTGAGGTGTTTAGTTTAAATCTATATAAATAGAAAGTTAACTATGAGTTTGTTCAAAACCACTAATCTCAGAAACTACTGCACCAATCGCCACCAGATTTTCACACAACGTTCCTTACAGGTGCAGCACCAATGATTTGTACAGATTGTGTGGATATGGCACCTGTGCCAGGTGCACGTCACACAAATGTACAACTGCAGTTCTTCTCACTCGCTCACTCCCTCCCCTTCACAGCCCCTCCCACCCGACTGCTGCTTCCCCCGCCACCGCTGTTGACCTGCTGCTGCCACCCCCCCATCGCTGCCGCCACCCCACCGCTGCCCCACCTGACTGCCACTTCTCCCGTTTCCCCCGCCTCCCTGCTGCCGCTGTTCCCCCTGCTGCTGCTCTCCCTGCTGACTCGCCCCACACCTCCGCCCCTGCCGCCAACAATAGGTAGGTAGTTAGGTAGGTAGAGTGATAGGGAGAGAGAGTGAGAAATACAGGAGGTAGGTAGGTAGGTAGATAGATAGATAGAGAGAGAGATACAGAGAGAGGGAGAAATACAGTAGGTAGGTAGGTAGAGGGATAGAGAGAGGGGGGAGAAATACAGTAGGTAGGTTGATAGGTAGAGTAAAGGAGGGAGGGGAGACAGAGCGAGGGGAAACCGAGGCAGAGAAGGAAGGGGGTCGCTGAGAGGATCTATGAAGGGAAACTTTTTCATTTAACCAAACTTGGCCACAGCAATGTGTGGCGGGTACAGCTAGTAATTAAATAAAATAAAACATTGTGGTTCATACTCCCTTTTGCCTCTGCAACTAAGTCTGGTTTTGTTTTTGATTTTTTTAATTGTAATTGTTCATGTTTGTTTTACGTTTGTTTTATGTTGAAACATGGGCTACTCTCTTAAATTAATTCTACATTATGGCTAATGCTTTATTTACTATAAAACTTCAAAGTTAGCAAAAATACAGGAAGGTACCGATATAAGGGGAAACCCCAGAGCATACATAAGAAATGAGTCCAGTGATCGCAAAACATTAAAAACTGTTTTAAATTAATGGAACAGGATACTTTGAAAAAGGACATATCTGGCTGCATAGAATTCTGAACAAGAATATCCCTCCTTGTAAATATTTGGTTGGCAGGTTCAAGAAGATATTTCTCAGTTTGTTATTGATTGATTAATAAGGTTTTTCATTTGCAATTGGAAGTGTTATCAACATTTAGGACTTTGGTTTCTTTGGAACCTTATGCATTTCACAATGTAATACCTTCCAAGACAAAATTGCAATGTGCAAAATTTAAATGCAGCAGATATTTGATGTAAACCAGGGGTATCAAAGGTACATCGTCACAGCGTCATCACGTGACATATCACAACTTTCCCCCTCTTCGTTAATCTGGATGTGGGCGTGGCCAGTGTTGTGACGCACCCAGCCCATGGGGCATGAGTTTGACACCCCTGATGTAAACCATTCTGTGGAGAGGTTACCTTAAATAACATATTTCCAAGTAAATTACATAAAGAACTGAACCTTCTAAAGCAGCATTTTTCCCCCAGAAGATATTCTTATGTTCTTCTTTTCTGATTTGCTAAGAATTAATTCTAAAAATTCAAAACCCATTGGGGACTATGGGTGAGGCTAGTTGGAGAAGTCTGGGAGTTGAAGTCCACCATCTTAAAGTTGCTGAGGTTGGAAAAATACTGCTAAAATGCTGGTAACATTCTATTTTTATTTATTTAATTGGACTTTTATATCGCCCCCTCTCCGGATAGGACTCGAGGCGGTGCACAGCAGATAAAAATACACATAATACATTCATCTGAATAAATACACTCATACCACTAAAACCAAATTAAATTAAGAAACTGTGCTAAAAAATTTAAAACACTACAACCCTGTAAAATTACTTACTAAAATCGAAGTCTAAAGTCTAAACCAGGCCGGCCAGATGGAAAAAATATGTCTTGAGCTCCCGGCGGAAGAGGCGTAGGTCCGTGATAGTGCGGATTTTGGGGGGCAGGTCGTTCCAGAGAGCCGAGAGAACCTATTCCAAATTCTTGCATATTAGGACCCAGTTTAACATGGTAAATTAAACTAACATCTTTATTTGTCTGCATTTTGACTCCATTCTTTTGTGCACAAGGATCTCATAGAAGCTTACATTACTTCAGTAGAAAACATTTCAATTGTAAGCCTTCAGTTTACAATCTGAATGATACATTGCAAAAAGAAAGGAGGAAAAATAGTTACCCATATTAAGTTCCCAGAGTAGCTCCTATAAGGAGCTACTTGCCTCATTTAGTTCTAAGCCAGTTTTCCAGTCTTTTCCTTTGATGGATTTCTAAACCATCTTGAAAACTACCATCTTAACCAGACTGCTGTAGGTCTCATGACCTACATGATGTCTTTCAGAGACCATCCATGGCAGAGGTGGCATTCAGCAGGTTCTGAGCAGTTCTGGAGAACCGGTAGCGGAAATTTTGAGCAGTTTGGAGAACCAGTAAATACCGCCTCTGACTGGCCCCGCCCCCATCTATTCTCTGTCTCCCGAGTTCCAGCTGATCGGGAGGGAATGGAGATTTTGCAGTATCCTTCCCCTGCCACGCCCACCAAGCCACACCCATTGCTGAGTCCTCAACCCGGTCCACTCCCCTAGTGGGAGCCAAAGAACAAAAGTCGGTCACTCATTGGCCGGCTGAGTATAAAAGAGCTGTCAGATGGCGGGAATGCCGCTGCTGTGTTAGCTAATAACAGTTAATAAATTGTTAGCCATTTGATCCAAGCCTCATTTCCATGTCCCGTGTTCCGTGCACTGAACACCCACCAAGCCACACCCACAGAACTGGTAGTAAAAAAATGTGAATCCTACCACTGATCCATGCGATAGCAAAGTCAAATGTTGTTTTAAACCAGTGGTTCTCAACCTGTGGGTTGGGACCCCTTTGGGGGTTGAATGACCCTTTCCCAGGGGTCGCCTAAGACCATCGGAAAACACATATTTCCGATGGTCTTAGGAACCGAGACACCAATTTTATGGTTGGGGGTCACCACAACATGAGGAACTGTATTAAAAGGTCGTGGAATTGGGAAGGTTGAGAACCATTGTTTTAAACCTTCATAAAAATTAAAATGATTGAAATCTCATGAGCTTTCTGTCTGTTCCCTGAGCGATTTATAGGCTGCTCTCTCAACATTTGTCCAATTTTTTAAAATGGTTTTATATTATTTCTATATTGTCCAAGCATAATATATTGGGCAGCTTATTTTCACTTTTCCTTTGGTACCCTTAGCAAAGAACCATTTTGAGAAATCAATTTAGGAAGACTATAATAGGCAGAGGAATTCAAAGGAGGATTGGTTGCCTTGCCAAAAAGAAATAATATTATCATTTGCCATTGAATTCAATTTCGCAAAGTAGCAAGAGAAAGACGAACCATTTGCATTTAAATGAATGTTCGTTTAATATAATTCCTAGAAATATGCTGGCATTGGGACTTTGTTCTGTTGGAAAGAGACCATCATTATTCTACAATCATCATACACGCGATACATAGAATTTGGGAGAGAGAGAGAGAGAGACTGAAAGGTTGTTAGCGGAGAAAGTAGTAAAAATGGCATATTGAGGGTTTTAATAAAGTCTTTTGGAATATCGTACAGTATGATTAAACATTATTATCATTCTCTGACAGTTAAAAGTGCAGCGTATAATGAAATATACACTGCATTTTAGTCATTAGCCCTAAACTCCATTTTTAAATATATCTGCCTCCTACCACATACCTCCCTTCGACCTGTCCGCTCCCACAGGGAGGGCCTCCTCAGGGTGCCATCTGCCGGACAATGCCGGTTGGCGGCCCCCAGGGGAAGAGTCTTCTCTGTGGCAGGCCCCGCCCTCTGGAATGACCTGCCCCCCGATCTTCGTACAATCACGGACCTGCGCCTCTTCCGCCGGACATTAAAAACACACTTGTTTCATGCGGCCGGCCTGGCATAGTTTTTAGAGTTTTTAGTAAGGGCTTGAAATCTAATTTTAGCACGGGGTGTTAAATTTAATCTATTTTTATTCTATTTTTATTGTATTTATTGTTACTGCTTTTACTACTTCCTGTGCACCGTCCGGAGTCCCATCAGGGAGATAGGCCGGTATACAAATGTAATAAATATATAATATATATAAATATAATATATCTTCCCTTCTTTTCCATCCTCCAGTCTCTGCTCCATGGCTTTCTACTAATAATATTTTGTCCCTTTGAATCAAGTCTTGACAACTGAAAGTTTTTGGGTAAGATTTTCAGAAGTGGTTTGCCCTTTCTTTCTTCTCAGTACTGAGTAGAAAATAAGCCCTCCCCGAAAATATTGTAAGACAGCAGAAGCCAGGAACTCACCACGTTCGCCGCCTCCTGCATCAGCATCCTGCATCTAAAAAATAATAAGACTTCCTTGACAAGGAAGGCCAAGCACTCATTCCAAGGGTCAAAAGACAACAAGACCCTGTCTTATTTTGGGGAAAACATGGTATCTACCAGATATGTACAAATAAAGCATGATATTTGTAGCTCAAGATTGAAGGGAGAAGTCCTTGGTGGTCTATGATCTTACCTCTTTTCTTGCAGATGTTTCATTAGCTAAACTAGGTTACACCACAAGAAGGGTTTAAGAGATGTATAAATAACAATGTAATAATAAAAACACCAGTAGTATTATAATATCAGAGATACATATAAGAACATAAGAATAGCCTTGCTGGAACAGGCCACAGCCCATCTGGTCCAGCATTCTGTCTCACACAGTGGCTCACCATTTGCTTCAGGGTATTCCCAAGCAGATGTCTTCACCTGCTTATACTTCCCTGCAAATGGCATTGAGAAATATCCTGCCTATCTCTCCAACCTGGAGGGTGTCCTTAGGCATCCATAATAATAGCCATGGATACCCTTGTTCTCCATGAACTCGTCTAATCCTTTCTTGAAGGTGTCAAGGCTGACAGCTGTCACCACTTCTTCTGGCAGGGAGTTCCATAGACCAGTGATCCTCTGGGTGAAAAAGTACTTCCTCTTATTTGTTTGAGGTCTAGCTTCCAAACGTTTCATGGAGTGCCCCCTAGTTCTAGTGTTGTGCGATAGGGGAAACAGTTTTTCCTTTTCTACTTTGTCCACACCGTGCATGATTTGATAGACTTCAATCAGGTCGCCTCTCAGGCGCCGTCGTTCTAGAGTGAAGAGGCCCAGCCGTTGCAGCCTCAGATGGTAAGGAAGGTGTTCCAGCCCCTTCATCATTCTGGTTGCCCTCCTCTGCACCTTTTCCATTTCCATAATATCCTTCTGAAGGTATGGTGACCAGAACTGTACACAATACTCCAGATGGGGCCTCACCATAGATTTATAAAGAGGCAAAATGACATTTGCTGACTTATTTTCTATACCCTTCCTAATGATCCCTAGCAATGAGTTTGCTTTTTTCACTGCTGCGGCACACTGGGTTGACACCCAGGCTGTACTCTTCTTTTAAAATGCATGATCCTTTGGTCTCTTCATCCACAAGAAGGATGTTATACAGGAAACCATAGTTCTCTGTGGTCTTGGGAAAATGTGATTCTACAAATAGGCATGTTTGGTTCTTAACAGGCTTTGATAATATCAGTTCCAGGATGTTCTGATTAGAAAAATAGAAAGCCACCACCTCATGGGGACTCTAAATGAGGCATTCCCTGCCCTTGTTGCAATCCTGATAAGGCTAATTTCACCGTGACACAGTTTTATAGGGTTATGTAAATGGCACGGGCTTCTCTTTGTCAGCAAGACAGTATTTTTCCCCAGAGGTTTTCCTTTGTAAAACACCAGATGCTTTATTCTTTTTCCTTTCCTTTCCTTTTCTCTCCTCTCTTCTCCTTTTTTCCTTCCCTCTCCTCTCCTCTCCTTTTTTCCTTTCCTTTCCTTTCCTTTCCTCTCCTTTCCTTTCCTCTCCTCTCCTCTCCTCTCCTCTCCTTTTTTCCTTTCCTTTCCTTTCCTCTCCTCTCCTCTCCTTTCCTTTCCTCTCCTCTCCTCTCCTCTCCTCTCCTTTTTCCTTTCCTCTCCTTTTTCAGTGAAGACTTAAAAAAAAATATTTTAAACACATAAACAAAACAAAAACATAGATTAAAACAACAAAGGAAGAAAAAGTTCCATCATACAGCAGTTCCATGTCTTTACATTTGATGTTTTCCCTCCTAAACATCCATATCTTACATCTGTGGTCCCCTTATTCTTTAATTATTTATGTATACTATTCCATACTTATTTGAACTGAACTAATTGTTTCAGAATATCATTTCTCCTATATTATACTGTGTGTTCTTACAATCATTTAGCTATTACATCTTAACTTATCTTAATTATATCTTATCTTATCACTGTATCCTAATACTTCTACTGCATCACTATTTTATGTATCCCCATTTCTGTTTTCTAACCATTTATACCATTTGTTCCAAGTTAAATAACATTCCGATTCCTCTTTTCCTCGTATTTCTTTCGTCAGTTTATCTATCTCCATACATTCTTATTTTTTTTCTTATCACTTCACCTTCCAGTGAAGACTTTTAATACTATGAGAAATGGAGAATATGAAACCCATTAGAAATAAGGCTTTATATCTATATTATTATTATTATAATTGCTAGCATAGTCAGCCAGACGCTTTGACTGAATTTGACATTTATATCAAGCACTTGTGATATGCCGTCTAGACTACTGTAACGCTCTCTACATGGGGCTCCCCTTGAGGTGCACTCGAAGGTTGTAGCTAGTTCAGAATGCGGCCGCACGGGTGATTATGGGAGCCTCAAGTCAGTCCCATATAGCACCTCTCCTGCGCAAGCTGCACTGGCTACCTGTGACCTTTCAGGTGCGCTTCAAGGTGCTGATTACCATCTTCAAAGCGCTCCATGGCATGGGGCCTAGTTATGTTTGAGACCGTCTACTGCCCCACACATCCCTTTGACCGATCCGCTCCCATAGAGAAGGTCTTCTCCGGGTGCCGTCGCCCGGGCAATGCCGGTTGGCGACCCCCAGGGGAAGGGCCTTCTCTGTGGTGGGCCCAACCCTCTGGAACGACCTGCCTCCCGAACTCCGTATCACCTCGGACCTCCGCCTTTTCCGCCAGCGCCTGAAGACACACTTTTTCCATCAAGCCCTGGGTCCTTTTTGGAGAAGGTGCGGGGTATAAATTTGAATAAAATAAATAAAAAATAAAGCCGGCCTAGCGTGAACCATCCTATAAATGACTGAGTTTGAGATTACCAAAGTTTTAATCAGACGGATTTTAAACAATATTTTAGCACAGGGTTTTCTAAGTTTAATTTTGGTTTTATGATATTTATTATGTATTTTGTATATTTGTATTTTGTATTAATTTCCTGTGCGCTGCCCTGGGTCCCTTTGTGGGAGATAGGTGTGGGATATAAGTCAAATAAAGCATAAACCATAAACCATAATCCACCTATCAAGTCCTTCCCAAGGAGCTGGGATAGGCAGATGTTGATGTTTGATGATGTTAAAGATATTGCTCCAGGATGTAAGCTGTTCTAAGTAAGCTACATTTTGCAATTGATTGATGGTGAGTTTGTCAATGCCAATGCTATTCAAGTAGTGCTCCTGTTGTTTTGAGATTGTACCCAAAGCGCCTCTTACTACTGGTACTTCATTTACACTCCCCCCACCTCATTTGCCACAAGCGTTCTATTTCTATTTGCAGGTCTTGGCATAAGCTGTAATAACCTTTTTTAAACTTTAGATCGTAAGACGGAAACTTTCCCTGCTCAACAAAATCATGCAGATTGATAAGTCTCAGCAGCTGGACAGAAAATCCAAAGACAATTCAAATCAAAAGATTCTGCAGGCAGCTTATAGTGAAATGGAGGGAAAATGTTCTGTCTTATGGTAACTGGTAACTATATAGTTACGGTAACTATACTCCAAGGCACCTGGGGGTAGGACAAGAAGCAATGGGTGGAAACTAATCAAGGAGAGAAGCAACTTAGAACTAAGGAGAAATTTTCTGACAGTTAGAACAATTAACCTCTGGAATAGCTTGCCTCCAGAAGTTGTGAATGCCCCAACCCTGGAAGTCTTTAAGAAGATGTTAAATAGCCATTTGTCTGAAATGGTATAAGGTTCCTTCCCACGCAGGGGGTTGGACTAGAAGACCTCCAAGGTCCCTTCCAACTCTGCTATTGTATTGTATTGGTGTGGGATTCAATATATTATTTCAGAATGCAAGATCCTATAGTAGTATTGTAACCTTGTGACTACATCGTTTCCACTGTGGGTTGTACAAATTAAAGCAGATAAAGACTTTATCTTATCTTAATAACCCTGCAATTACGTTTAATGCACCATTCCTATCTCAATCTTTACACCTACTTTCCAGAAGCAGCAGTTTTCCAATACAGTTATTCTCCTCCTGTCTCAGTTATTTATGGACTCCCCATTTTGCTAGTGAGGTTTGAGAATGTTAAGCAGAAGGACAGAACTCTGGTGGTCTCAGATAATGGTTAGATTTTTCAAAGATGCTCTAGCAGGGATGTCAAACTGGCACCCATGGGCTGGATGTATCATGTGCTGGCCACACCCACCTCAACTCCATGAAGGGAAAAAATCACGAAACATCATGTGACCGCATGTTGTGGCCCACCAGTGGCCAGTGATGCTGTCAACAGATTTAGACAGTGAGGAGGTTGGGCCAGAACATGGGCCAGTCCTGGAGGCTGGGGAAGGCTCTGAGGAGGGCTCTGTGTCGGAGGCAGAGAGAGGGCCAGGGCTATCTGACAGTTTTCAGCTGCCTACAGAATCAGACATCAGTGAGGCAGACAAACAGCTGGAGCCTCTTCCCAGTGTGCGCATGCAGAGTTGCCAGACGAAGGGAACAGATAAGGAACAAGGGTCGACTTGGGAGTAAGGCCATTTTTGTCAGGACAAGGAGTCTGCTTCGTGGTTTGGGAGAGCCAAGTTCAGAACACACCATGAATTTGACACTGAGGCACTGAGCAGGGGGTTGGACTTTAACCTCGATGATCCATCCTTCTTTATAGTTCTGGTGATTCTACATCTTACAGCAAGATTGGGAAGAGAGCAAAATAATAAAGCTCATAGAGTCTTAAAGTCTACTTAAATGCCTGTAAAGGCCTGGAGTTATTACAAAGGCAAAACCTTAAGGCGACTCTCAACTGCTAGCTTGCTGCCAAATTTTGGAGTCATGATCCTGGAAGCTCTGGAGACCTGAAGTCACAAGCTGCAAATGGACCGCCTCAGGTGCATTAGGGACACAGCTTGCAGAGAGCAAGGAAGTCACGCAAACCAGCAGTCACTTTACATTGAAACCACAACCAGCAATTGTTAGAGTTTCTGCCCATCTGTTTTTCTTCCAGAGTCACGGAAAATTCCATTTCCCGCCATGTTCATTGTCTGACAAAGAGTGGATATGCAGCCCCGCTTTTTAATTCCATCTGATTTTATTTATTTCTCTGTATGTGGAAAACTTAGAGGTGAAGGGAAGAGAGGGCCTATTTGTCAACGCTAACAGTTACATGCATTAAATATTCTTTAGCCATTTTACATTTTGCATATTCATATTTTTATAGATTTCACATATTTTTCTTTACAAAAAAATGCTGTGAGCTGGGGAGCATGTTACTCTTAAGTACACTGAAATGAATTCAAAACCTGAGTGAGGTGTAGTGATTAAAATTTTGACCTAAGACTAAGAAGAGCCACATCGAGATAATCTCATGGATGAATTTGGGTCAATTGACCGCTCTCTCTCAGTCCAACCTACCCTACTGGACAGTTATTGAGGGAGAAGCAAGAGGAGGGATTATTTTATATGAGACCTCGACCTTCTAGTGAAAGACAAGGTATAAATCTAAAAGAACGCATTTTTTCGTTTTAAAGAATATTTAAAGATTGTGGGGGGAAAATGGATGAGCCATGGAAGTCTTTGGTGATAAACAAACAGAAAGCAACATTAAAGACACCGTTTGCCCTAAATATTATCGGCTGATCATGCTTTAGTGTAAATAATAGAGAAAGATGTATTCCTATAGTAGCTGATAACCCAACATTATCGGGGTATTTATTTATTTAAGGGGGGGGGGGAAATGTCTGGATCAAGCATAATTTCTAATATTGAATTTGTACCCTTACCAGAGGGAGACCATTACTATGGCAACTCCACTGCGCTGTACAGTAGAAGTCATTTTATGGCAGTACGGTAGAAGCTATTTAAAGGCACAACAGGCTGCATCTTAACAGAACATACACCCCGAGGGATATTGGGGATGTCTTACCCTGCACAGTATTTGTCTCCAGTGAGTAAGTCATCTGTGTACCAAGTTTGGTTGAAATTGCTCAGAGTTATGCTGGAACATACACACATCCATTATATATATATAATTCTGTCTGTCAGTCACAGACATAAGCCTGCCTGATAATGACAATGAGATCTTGTCGAAATGTTGCAATAACATCTCCATGCTATATACACGGGAAAATCCCCGAAGCCAGCAGTGCCAGCATACCTACACCCGTGAAAATCTATGAAAACATATACATATATGTATATATATATGTGTGTGTGTGTGTTAGTTTTTTATGAGCTGATCAATAAATTTAAATTTGAGAGACCAAGATAGATCTATTTCGAGCTTATTAGTTCTCATCAGCTAGCACACATACCCTGGGATTTGAACCGGGGCTGTATTACATGTTAGGCAGATGTTTTAGCCACTAGGCCACCAGGTTCTCCTCCTGATCAGTTGAGACCGGGGAAAAATGTATATGCTTGTGTCACAACTGCCTCCCTTAATTGGGGCTTGCCAGGGTGTTCTATATAGCCTTTTATAGAATTGCTGTATTTCAGAAATATAAATGTCCAAATTCTACACTATGAGCGTATCCCACATTCATCTTATTTCAGGTAGGGAGAAGCAGACTGTGGGAACTCCAGTTTCTCAGGACAGGAATGCTGAAAATTTCAACTGTCAACCGATAACAAACATGAAGCGTAATGAACACCAATGGAGTTTCCATTAAGCTGTTGCCGGAGCGGGAGAAAGAGATCCCCCATTTCAACACAAGAAGCCTGAGAAAGGACTAACTGCAATTTAATTCTTTGAGATGGTAATGAACGGTTGCTAAGTACCATTATTAATATTTTACAATTAATCTCATCCGTCTGCCTTGGCAGGCTTCTCTTTCCTCTGCTTTTTCCCACTGAAGTCTCCACATTGAGAACCTCTTTGCTACCTGGCTCCATTCTAATGGATTCTGTAGGGTTTATTCAGCAAGTTTTCTAAGTGGTTCTCTTCTTTGGGGATTTGATGTCTTAGATGGTTTTTGCTGCAAATTTTAAACCTTGTATTTAAATGGCCTTCTAAGCCACTTTCAGAAGTCATTCATAGTTATTTTGGGGAGCTTTAAAAAAAAAAACCCAAAGAGGGGTGGTTTACAATACTGTTTATTTTTTAAATCTGCCATCAAGTTGGTGTTGAAGCATTAGTAAATACAAATAAATAAAATAACAAGGAAGCCTTGTTCCAATGCCTGGAGTCTTTGGAATGGGGCTGCATATAAGCTATTCTAATAAATCATTAATAAATAAGTAGGCTGTCTACAAAAATCCCTTAAGATAAACTGTCTGTCATGTTTACAAGCAGCTCAAGGAGTCTTTGCTTCTATTTTTTATTTTTTTTATTTTATTAAATTTCTATCCCGCCCTATCTCCCACAAAGGGACTCAGGGCGGCGCACAGGAACTTAAAATCAAAAAATACAAACAATAAAAATTCTACAAAATTTAAAACTACAATTAAACAGTTTAACCCGTGCTAAAAAGAGAAAACAATTAATTTAAAACCCAGCTCTAATAAAATATGGTTGTAGCAGCTATGCCAGGCCGGCCATATGGAAGAAATAGGCTTTTAAAGTCCGGCGGAAGAGGTGAAGGTCGGTGATAGTCCGGAGGTCTGGGGGGAGGTCATTCCAAAGGGCGGGACCTGCCACAGAGAAGACTCTTCCTCTGGGCGTCGCCAGCCGGCATTGTCCAGTGGACGGCACCCTAAGGAGGCGCTCCCTGTGGGAGTGGAAAGGTCGAGTAGAGGTGTGTGGTAGCAGGCGGTCCTGCAAGTAACCAGGGCCACTGCCATGGAGCGCTTTAAAGATGGTGACTAAAACCTTGAAACGCACCTGGAAGGCTACCGGCAGCCAGTGCAGCTCGCGCAGGAGAGGTGTTACATGGGAGTATTTTGAACCTCCCAAGATCCCCCGCGCGGCCGCATTCTGCACCAACTGGAGCCTCCGGGTGCATCTCAAGGGGAGCCCCATGTAGAGAGCATTACAGCATTATTCTAATCATGATTTCATGTCATCTGTTCTTCATGTGGACAAGATCATTGAACAGTGACTATGAACAAATAAGAGCATGTTCAGCTTTCTTTCTTTCTTTCTTTCTTTCTTTCTTTCTTTCTTTCTTTCTTTCTTTCTTTCTTTCTTTCTTCCTTCCTTCCCTCCCTCCCGCCCTCCCTCCCTCCCTCCCTCCTTCCAACTTAATGGAAAAGCAGGAAGGTGGGAAAGAATGGAGAGCAACCAGTGCCGTCATATAAGTGACCTTTGAACAAAACTGGGCAGAATGTGTTCAGTTAACCACAACTTTTCTAACATGTTTGAAAGGGAAAGTTATCAGCAATGTTGATCTGCCAATGTGATGCTTCTTAAGTGATCATAGGTCAAAATCTTCTAATCATAAAAGTTTTCTTGGAGGAGGAAGAGGAGGAGGAGGAGGAGGAGGAGGAAAATGGGAAGTAAAATATGCAGTTGTGGAACTGGTGAAAGAGAGAAAATATATTGCCTTTTAATTCTTCTATATAAATGTAGCTGCAGTTCTCCCCTCCCTCCCCCCAGTTCAATATCTACTTGTATTCATTGCAGCTGTAAACTAAAAGCTCCCTAAAGCTTTATTTTAAGGAGTTCATTAGGAAGCTGTTAGTGAAGTTTCATGAATCTTTATTAGCACTGCAATCTGACTGAGGCAGGTCGTATGCAGCATTTGAAATCCAAGGGAATGCATCTCAAATATAAAATCTGCAGACTCCCTCCAAATCCATGACGCCGCTGATCATTATCTGCTCCAAGTAAATATAAAGAAGACCTGAGATCAATAGGACAAAAGCCTGAGTCACTTGGAGGCAACTTCTTATATTTTACTCCTTGGCTGCCATGTTTTAAACAAAAATCAATCGGAAGAGTCCTAGATTTCATCTGAGCATATGATATAAAACATAGCTAGATGATATAAGGTTCTTCAGAGCTACAATATTTTTTATCATCAGGAAAAAAAGACAGTGTTGTTTTAACTGTTACCTAGCATTTTCATTTTGTTTTTCTTGACTAGCCTGAAAAAGTTTTCCTTTTTTTCTTAGAATTCTCCCTTTAGATCAGGCGTGTTAGATCAGGAACAGCTTGCCTCCAGAAGTTGTGAATGCCCCAACCCTGGAAGTCTTTAAGAAGATGTTAGATAGCCATTTGTCTGAAATGGTATAAGGTTCCTGCCCACGCAGGGGGTTGGACTAGAAGATCTGCAAGGTCCCTTCTGTTGAACTTCGGGAACAGAGGGAGTCCAGACGCAGGCTAGCAAGAAAAACAGCCGTTTATTGGCAAGAATAGCGTAGGCGCTAAAAGAAACTATTTACAGAAAGCGGAGCGCAGTAGACAGGGGCTCCCGCATTTGACAGCTACTTATACGCGAGCTGTCAAACGGGGAGCCAATCAGGTTGCTTCTGGACCCGGTTTCCCGCCAGTCGCGTCTGGGCCAATCAGACGCGACTGGCGGTTACAGGCTAGCTACAGCCTGTTGCCATAGTCCTTCCAGGCAGGGTGGAAGACCTGCGGCTGGTCGTATGTCGAGACCAGTCGCAAGTCGAGGACACAACACCTTCCAACTCTGCTATTGTATTGTATTGTGTCAAACTCACAGCTCATGGGCCAGAGGCATCATGTGCTGGCCCTGCCCCACCTGGTTTAGTGAAGTGGGGGAGAGAAGTCCCAATATATCACATGACGCCACCATGATGGCACAGGTTTGATAGCCTTGCTTTAGATGCTTCCGTTACATTGAAGGGAGAGGTCCCCAAGGAAGAGACAACATTCATCTTTGAAGGCATCTCAACCAATATAACTGATGACAAGTTGCATCTTGACTTTCTGACGAACTACAACTGGACAGGGCGTGGGCCCGGTTCACCCATAATAGTACTCAAATAAGTAATCCACATTGCAGCATAATATTTTTTTTAATCAAGGGGAGATTTATGTAAACATCTTCATAAATGATCTAGAATCTAGATGAAAGGAAAAAGGGGGAACTCATCAAATTTTCAGATGAAACCAAAAATGAGGACACAGGCTCAGGACTCATATTTGAGCATCGATCCCTATCCAACAAAATGAAGTTCAGTGAGGAAAAAAGCAAGCTCCTGCACTTAGGCAAAAATAGGTACACAGAACAGGTGATACTGGTCTCAACAGCAGTAACTGTGAGAGGGATCATGGTGTCCTAGCACAGGGGTCCCCAACCCCCGGGCCGTGGACTGGTGCCGTGGCTTGATGGTAACCGGGCCAGAGCGAGCAGCGGAGAGAGTAGCGCAACTCTTAGGAAAGTGTAGCAAATGCTCTGCTATCCTGGTGGCTGGCTGGGGCGCTCCCCAGGGGCAGGACAGGGGCAACGGCCTGCATTGGGGAGGTTCAGGGCACCACCCGGCCCTGCACAGGATGAAGGGGCTGCCAGGCCCTCCTGCCCGGGACGCAGCCTGTTCTTCCCTGCCCCAGTCGAGGATCCTTCGCCCAGGACCCCTGGCAGCTTTCCCACCCAGTTGCACGTGACCGCTGAATGTGTGTGCGGCCCACGTGACTCGACTCACCCGCTGGAGGCTCCCACCGGTCCGCGGAATTTTTTTTACGTGGAACCGGTCCCTGGTGCCAAAAAGGTTGGGGACCTCTGTCCTAGCAGACCACCTCTTAACTATGAACCAGGAGTGCTGTAGCTGCCAAAAAGGCCAATGCAGTCCTAGACAGAGAAAGACAGAGAGAAAGCATCAAGATCATGAGAAACGATAGTACCACTCTGTACTGTATTAGAGAGTCCACACTTGGAATAATGCGTCCAGTTCTGATTGGTATGATTAAAAAAAAATACACCGAGCGCAGAGAAGAGAAACAAAGATGATAAGGAGTGTAGAGGCTACACTGCATGATGAATGGTTAAGGGAACTAAATATATCTAGCCTCATGATGGCGAACCTAGTTACCTGCGGGATCGCATCCTACCCCATACATCCCTTCGGCCGATTCGCTCCCACAGAGAGAGGCTTCTCCGGGTGCCATCCACTAGGCAATGCCAGCGGGTGACGCCCAGGGGAAGGGCCTTCTCTGTGGTGGGCCCGACCCTCTGGAACGACCTACCCCCTGAACTTAGATCTATCCCGGACCTCCGCTCCTTCCGTCAGCAACTAAAAACCTACTTTTTCCAACAGGCCAGCCTGGCCTAACCTACCGTTTTTAGCCTTAGTTGTTTAGTAGAGAAATTTTAAATTGGGCTTTAGGGATTTTAACGGGGTAGTTTTTAGCACAGGGTGTAATTTAATATAGTTTTGATGTATTTATGTATTTATTGTGATGCATTGTATTTTTATATTTGCCTGTGCACCGCCCCGAGTCCCTTTGGGGAGAGGGGGCGGTTAATAAGTCAAATAAATAAATGAATGAAATGAACCTGTGCCATGCAGCGCCTTCTCTGATGGCACTGAGCTGTCGCCCCCAGTTCAGCTCCACCACACATGTGTGCGCACCTCTCACCAGCTAGCTGGTCTTCAGGTCTCTACCATGCATGCCAGGGGTGGGTTTCAAATTTTTTAGAGCCTACTCTGTAGGTGTGGCCTATTTTGTGGGCGTGGCTTGGCAGTCATGTGACAGGTGGGAGTGGCCACCTTTTAAAATGTGGTGAAACTCATTTAACAACGCTCTTGCTTAGCAACCAAAATTTTGGACTCAATTGTGATGATAAATTCTTTCTTTCTTTCTTTCTTTCTTTCTTTCTTTCTTTCTTTCTTTCTTTCTTTCTTTCTTTCTTTCTTTCTTTCTTTCTTTCTTTCTTTATTCTTTCCTTTCTTCCTTCCTTTTTTCCTTCCTTTCCTTTCCTTCCCATTGGGTCACTGGCAGCGGTGGGCCAGATTTACTTCCAGGTACGCCGATGGAACCCCCTCTCACCGGTTCTCTAAATTTCACCAACCGGTTCTCGCGAGTAGGTGCGAACCTGCAGAAACCCACCCCTGATGCATGCGTAGGGAGTGGGGCGCATGCAGTGCGGCATGTGTTCATGCACGGGGGGTGAGGGGTGTGTGCCGGGGGGCGTGCATGCATGCATGCATGGGCACGTGTAGGGGTCATGTGCATGCAGGGATGGGGCTCATGTGCAGGGGGTGCACATGAGCATTTTGGGCACATGCCCGCTTTGGGAAAGGTTAGCCATCACTGGTGTAGCCTATTGAAGAGAAGGAGTCAGGTGACATGATAGCTGCCTTGTAGGGCTATCACAGGAAGGATAGGATTAACTTATTTTCCAAAGCAGTTGAGGTTAGGACAGGAAGCAATGGATGAAAGCGTATTCAAGAGAGATCTAATCTGGAGCTAAGAAATTTCCTGATACTGGCAACAATTAATAAATGGAGCACCTTGCCTCCAGGAAGTGTAGGTGCTTCATTGCTGGAATTCTTCAAAAAAAGTTTGGACAGTCATTTGTCTAGGATGCAATAAGGTCTCCTGCCTTGGGCCCGGGATTGGACTAGAAGACTTTCAAGGTCTCTTCGAGTCCCATGATTCTAATCAGAGCAGATAATATTGAGCCAGAAGGATAAATAGCCTAATCTCATGTAAATACAGTTGCCCTTTGTCACCTAACCTTCAAATTGCATCTCTTCAGAGTGGTCACCTAGAGCAGGGGTCTCCAACCTTTGCAACTTTAAGTCTGAAGGACTTCAGCTCCCAGAATTCTCCAGCCAGCAAAGCTGGCTGGAGAATTCTAGGAGATGAAGTCCTTCAGACTTAAAGTTGCAAAGGTTGGAGATCCCTGACCTAGAGGAAGATTATGATTTCTTGTGTACTATATTCTGGTTTATCTCTTTTTCAAAGGAGCCTCTCCATTGAACTGAATTCTGTTAAAGACTGATTGCAACTTCACACACATACACAGCACCCATTCATCTTACTAAGACTTGTTATTAAAAGAGCAGCAAGCCACAAGTGGCTGGCAACCAACCTTTCCATTTATCTTCTTTTTTATTCACAAAAGGCAGAAATTTTAAAAAAAATCTACCACAGTTGTCCACAGTCAGAACCTTCAAGATGGTAGATGTGTCTTTGTGATGGAAGTCCCTTTGTATGTTTATGTATCGGAAACGCATGTAGAAAAGGGGCGAGACTTCAATCGCCAAGACAAGCCCTCCATATTGCAAATCTCGATCTTCCTGTGGATGTCCTGGGGCTCTACTATTGGTTTCAAATAAACTGTAGTCTCTTCCCACAACAGTTTTTGAAATGTTTCAGGCTCATTGCTCGATCCAAATATATCAAGTATTCTTTCAAATCCTGACCTGTGAATTAACTTGGTTAGGAAAACACAGGGTATTTTTTAGGTATTATGATTTATTCTAATCTGAAAGAATGAGCCTCCAATCTCTACTCTACGTACATAAAGAGCAGGAAATCCATTAGGGTACCTAGAAAGTAGGAGATGCTGACGCCCTGATTCTGTAGCACTAGAGAAGGTTAAATTTGAAATGAAAGAGTGGCTGCATTAATAATGCATGTATGAATAAAAGATGCCAGGGGGAAAAAAAGTTCTTTCAGTATTTACTTTAATTGGAAATCCATTTCCCTTTTTTTATGGAGTACCGTGTTTTCTTCAAAGGTGGGCAAATGGAAATATTTAACCACGCTTTGTTTAAAACTTATGCAGTAGAATCGACGGTGATCAGCCAGGGTGACTGAGGCAACCACTGTCAAACATCACTCTAACCCTAGATTGAAAAATTTCTTCCATATTTTCTATAACCAAGACGGATGTTAAAAAAAAAAAAGTATGATTGAATGTGTGAAATGTAATATGATATGCTTACTTCTCACCACTATATATCTTTAAAAAATGTATTTGTATGAAGCCTCGGAGGCGAACTCCGTCCCTGACATGGAAATCCTAAAATGTAATCATTAGACCTGATCATTTTCCCTTTTCCCATAAAATTGTAAAATCAATAAAAATTGTTTATGGAAAAATTTCTTCCAGCCAATGGCACTGACATCTGCACTTGTCCTCATTCTCTTCAGCAGCCCTTCTCCGAAAGAGGCATTTGAAAACTGAGGTAAAATTTTGAAGCGGATGAAGCTTCTTTAATTTTCAGCATTGCTTATTTTATGGGCTCCTGGTCCAACCTTAATGAAGTGTTAGGAACCATTTAGGTTCACTTCAGGGGTGGGTTCTGGCTGGCTTTACTGCCGATTCACTCATGTGTGTGCATTGTACATGTGTGTGCTGGATGCACGCAGTGCGCGCATGCACAGTTCAATTAAAATTGTTCTGCTCATCCACAGAACTCAAAAACAAGATGGTGGTTCCACCATACCACTACCAGTTTGGCCGAACCGGTCTGAATCGGTAGTAACCCACCTCTGGTTCACTTGATTAATTCTCTTGGACCATGTCAGAAATCAAGATAAGCAAGGGTCAAAAGAGCAAATGATTGGTTGATTATTATTATTTTTTGCATTTAAACCATAGTGTGTTCAAAATACTTCCTCAGGACCTTCACCAGTTCTGGTGCTTTAATTATACAGAAAATTAAATAGCTAACCAAATTGTCCCAGCAGATTTTTGAAGAAACAGCGATGTAACTGTGACTCTCACCCTTTTCAGCAATTCTGTTTTGTGCTTCCTCCTCCTCCTCCTCCTCCTCCTCCTCCTCATTTCTCATTATTTCTCATTCTGATGAGTCCAACGGAATCCCAACGAACTAATCATTAAACTAACACCAAAGATGGCGGACAACCAGCATGCTGTTTTCCCCAAATCAACCTCTCTCCTTGTATCTTCTGGCAAAGAAGAAAAAGCTGAAGAACCTACAGATTCTGGTAGACAGGGGCAAAACCAAGTAGGACAGGAGAGTATGTCAAGGCTCCACAGTCGCTTGATGAAAGGAAAGGAGGGAATTTCTAGGAACCGGAAAGGTCAGTGGAAACTCCCACCTTGCTTCTTGAGGGAAAGGCTGCAAAAATGCCAAATGGGACCGACTAATTTTTGCAGTGGCGAAGAGAACAGCCTTAAATGCTAGGAGAATAATATGAAGAAAGGGAGAGAAGCATAATAGGTTGGTATATATATATATAAAGGCAGCAGGTCTGGAGCAATAAAGTTGCAGAAAACATAATCACATGCTTGAGAAATATTTAAGCATTAAAGTGCAGAGTCATAAAATGTAGCAAAGTAAATCTCAATTATACATTAACAGACGCTGAGATGGTATAATAAAATAAGGAAACATTATACGGGTAGTTCTCGACGTACAATCACAATTAGGGCTGGGAACTTAGTTGTTGGGGGAAGTGGATATGACATGAGAGGCAGTGGTGGGTTTCAAAAATTTTTAGAACCTCTTCTGTAGGTGTGGCCTGCTTTGTGGGAGTGGCTTGCCAGCCATGTGACTGGGTGGGAGTGGCCAACTTGTAAAATGTGGTGAAACTCACTTAACAACCCTCTTGCTTAGCAACCAAAATGTTGGCTCAGAAACTCTGGCATTTGAAGCACGTAAGTCTTGAAGCTGTCAAGGTGCAAGACCCTTGCACCCCTAACCCTTTAGAAAATAAAAAACCCAGGGGTGTTCAAACTTGACAGCTCTAAGACCTCTGGACTTCAACTCCCAGAATTCCTCCTCTCGCTCTTCATCTTGATGATGGGCGGGAGGAGGGAGCTGTAACCGGTTCTAAACAGCACTGTAGATTTGTGGAACCTCTTCTGTAGAAGAGCTTAGAACTGGCAGGAACCCACCCCTGGTGAGAGGTCGTATGACTGCTTTGCTGAACAACGGCAGTCCCACCATTCGTGGCTGTAGTTGGTAAGCGATCTTACAAGTTATGAAGTGAATGGAGTCACAGGTAAAGAGAGTGGGGAGTGGCAGGGGGTCCCTTGGGGGAGACATGAGAAGTCTGTGAGTGAGTTGGAGGTCCTACAATATGGTGCAAAGCTATTGCACTCCAGGAGGCCTCGGCCCATTTACCCTTCCCTGCAAAAGCACCCCTATGTTTCCTGTCTAAGCACGGGGTTGGATTACAAGACCTCCAAGGTCCCTTCCAATTCTGCTACTCTCGACTCTACTTCTACTTTATTTCTACTATACTTCTACTCTACTCTTTCATTCTTGCAATAGTGGCAAACATCTATAGCTCAGGTGTAAGATGAGGGTGAAGGTTTGTTCTCTGAGCTTGTGGGTTGGTTTCTAAATATTTCATTACCAGGCCACATAATATCTTCAGTGGAGTTTAGGGGATGTCAGCATCAGTGTTCTTCTGTACGCTGATGATACTCAGTTGTACATATCCACCCCAGACCACCCCAACGATGCCGTCGAGGTTATGTCCCGGTGTTTGGAGGCCGTACGGATCTGGATGGGTGGTAACAAACTCAGGCTCAACCCGTCCAAGACTGAGTGGCTGTGGCTTCCGGCGCCCCGGTTCAGCCAGATTATTCCAACTCTGGCCATTGGGGGCGAAACACCGGCCCCCGTGGAGAGGGCGCACAATTTGGGTGTCCTCCTGGATTCCCGGCTGTCTATGGAAGATCATGTGGCAGCCGTGGCCAGGGGGTGTTCCATCAGGTACGCCTGATGCGCCAATTGCGCCCCTTACTGGACCGGGGTGCCTTACGCACAGTCACTCAAGCACTCGTCACCTCTCGACTTGACTACTGTAATGCTCTCTACATGGGGCTCCCCTTGAGGTGCACCCGAAAGCTGCAGCTAGTCCAGAACGCAGCTGCACGGGTGATTACGGGAGCGCCTAGACACTCCCACATAACACCTATCCTGCGCAAGCTGCACTGGCTCCCTGTGGTCTTTCGGGTGCGCTTCAAGGTTTTAACGACCATCTTTAAAGCGCTCCATGGCTCGGGGCCTAGTTATATGCGAGACCGCCTCCTGCCCCATACATCCCTCAGACCGATACGCTCCCACAGAGAAGGCCTCCTCAGGGTGCCGTCGGCTGGACAATGCCGACTGGCGACACCCAGGGGAAGAGCCTTCTCTGTGGCGGGCCCTGCCCTTTGGAACGACCTACCCCCTGAACTCCGCACCATCTCCGACGTCCGCCTCTTCCGCAAGTGTCTGAAGACACACCTATTCCATCTAGCCGGCCTAGCGTAACCCCCATTACTGACTCTTAGATAGTTTTAAATTTGGGTTTTTTAAATTCGGTTTTTAGCGCAGGGTCTATTAGAATAAGTTTTTTAAAATTTTATATGTTTTATATGTGTTTTAACATCCCTGTGCGCCGCCCTGGGTCCGTTTGGAGAAGGGCGGGGTATAAATTTAATAAAATAAAAATAAATAAATACATAAATATAACAGCTTCAGGTGTGGGCGTGTCAAGAGAGAGTCTTGTGATGGGTCAGCTGTGAGTCATCAGGGAATTTTCTGATGGGTCTTGTGATGGATCTTATTATAAGGTGATTAAATCAGGAGAGGGTCCCTGGGAAACATTCGGAAACCAATCCCCAAGCTCAGAGAATGAACTTTTACCCTCTGTTTCATTCTTATTAAGCTTTTTATTTTGTTCCATTAAAATAGGGATAGAGAGAGAGAGGGAGAAATACAGTAAGTAGGTAGGTAGGTAGGTAGAGGGATAGAGGGAGAAATACAGTAGGTAGGTAGGTAGGTAGGTAGGTAGGTAGGTAGGTAGGTAGGTAGGTAGGTAGAGGGATAGAGAGAGAAATACGGTAGGTAGGTAGAGGGATAGAGAGAGAGAGAGAGAGAGGGAGAAATATAGTAGGTAGGTAGGTAGGTAGGTAGGTAGGTAGGTAGGTAGGTAGGTAGGTAGGTGGATAGAGAGAGAAATACAGTAGGTAGGTAGGTAGAGGGATAGAGAGAGGGAGAAATACAGTAGAGGGATAGACAGGGAGAGGGAGAAATACGGTAGGTAGGTAGGTAGGTAGGTAGGTAGGTAGGTAGGTAGGTAGAGGGATAGAGAGAGGGAGAAATACAGTAGAGGGATAGAGAGGGAGAGGGAGAAATACAGTAGGTAGGTAGGTAGATAGGTAGGTAGGTAGGTAGGTAGGTAGGTAGGTAGGTAGGTAGAGGGATAGAGAGAGAAATACAGTAGGTAAGTAGGTAGGTAGGTTGAGGGATAGAGAGGGAGAGGGAGAAATACAGTAGGTAGGTTGGTAGGTATTTAGAGGGAGAGAGGGAGAAAGGGAGTAGGTAGGTAAGTTGGGGGTTATACGGTGGTTGTGTGTACGTGTTTGTGTGTGCAGGTGTAGATCTACACACAGATTGGTTGGCCATTTAACCAGACTGGGCCACAGCAACGCGTGGCCAGGAACGGCTAGTTGTCTAGTAAGTTTGAGAAACATGCTTAAAAAAAAAAACTCCCTCTGATATGCACTCACATCTCACACATTTACATTGTTTATTTGCTGCGGTGGCCTAGAGGTGGATCTCTCGCCTCACGATCAGGAGGTTGTGAGTTCAATCCTAAGTAGAGGCAGATGTAAAATCTCCTGCTTGGGCAGGGGGTTGGACTAGATGACCTGCAAGGTCCCTTCCAACTCTTGTTAATCTGTTAATGTTGGGGTGACTTTTGAATCCTGGGACCTTCTTTAACCGACTAGAGAAGATAGCACGTTGCAGTTTACCTCCAGACACAACAGAAAAGAGGGCTTACTTTATCTCAGCACATGGCACATCAAATGTGTGCTCACTAGGTCACCACTTCAGAAAACATCTCTTGAGAAAAGTCAACATCGTTTTGCTTCCCAGGCTCTCCGTCGGGATGCTGGGCCTTAGTTTCCAATGGCAGCCAAAAACCTAAGTCTGCTTTGGCTTGTCAATGTTTAAGAGATCCAGCTATAAAAGGATGTGTTGACATTTGTTCTGTTTAAGCTGGAGATTCATCATTCAAATCACTATGTCCAAACAATGAAAATCAGGGAACTGTAATAAAAACTTGACACACTGTGTGATCTCACCAAATGGTTAGGAAGCAAAACAAGAGAGTGTCCTCTCATCACTTTGTTTCAAGGAAACACAAAGGATTATGTTCACTTTTCTCTCTTTCTCTCTCTCTCACACACACCTATGGCCACACCGACACATACCCAAATTTATTCTACTTTAACTCTTTTTCTTATTCACTGATAGAATTTACTTTTTTTCTTTCACTTCCTCAAGAATTGAATATATATTATTTTTAAAGCTTTGAGCTAAATCTTGCCTTGAGACCCTAATAAGAAAATTATGCTAACAGAACATAAACAACAAAAACATTATTTGCTTGGCATATCCTGTATTTTATAAGATGCATTTTTCCTCCCAAAAAAGAGGGTGAAAATCTGGTCGCATCTTATACACTGAATACAGCATTTTTGGCCTCACAAAACCTCGCCATGCGCATCCCATTTTTCGCAAAAATGGACATGCAGAGGTTTTGGAAGGCCTGCAAAGTGCTCATAGGGTTCGAATCCCTAGCAGCACGTAATGGAGTGACCTCCTATTACTTGTCCCAGCTTCTGCCAACATAGAAGTTCGAAAGCATGAAAAATGCAAGTAGAAAAATAGGGACCATTTTTGGTGGGAAGGAAATAGCGTTCCATGTGCCTTTGGCATTTAGTTATAATAATAATAATAATAATAATAATAATAATAATAATAATAATAATAATAATAATAATAATAATAATAATAATAATAATAATAATAATAATAATAACAACAATAATAATAATTTTAATACATAAACCGCTCCCTCTCCCCATGGGGACTCGGGGCGGTGCACAGGCAGAATAAAAACAGTAAAAAATATACAAACAGTACTAAAACCAAATTAAACTTAACCCGTGCTAAAATTCCCACAAAACTAAAAGCTAAAAGCTACCCAATAAAACCCCAAGACAGGGAGACTATCCCAGGCCGGCCAGACAGAAAAAGTGAGTTTTTAATTTAAGACGGAAGAAGCGGAGGTCCGTGGTCGTTCTAATATCGGGGGGAAGGTCGTTCTAGAGGGCCGGGCCCACCACAGAGAGAGCCCTTCCCCTGGGTGTCGCCCGCTGACAAAGTCTAGTGGACGGCACCCGGAGAAGTCCCTCTCTGTGGGAGCGAATCGGCCGTGAGGATGTATGAGGCAGGATCCGATCCCGCAGATAGCTAGGTCCCGAGCCATAGAGCGCTTTAAAGATGATGATTAACACCTTGAAGCGCACCCGGAAGACGACAGGCAGCCAGTGCAGCTCGCGCAAGAGCGGTGTTACGTGGGTAGACCTTGCGGTCCCCATGACCACAGAGACGTCTTCAGACAGCACTGGCTCTTTGGCTTTGAAACGGAGATGAGCACCGCTCCTTAGAATCAGGAATGACTAGCACATATGTGCGAGGGGAACCTTTATCTTTAATATTAGAAAGTGTTGAGTAAGTAGCTTGCTTGCTTGCTTCTTCCTTGCATTTTTAGATCATGTCTCATTCAAAGAAATCTCGAAGAGCTTTATTATAATTAAAAACAAATGGATCAAATAATTAATTCAAACATACACTAAGGAGAAAATATAACACAGAGCACAGAATAAAATATAGTGTAGCCTATATTGTCCTTGTACCAAATAAATACAACGGAATTAGTTAAAATCAGAAATATTAAAGCAGGACTAGAAAATAAAAAGAAAACCTTAAAAATGACAACAGCATTAATGTATAATTCAAAGGCCTGGACGAATGCAATGACTTTGCCTGACCCTGTTGGGAGGTGATGCCAAGCATACAGGAGAATATTAAAAGGGGAGAGTTACTTCGAAACAGCAAACTCCTAGATGGAGGCTCACTAGAACTCATCATGAGTGTGTGGACCTAAAGCAACGCCTTCAAAGATGACCTTATGGCAGGAGTAACAAATGCAGGAGGAGGCATTCCTTCAGATATAAAGGTCCCATGCTGTGAAGCTGTTAATGCTATCAGATCAAACAGAAATTCCTCAGCATCACATGATACTGCCATATAGTTCCACCCTCAGCAAACTTGGATAGCATCTCCAGAAGGTTAGCATTCACCTAAGCATGTTATGTTTCTATTTTGAGCAACTTCTTTGAGCATTTTCCTAATTAATTGTCTTTCGCCACCTTTTCTCCTTAGTGACATATCCAGTTCATGGCCCAGTGCCCTGAAAATCAACTAGATTCCAATGATAAATGAGGGTGCAACAAAGACCTTCAATTTGTGATGGTGGGTTTTGCGTCATGGATAATGCCAGAGGATAATGTCAACTCTCAGGTCAGCATCTCACACAGCATAAACAGATGGCACTGCTAGAAATGTCTGCTTAATTAATTTCAGACTATCTCACCTTTTTAGACTCACTCTTTGGAGATGCTACTCTTCTGCTAATCACATCCGACAATGAAGAAATGGTGAGCATAATACCAGTGAGCATACTTACGTATTTTTGTGGTTGCCCTGTTTATGATCATTATAATATGGGTTTTATTGCTAAATGTTATTCAAATGTGTCCCCTGGATTTGTATCAGAATACAGCACATTCCTTCTATGCTCTTCGCACAGTCACTCAAGCACTCGTGACATCCCGACTTGACTACTGTAACGCTCTCTACATGGGGCTTCCCTTGAGGTGCACTCAAAAGCTACAGCTAGTCCAGAATGCGGCCGCGCGGGTGATTATGGGAGCCTCCAGGTACTCCCACATAACACCTCTCCTGCGCGAGCTGCACTGGCTGCCTGTGGCCTTTTGGGTGCGCTTCAAGGTTTTGACGACCATCTTCAAAGCGCTCCATGGCTCGGGGCCTAGTTATATGTGAGACCGTCTTCTGCCCCATACATCCCTTCGTCCTATCCGCTCCCACAGAAAGGGCCTTCTCAGGGTGCCGTCGGCCAGGCAATGCTGGTTGGCGACACCCAGGGGAAGGGACTTCTCTGTGGTGGGCCCTACCCTCTGGAACGACTTATCCCCCGAACTACGCACCATCTCGGACCTCCGCCTCTTCCGCCAGCGTCTAAAGACGCACCTTTTCCAACAAGCCGGCCTAGCATAACCTCCCGTTTTGACTGTTTTTAGATAGATTTTAATTTGGGGGATTTTATACTATTTTAGCACAGGGTATGATTTAATTGCTTTTTAAAAATTTTGTACTTTTGTGATATTTGTTATGTTTTTAAATTTCCTGTGCGCCACCCTGGGTCCTTTTTGGAGAAGATGCGGGGTATAAATTTGAATAAAACTAAACTAAACTATTTGGTGGGTGGTGGACAACAGCATGAATGCTGGCTTAGAAGAACAAGACCATGCTTAGCAGTAAAACTGAGCTCTACTTGTCTTTTGGAATAATCTGTCAAACTGTCCCTCCCATTATGTACCATGTTTCCCCCAAAATAAGACAGGGTCTTATTTTCTTTTGACCCCCCCGAAATAAGCACTTGGGCTTATTTTCAGGGAGGTCTTATTATTTTTGAGGTGCAGGAGGTGGCGAGCGTCTTCACCTCATTGCTGCTGCTGTGTTGCAATGTTTTTGGGGAGGGTTTATTTTCAGGGGAGGGCTTATTTTAGTGCATGTGCTCAAAAGCCAGGTTGGGCTTATTATCAGGGAAGGTCTTATTTTTGGGAAAGCAGGGTATTTATTATTTTATTTATTAGAATTTGCCAAACAAAACTGCGAACAAGAATTAAAAGAATAAAAATACAATGACATGGACAATACACATGTTAGTGCACTTATACACGCCCCCTCTACTGACCTCCTAAATATGAAGTAAGATCTAGGGAAGTCAATTTGTGATTGAAACTGTGAAAATTTGTAGCTGAAACAACTGAATCAGGTAGAGCATTCCACACCATTCTATTACAGAAATCATAATTTTACAGTCAAAGTTAGAATTATTTAGACTGAGTTATGTAAATAACTGATTATCATTATTATTAATAAAGCATTATCAGGAAATGCTTCCTGTGCCTGGGAATAACTGAATCTAGTCTACTCTCTACTTTACTAAAACATTGTGAGTACTCTTGAACCTACTACATGAACTCCTTGCCTGACCAAAACCATGATAGGCAGTATATAGAGTAGAAAGAAAAATATTATAAACAATATGAAAGATGAAGAGAATGAATTAACTTGGTGATGGAAGTTCCAGAAATGAATTTGAAGAAAAACATACATTCACTCAGAATGAGATATGGAGGGAACGTTAGTTGAATGTTCAGTTGGGTAAAACAGGACAAAAGAATACAGAATTGTACCTGGGCCATTTGTAGACTGAAGAATGAATAATAACAGTGATTCTTTGATAAGATGAAAGTCAACTGGATGGTTGAAAGTCAAGTGGAAATTAATCTTCCAGTTTCCACCACACCATACTACAATATATGAATTTCTCACTTGCATCAGGTTAATCTTTCCTAAAATATAAATATAAACATAAAACATTATAAACATAAAACATTGTGAATACTCTTGAACATGATACAATAACTCAAATAAGTTTTCTACTTAGTTAATATTGGTCAAGAGTTGAATAATGTGTGAAACAACTTGAAGATTTATATTTCTCATTCTGCCACGACTCTTCATTTCTTGCTATTCTCTCCTTGCATGATTCCAACCATTTTGCCTAATTAAATACTCCAAGCTTCTCCTGATACTTGTTTTTCAATAACCATTTTGTTTACTAATAGCAGTAAGTTTATTAGGAGCCTTGGTGGCACAGTGGTTAGAGTGCAATACTGCAGGCTACTTCTGCTGACTGACTGCTGACTGCAATTTCAAATCCCACCAGGCCCAAGGTTGACTCAGCCTTCCATCATTCCGAAGTAGGTAAAATGAGTACGCAGATTGTTGAGGCCAATACACTGAATCTGTAAACTGCTTAGAGAGGGCTGTAAAGCACTGCAAAGCGATATATAAGTCTAAGTGCTATACAATACAATAGCAGAGTTGGAAGGGACCTTGTAGGTCTTCTAATCCAATTCCCTGCGTGGGCAGGAACCTTATACCATTTCAGACAAATGGCTATCTAACATCTTCTTAAAGACTTCCAGGGTTGGGGCGTTCACAACTTCTGGAGGCAAGCTGTTCCAGAGGTTAATTGTTCTAACTGTCAGGAAATTTCTCCTTAGTTCTAAGTTGCTTCTCTCCTTGATTAGTTTCCACCCATTGCTTCTTGTCCTGCCCCCAGGTGCCTTGGAGAATAGTTTGACTCCCTCTTCTTTGTGGCACCCTCTGAGATATCGGAACACTGCTATCATGTCTCCCCTGGTCCTTCTCTTCATCAAACTAGACATAGCCAGTTCCTGCAACCGTTCTTCATATGTTTTAGCCTCCAGTCCCCTAATCATCTTGGTTGCTCTTCTCTGCACTCTTTCCAGAGTCTCCACGTCTTTTCTACATAGTGCCGACCAAAACTGTATGCAGTATTCCAAGTGTGGCCTTACCAAGGCACTGTTTTTACCAGGCACTGTTTTTACCAAGGCACTAATTTACCAAGGCACTAACTAAAAGTTAGTGCTGTTGCTACTAACTTTTCATTTAATTGCAATCCTCTAGGATCAGCTCATAATTAGAAATACTAGTTAACGTATATTCTTTTGGTCAAGAAGAGGGCTTTATCCTCACACATTTATCAATGCATATTCAAAAAACATACATCAGCATGATGACACCTTACCCCAAATGTTAAAAAATGGACATTTGCTTCTGTTTAAAGTCAGTTTCAAAGAAAACAATGACCGTTTCAAAAGCAGAAGAACATCTGAATTCAAGATATAGAAATTTTATGTCTATCTGGGTTATAAAACTTTGGAATAATAGAATTTGGAAATAGATTGCAAGATGAATATGTGAATACTTCATTTTATTTTATTTTTTGAAATAATCAAATGGCCCATTTGCACAAATCAAAAATGACTGAGATCTGGACTCAACCCAATGACCTTTGTCATCCAGATGCATTGGTCATGCCGTATAGCATGTGGAAGAACTCATGTTGGGAAGGGAAATGAATTTAAATTTAAAAAACAACAACAACAGCTATTTAAATACCAAAAATCCATAGCAGGGACATCAAGCCATGATCAAGCATATCAGAAATTGCTTTCATTCTATACTGACCTTAATGAACTGTGAAGAACACATTCCAACCCATACTACTAGGTCCAATAGCATATGACTTGTCCAAAAGAAGCTGTTGTAGATAATTTGTTGCAAGCATCTTTCTCTGGGGTGCTGACCTTCCTTGAGGCAAAGGATTTATGGTATGGCACCTGCTCAAGAATACTTGTTCAATTCCACTCTGCCCTGGAAAGTACTTGGAGTCCGATGCTTCGCCCTTTTTTTCCTTTGACAGATGCCAATCTAGAAGGAAGTTTAAAGCGATCTTCCAAGTGAATTATAGTACCTTTACTTACATGCCACAACAACCTGTGTTATTTTAGTGGAAAAATTCCGTGCACCTCATTTTGGTGCATTAAGTCCAGCCAGAAACTTATATATACATATATTTGCGGTCCTACATTTCAGGTTTTCTCTTTGTCTCAGACTTTCCAAATCTAATTGGACTGTCCAGTCATTCCATACATGTGAAGGTTTATTCCTCTTTTTACTATGCTCATTTTGTAACTCTACTCTAATTCATGGATTGTGCTACAAACCATGTGGGAACGGAGAATCATAATTGAATATTGTTTCTTTTTCCAGGGTGCTAAACTGGACAACATGAATATTCTCAGGATAAAGTCTTTAATCATCATTGTCTTTTTGTTTTGTTTTGCTCTGTTTATTAATTGCCAGATTTCTTTTTTAAAGCAAATAGATATCTGTGGAAACATTCAGTGTACCTGTTTTTATTTGGCATTCACATCATACAAATAGGAACAAATAATAAACAATGCAGCCTCTAGCATTAATAATTAACACCATTTTTTCTTCCTAACAGTACTAGAAAAATTATTAGCTGTAATCAAAAGAAAACAGTTAATGAATCAACTGTGAAAGAGTGAATTTAAGTGTACATTGTATGTAATGTTTAAATTATATATTATAGTATCTTCAAAAGAACATTTCTTAGCAATATACTGAACATTAATAAACACTAAAAGTATTTTTCTATATTTCAGTTCAATCCAAAAGTTAATACTGTGGAAAAGATACATAAACTTTACCAAGTAGTTTGGAAACAGTTTAGGAGATCCAGGAAATTATTGATTTATACTTTATGTTATGTGAGTCCCTCTTTTGGGAGAAAGGGCGGGATAGAAATCTAGTAAATAAAATAAATAAAATAAATATTATATTGTTATAGTACAGTGGTACCTCGGTTCACGAACTTAATTCGTGAAATGACTCTGGTCGCGAACCGAATTGGTCGTGAACCGAGGCACAATTTCCCATAGGGTTTAATGTAAATCCGGTTAATCCGTTCTGACCTTGTTTTTTGGTCGTAATTCTTGAACTGACTCTGTTCGCGAACCGAATTGGTTGTGAACCGAGGCACAGTTTCCCATAGGGTTTAATGTAAATCCAATTAATCCGTTCTGATCTTTCTTTTGGTTTTAATTCTTGAACTGACTCTGTTCGCGAACCAAATTGGTTGTGAACCGAGGCGGAGTTCGTGAACCGAGGCGGAGTTCGTGAACAGAAGCGGAGTTCGTGAACCAGACCATATTTTTATGAACTTTTCTGTTCGTGAACCGAGGCGGAGTTCGTGAACAGAAGCGGAGTTCGTGAACCAGACCATATTTTTATGAACTTTTCTGTTCCTGAACTGAGGCGGAGTTCGTGAACCGAAACGGAGTTCGTGAACCGGAGCACATTTTGAGGAACTTTTCTGTTCGTAAACCGAATTGGTCGTGAACAGAGGCGTTCGTGAACCGAGGTACCACTGTATATGTTATATTAATTACACTGTATTAACACACTGTATTAAAGAGTCCCTATGGGGAAAGAGAGCGGTTTATAAATCCAAACAAATAAAATAAATAATAAATAAATAACATATATTAATTTGTCTCATAATTTTTAATAAAATTATAAAATTCTTATTGGCTCAGAATTCAGTTCAGGAAAGGTAATGGAGCCACATCTCAATTAGCATTTATTTTATTGAGTCTGTCTATATGCTATGTTTCTCTGGTAGGTTGTATCCAAAGAAATTTAAAATAGATATTAAATGTATTATCAATATTAAATTAGCAAATCGCATAAGAACTTAAATTACACCTATGAAGATACATCATTGTTAAAATACAATGTGCGTTAAGATGCACTGAATTACAATCAAGTCCTCAAAAAGGACTTGTCTATCATCACATGCACCTTTAGAAAGAGAGCTTCAGACAGATGGGTACAAAGCCATCCTTCCTAGAGGGAATGTTGGTGTTCTGGGAGGGAGGAAGAGTAAGAATTAAAACAATTGCAGAGGCAGAAGCCTTTCTCAAAAAACATTCCTCAATCCTGGAGGATGAAAATGGGAGAGCAGAGGGTGCCGCGGCCCCGCCCACTGGGGGACAGGGAGAAGAAGATACAATTGCCAAAAGACTTAGATCTCAAAAGTGCCTTTATTTCAATATAACATAATAATTGTTTGGATGTTTATACATGTTTGCTAGCATAGTTTTTTACAATGATATATTTGCATTTCTCTCCACTTTGTAGTACAAATGAAAGTTAAATGTATTATCTATATTCTGTTATGAAGTCTCGGAAGGAGTCGACGACTTCGACGTGCAAGTTCTCAAAATGTCTTTTTACACCTTACCCTTTACCCTATTTGTAAAAAATTTATAAAACCCAATAAAACTTTTTCAAAACGAAAGCCATCCTTCCTGTGCTTTTGGCAACCATAGTGAGAAAAATACGATTTAGTTCTCTTCACCACCCAAACTGTCTGAATACCGCACAGTTGCAATGCATTTTTTCCACAGGCTGTTCTTGGCAGGTTCTCCACAGTTTTGATAAATAGCTCCTTATTGCAATAAATTCTGAAATATGGGCGGTCATTATCAAGTTGAGCTGTTCATCAAAATAATAAAGATCAATCCTCATGATCAAAGAGGCACATGGGGAAGAGGAATGGAGGGGGAATGTTCAATGACATATGCCATCAAACAACTCAGTGCAAATGTATGATTCTTTAGAAAGAGTGTATTTATTTATTTGTTAAATTTATTTGCCATCTATCTCTCTGTGGGGCTCTTCTAGGTGGCTGTTAGCTTCACCGTGCAATGTCACGTCTCTAAATAGGTATGCCCCTCTGTTCCTGTGATGCAGGGGTGTCAAACTTGTGGCCCAAGGGGCTGGAGGCCTCACACACTGGCCACGCCCATGTCTGGTTTAGCGAAGGGGAAAAGTTGTGATATGTCATATGACGACATGAGTTTGACACAGCTGATGTAATGTATTATACCGTGAGAATAACCTTGAGGAACCAGAGGAGAGCCAGCAGCCAAGACAACAGTTAGGTAAGAGAAATCCGAGTCCAAAGCAGAAATGTAATTTGAAAAAACATATCAGAGTAGATCAGTGGTGGGTTTCAATTTTTTTTAGAACCTACTCTGTAGGTGTGGCCTATTTTGTGGGCGTGGCTTGGCAGATGTGACAGGGTGGGAGTGGCCACCTTTTAAAATGTGGTGAAACTCATTTAACAACGCTCTTGCTTAGCAACCAAAATTTTGGGCTCAATTGTGATGATAAATTCTTTCTTTCTTTCTTTCTTTCTTTCTTTCTTTCTTTCTTTCTTTCTTTCTTTCTTTCTTTCTTTCTTTCTTTCTTTCTTTCTTCCTTCCTTCATTCCTTTCCTTTCCTTCCCGTTGGGTCACTGGCAGCGGCGGGCCAGATTTACTTCCAGGTACACCGGTGGAACCCCCTCTCACCGGTTCTCTAAATTTCACCAACCGGCTCTCGCGAGTAGGTGCGAGCCTGCAGAAACCCACCACTGGAATAGATCCTCCCTAGCACTCTTGCAGATAAAAGCGGGAAGGAGGAGGCACTTTCAGATTTGCAAGATTTTTTACTTTAATCCTGTAATGAAACTAGTATTAGTATTCATAATTTTTTATTTTCTTGCCTGGCCTAATTAACGTCTAATTTGTTAGGGATGAATTGTGACTTATTTTCCTCTCCTGTAGCCATTACTACTTCAATAGTAGTACCCGGTAGGAACGACCTACCCCCGGATATTAGAACGACCATGGACCTCCGCGCCTTCTGCCTAAAAGTAAAAACTTATTTGTTCCATCAGGCCAGCTTGGCCTAATTCACGCACTCGCCCTAGTCTGTAATTTCAAATTGTCTATTCGGTTTTAACGGGTTGTAATTTTAATGTTTATAAATTTTAGTACAGGGTAATTTAATTCGTTTTTAATTTTGTATGTATTGTATGCTTTTAGATGCTTTCTAATTTTCCTGTACACCGTCCCGAGTCCCTTCGGGGAGAGGGGGCGGTTTATAAATTTAATAAATTATTAAATTATTATTATTATGACCATTAATTCACCTGAGTGTAACAAGAGACTAAAAGAGAGAGGTAGGAGTAAGTAGCTATGATAGCTCTCTCTAACATCATAGTCAGGAGAACTACTGGAGACTATTTGTACTTCGAATCCCTAGATGACCTCTTCTAGCTGTTTTACGTAAGTGTTAAAAAGCCTGGAGGAAAACAAAGAACACTGCCAATTTCTAACACATAAATGTCATTAGGCTACACAATGCTAAATTCTGGAATTCCTTCCCCTCCTGGCCAATTGGGTAGGAACAGAATCTTCGGCACTATTGATATAGAATGCACATGAAGCTAAGAACAATTTGTTCTGAACTCCAATGGTATGAAGCTACAAATGGTTCTTGAATCCCTGGTCAAAACATTAACAAGTGTGTAGGAATACCTGCGCTCATTCATGGTCACAGAGCACCCACATTACTAGCCCTTCATTTAAGGAAATATGCATTTCATTATTCATTTTATTACCTACCCTTATTCTTAGTAGCTCACACATGAAAGTAACTCTTTCAACTATAAATAGGATGGTATATACAATTATTTTCCTTATTTCCTATACCTGACTTTACAAGTAGCTAGCTACAGAGCCAGTCTTGTCCTCTCAAGAGTCAAGTCCGCTATAAATTACCTCTCGGCTTTTCAGGAGAGTCAGGTTAAACTGTTGTCTTGAATCTCATGCATCTGAATCACCTTGCCATGATTTGATTCTTAGCCAAGGTAGAGTACAGTAAGTTTGTTCTCGAGAGTTGCAACCACATCATACAAAGTACATAGTGGTCATTCCAAAAACATTAATGGGACTGAAGGAATAAGAACATCCATCAACAATATAATGTGCATCGTTATTTCAAGTTGAAGGTCAATCAGCGAGGGCATGAAATATATTTGATTCTCCCAATTTGCACTTGCTTTGCTCTTCCTCATGGTGCCAGTCTTCAGTGGAGGTGAGTGTATTGGCAGTGAAAGGGAACATGTTCTGTCTCTACACCCCCTCGCCCACCACATTTAAATAGATCATATAATGCAGAGCACTCTAAAGTGTTTTATTTAAATGAATGAATGAATGAATGAACAAAAGAGAGAGAGAGAAAGAAAGAAAGAGAGAGAGAGAGAGAGAGAGAGAGAGAGAGAGAGAAAGAAAGAAAGAAAGAAAGAAAGAAAGAAAGAAAGAAAGAAAGAAAGAAAGAAAGAAAGAAAGAAAGACTATATTTTTCAGACTTCAGATACACTCCTCAAACTGGGTGGAAATTCTGTTTTTCCTAGAGAGTGAACATTGCAAGTGGAGGTTGGTTGGTGCAGCACCGATCAGCTGTTCTAGGCAGCGGTCGTCCCCACTGCCTATCAATCTTTAGCATCGCCAATGCTGCCCGTTCACTGCTGCCTATTCACCAAATGGTCCATGGTGGCAGCAAACTATCCGCGGTGAAAGGGTGATGGTGAAAGGTCCACAGAGAACAGGGGGTGGCAAATGGGCTGCAGTGAACAGACCACACCAACCGGTGGCAGAAAACAGGCAGCGGCAAACGGGCGGCAGCAGCAAATGAGTGGTGGTGGCAAACAGATGACAGCGGCGAATGGGTGGCGGCGGTGGCGAACGGGCCGCAGCGAAAGGGTGGCGGCAAACGGGCAGATTTTTTCCCTTGTTTTCCTCCTCTAAAGCTTGTGTGTGTGTTTGTGTGTGTTTGTATGCATGTAATAATAATAATAATAATAATAATAATAATAATAATAATAATAATAATAATAATCTTTATTGTCATTGTAAAAATTACAATGAAATTGGTTTTAACTTCACTGGTGCAAAATTATAACAGAAACAAAAAAGAGAGAAAAGAAAAAAGAAAAGAAAATAATACTCCATCATATCATTACCAAAATGTTTCCCCACCTAACCCTGAGATTTTACCTGGAAGAAAAGATTTTACTTCTACAATACATCTTTTCATATTAAAAGGCAAGAATCTGTTAAACTATTTTAGCTCCATTGTTATTAACATCCCTTTGCCTATGAGTTAGTTTTAACTGCTTTTACAGTTTTTAATGTTTTCATGTTTGCTTTGGGTACTGCTTTCATATAGTAACGCTTTAGTTTTGTTACATGCCACCCAGACTCACTTGTGAGATGGGCAGCTTAGAAATTAAAAATATCATAGAGCCTCTGGTTCATAGCTTATAATTTATGGAATAATAAATGAGAGCTGGGATAGGCCACACCCAGTGTTTGCCTTCACTTTTCACAGCAATAGATTTCACTGCCAAGATCCTTAACTGTGGCTTAACTATTATAATGCCAATATACAAGAAAGGTAACAATAATATCTTAAAAATACCTGCCTCTTCCATCTTGCTTAGTGCTCACAAAGGAGCATGCAGGCTTGAGGTTGGTTAGCACCCTGAAGTCCCTGCCTTCACCTTTTAGTTACATTTAATGTTGAATTTGTTGCCCTTGCCTCTATTTTCTCCTTGGGGCTCCCCTTGAAGAGCACCCGGAGACTCCAACTGGTCCAGAATGTGGCTGCATGGGTAATTATGGGGGCGACACGACGCTCCCATGTAAAGCCCCTCCTGTGCGAGCTACACTGGCTTCTGGTCATCTTCCGGGTGCGATTCAAGGTGTTGGTTACTATCTTGAAAGCGCTCCATGGCTTAGGACCTGGGTATCTACGAGATTGCCTTCTGCCACCGAGAGCCTCCCACCAGCCCGTACGCTCCCATAGAGAGGGTCTCCTCATGGTGCCGTTGGCTAAACAATGTCAACTGGCGACACCCAGGGGGAGAGCTTTCTCCGTGGGAGCCCCTGTCCTCTGGAACGAATTGCCCCCGGAGTTAAGAATTATCCCTGACCTACGCACCTTCCGCCGTGCTCTTAAAACTTTTCTTTTTCAACAAGCCGGACTGGCGTAAATATAAATTGTATTAATCTTAATTGAGTTTGTTGGTTTTTAATTTTTATTATGGGCCAAATTATTTAATATGTTTTTAAATTGTTTTAACTTTTGTATATCTGTGTTTTATTTTGGCTGTACACTGCCCTGAGTCCTTCGGGAGTAGGGCGGTATAAAAATATAAATAAACTAAACAAAACTGGTGCAGGAGGCAGCAAGTGTGGGCACCTCATGGTTGCTGCTGTGTGGCAAAATTTTTGGGGAGGGCTTATTTTTAGGGGAGCACTTATTTTTGAAGGAGGGCTTTTTTTAGTACATGCGCTCAGCAGCCCGATTGGACATTATCCAGGGAGGTCTTATTTTGGGGAAAAGAGGATGGGTAGGTAGGTAGGTAGGTAGGTAGGTAGGTAGGTAGGTAGGTGGATGGATGGATGGATGGATGGATGGATGGATGGATGGATGGATGGAAGGTAGGTAGGTAGGTAGGTAGGTAGGTAGATAGATAGATGATAGGTAGGTAGGTAGGTAGGTAGGTAGGTAGATAGATAGATGATAGGTAGGTAGGTAGGTAGGTAGGTAGGTAGGTAGGTAGGTAGATAGATAGATAGATAGATAGATAGATAGATAGATAGATAGATAGATAGATAGATAGACGGACAGGGAGACAGGGAGAGGGAGAGGGAGAGGGAGGGAGAGAGAGGTGGATAGGTAGAGATAGAGATAAATAGATAGAGATGGGGGGTGTTAGAGAGGTAGATAGGTAGATAGATAGATAGATAGATAGATAGATAGATAGATAGATAGATAGATAGATAGATACTGTAGATAGATAGATAGATAGATAGATAGATAGATAGATAGATAGATAGATAGATAGATAGATAGATAGATAGATAGATAGATAGAGAGATAGAGAGAGAGAGGGGGGGGAGAGGGAGAGGGAGAGGGAGGGAGAGAGAGGTGGATAGGTAGAGATAGAGATAAATACATAGAGGAAGGGTGTTAGAGAGGTAGATAGGTAGATAGATGATAGATATAGATAGAGGATCCTGCTAACTTCAGCCTTATTAAGTCAAAATAACAAAATGTCCTCTAAACCCTTAGAAGCCAAATTTCTTGACTGGATTGAATCTGAAGACATTTTGATGAATAGGCTGGGGTTAGCATAGGTTGATCAATGCTAGGCCACACTACGGTGTTACAACATTTAGTAGAAAATTATACCCACTCAGCTGGTTCACCCCTTTATTCCACTTTTATTGATTTCAGATTTCTTTTTGACACAGTGCCTAGTTCTAAACTGTGGTATAAACTTAAACACTTTACAATAGATAAATGTCTGCTGCTTTTGCTTATTAAAAGTCATGAGGATTCAAGAGTGAAGGTCAGGCGTAGTAACCAAGGAGACATCACAAAAGAAATACCAATAAGGAGGGGAGTTAGACAAGTATGTGTATTGGCCCCGGGTGTATTGAAGTATCTTCTAAATTCACTCATGTTGTCTTTAAGTAATTCTGCCTTTTGTCTTCCCACACAAGCCCATAGACCTATTAGTATATTTCTATATGCTGAAGATGCTATAATTGTGCCCTTGATCTCTGTGGTTGTAAAAGGATCTTGGGATCATTCATCTACTACTGCAGTGAGGAGAATGCTCAGAAAACCCCACCTTTCCCCATATTTGATCCTCCTCTACTGCTTGCAGATCTTATCTCTCAGTCGCAGGCCTCTCAAACTGGTGGCCCATGAGCTGGATGTGTCACATGCAGGCCACGCCCCCCGGCTCCACAAAGGCAAAAAAGTCACAATACATCTGTGTCAAGTGCTGTGATTGAGTTTGATACCCATGCAGAGGTGGTATTCTGCAGGTTCTGACCAGTTTTGGAGAACCAGGAGCGGAAATACTGAGTAGTTTGGAGAACCGGTAAATACCACTGCTAACTGGTCCTGCCCCCATCTATTCTCTGCTTCCAGAGTCTCAGCTGATTGGAAGGGAATGGGGATTTTGCAGTAACCTTTCCCTGCCACACCCACCAAGTCAAATCCAGCAGGCATCGAATGCTCTAATCTTCACTACTGGTTGGGAATCAGGAGTTTGTGGGTGCGCGGACTTGCTCGCTTGTGCAAGACACTTCTGCGCATAATGCACAGAGCATCCATGATGATGTTTGGGCAGGTGAGCAGAGCCTCCTAACCGCCACCAGCACTCATTCGCCCAAACTAGGGCAAACAGGCAGAATAGCACCTCTGAAATCCAGAGCTTTATCCAAACTTCATTGCTTTCCTCTCCTGTCGCAGCCTTCCTTGTTTCCCTCACATATTCAGATACTTTTCTCTAAAGACAATAGCTTTTTGTCTTGTACTTTAAGAACATATATAGTCTTCCTTCCTTCACCTCTACACAAATCGCAGTAAAGGACCCTGGAGCAAGAGATACCTGTCAGCAAGATTAGACAGTGAAATTCTCTGCCCTGATTTCTATGAAATGGAGATTCCATCCTGTGTAATGACTTGGCTTTCTTCAAAGCTTCCTCTCAACTTGGGGAATTATCAAAAATGTTATAGCTGCAGCGCAGGACAATATAATAATTCCTGGATCGAGATCTGTGACATTTGGAAGACTTCATCCCTCTTAAGTGTTTAAGGTTGCTGAAAATTGTGGTGTATTATGATAAAAAAACACACCAAATCCATTAGATTTTTCGGCTCTTCATATTCTAGATAATAGGAGAAGGGAAGGATAAAACCTTAATCTTCCCAAATAACATCCCACAACTAAGAATGATTCAGAGTGAGCTGCTGTTTAAACCAAAATGGCTTTGGTTGATGTCAGAACAGAACCATCTGGGTGAGTTGGATTTTGTACAGCTAAGAGTAACGTTGTGGCCCGCCAGTGATCAGCAGAGCTGGCAGCAGAGTCAGACAGTAAGGAGGTTGGGGAGGAACATGGAGAAGGCTCGGATGAGGGCTCTGCATCAAAGGCAGAGATGGGGCCAAGGCTGTCTGGCAGTGATCAGGTGCCTATGGAGTAAATCAGATTAACAGAGTTGGAAGGGGCCATGTATGTCATCTAGTCCAACCCCCTTCCCAAGCAGGAGACCCTTCCCCATTTCTGACAGATGGACAATCCAGTCTCTTTTTGAAAGCCTCCAGGGATGAAGTTCCTGCAACTTCTATACAATAGCAGAGTTGGAAGGGACTTTGTAGGTCTTCTAGTCCAACCCCCTGCGTGGGCAGGAACCTTATGCCATTTCAGACAAATGGCTATCTAACATCTTCTTAAAGACTTCCAGGGTTGGGGCATTCACAACTTCTGGAGGCAAGCTGTTCCAGAGGTTGATTGTTTTAACTGTCAGGAAATTTCTCCTTAGTTCTAAGTTGCTTCTCTCCTTGATTAGTTTCCACCCATTGCTTCTTGTCCTGCCCCCAGGTGCCTTGGAGAATAGTTTGATTCCCTCTTCTTTGTGGCACCCTCTGAGATATCAGAACACTGCTATCATGTCTCCCCTGATTCTTCTCTTCATCAAAGAGAGCTAGACAGTAGTGAGGCAGACGAACAGCTGGAGCCTGTTCCCAGTGTGTGCATGCACAGAGCTGCCAGAAGAAAAGAACAACTCAGAAATCAGGGTAGACTTGGGACTAAAGTCACAGGTGAAAGGTGATTGGCCCCTCCCATAGGAAATAAAAGAGGTGCAAAGGGGGGGGGGGCTTTTGCAGGAAACAATTTGTTCGTTTGGTCATTAGATTCCTTTCAGGAGTGTGAAGATCTGTCCGTGAACCTCAGGGACTCTGTGCCCAGCCTTTCCTTGCACGGCACCTCATTTAGAAAATATTTGCATGGTAGCTTTCCAAGATAGATCAGGTCTATAGTCATAAATATTCCTTTGAAAGACAGTTTGCCAGGCCTTGCTGAATGTGGATTAGAGGAATTCACATTCGTTTAGTAAAAGGGTTTTTTTCAGGATCAGGACTCTGCCCTGTGCTTTTGGGGGAAGCCTAGGTCAGAACACAAGTGTGTGATCTCTGGGGAATTGACTTATCGCCATGATAGACTACTTTCCTCTAGGATAGAGGTGTACAGTCTTCATTTCCAAACTGTGGATGCTACCTTTTGAAATGTCCCCAGACTATAACCAGGGAAATTATTCTGGACCCAACTAGCGAATCATAATCTTAACTGTACATAAAAGGCATCAATGAAATAAATCAGGCATAGTTACTGGGATGCCCCCTTTCTATTACCTTGAGAAGGGCAGCCCTCCAAAGAACTCTCAAATCAAGCCAAGGAGCTGAAAGCAGCTCAGATCTCTTTTTTTTTGCAAAGCCTGCCAGCATTTGAAGGGCAATTGGCTCAGCTAATAATCAGCTAGGAAGCGAGGCTGGAAGCAAAATCATTTATTTTTATCCCTTCCAATCTGCTCATTGGCAGCATCTCTATTCTGTGACATGTCATGCCCAGCATTGTGCTGACTCTCTCTCTCTCTCTCTCTCTCTCTCATTTTTGTTTAATTCTTGAGCTGTAAAACTATTTTTTGGGGAGGGAAGGATCAAGATCCCCTCCTCTTTCTTCGCCCATTCGCTTTTGCGTGCTTTTACACTTTGAAGGCAATTACAAGGTAGACAGGAGGAAGGCCGGCAAAGAAAAGAGAGATTTAAGCCAGCAGATTTCCTTCCCCTTGAGAAGCTTTCACTGACCTAGTTCCACAGACTGCCATGTGACCAGCCTCTCCGTCAAAACAAACCATTACAAAGCAGCAGCTTGAGATTGATTCAGGACCCTCCGGTCCTTAGCTGGTGTCTGGCGTCTTTGATCTCTTCCCTGATCATAGGTGGATTGAAAGAGGATCCCTGAGACAATTAACTGTGCATTCCACAGGTTAAAACGAGTCAAAATAGATTTTCATTTATGGTTTTTCTCGCTCTGTGTGTGTGTCGGGGGAAGCTACACTAGAAGGAAGAACAGCCAAGCAGATTTAAGGATTAGCCAGGAGAAGGTATATACGAAAAACACCAGCTGAAAAACGTTGGCCATTGCACCTTCACACATGAAAGGATATGACAGCAGGAATCAGGGGTATATAATATGCTGCTCCACCTTTGAGAAACCCTGGGTTTGAAACATGCTAAATATTACAAGACAGAATTAAAAGTAGGGTGGGCAACAAGGGAATTGTCATAGATTTGTATGATGTACGACAAAAGCCTCAGGGAGAAAGACAGATCAGATATTGTCAAATTGCATGCTGCAGTTCTTTGGTAGGTACAGTATAAGTTATGGAGGTGTTTATGACAGTGTGATAACCCTTAAGATGGGACTAGGGAAGGCAATCCTTGATTCTTCTTCATGCTAAAAAATTCCATGGTATAAGGTCAGAACTACCATTAGTTAGACACTGCATACGAAGTGCAAGCAAAATTTATACTCCTTGCCTTGCTCCTAAATTAGCCACATGTCGTAAGATGATGTACAACAGGGGTCTCCAACCTTTGCAACTTTAAGTCTGAAGGACTTCAGCTCCCAGAGTTCTTCAGCCAGCTTTGCTGGCTGGAGAACTCTGGGAGCTGAAGTCCTTCAGACTTAAAGTTGCAAAGGTTGGAGATCCCTGATGTACAAGATACTGTCACATACCTTGGAAGAGTTCTTTATTTATTGTACCAATATAACCATCTCTTGCATCCGTTTATTGGAAAAGTGGGAATTGGGTCTTTAGGCACAGCTTGATATGGAACAGATTTTATGAGTGGTTAGAGATAAGAGGTAGAAATTAGAGGAAGGAAGACTAGGAATGTAGGTATGAAAAATAAAGATGGTTTACAACTACAATCAGGCCAATATAGTTAGCAAAAATGTAAATAAGCTAATATAAAAAGATTTTCAGTTAAAATTACTTAGTTGCATGATTACTATTGTTATTAGTATATGTGTTAATATATTATTATTATTATTATTGTTGTTGTTGTTGTTGTTATTATTAGTGCATGTGTAAATATTTATTACTGCCTTTTCTCTGGTTCTTCTTTTTTTGTGTATGTGTAAATGGTAAATCCTGACAATACATTCAAAATGTTATACATACACACACACACACACACACACACACACACACACAGACAGACAGACACAGACATATATACACATACAGCTCAGAGTAATCATGATTTGCCACAGGGAGTAAGGATGGCTCTCAAAGAAATGGAAAAATCAACAAAGCCATTCCTTATAGGTTGTGTTCAATTTTATTTTTCTATATTTATACTAGCCGTTCCCGGCCAGGCATTGCTGTGGCCCAGTCTGGTTAAATGGTCAACCAATCTGTGTGTAGATCTACACCTGCACACACAAATACGTACACACAACCACCGTATAACCCCCAACCTACCTACCTACTGTATTTCTCCCTCTCTCCACCTACCTACCTATTTACCTACCTACCTACCTACCTACCTACCTACCTACTGTATTTCTCCCTCTCCCTCTCCCTCTCTATCCCTCTACCTACCTACCTACCTACCTACCTACCTACCTACCTACCTACCATATTTCTCCCTCAGAGTATTTTATGTCATAAAGGATGACATAATACCTGTGGCCCACTGCTCTCTCTGTATCCATCTACCTACCATTTTTTTTACAATTTTTTACATTTCCATTGCATGTACCTGGCACAGGTGTGACATCTACACAATCTATATATATCATTGGTGCCGTATTCGAAAGGAACGTTGTGTGAAAATTTGGAAGCGATCGGTGCAGTACTTTCAGAGATTCGCAGGTTTGAACAAATTCTTGTTACATTTTTATTTATATAGAATGTATTTGACTAAAGGTTCTTTTTTAAAGATATAAACACTTCCCAGGGCCTGCGCTTGGGCCCTGCACTTACCTGGCATGTTAAACGGGCCACGTGGGGACTCCTGGGAGAGGAAGGGTGTGGCGGGTGTGGCCAGCCAGTCCTTGCAACAACCAGTTCAGCGAACCAGATGCAAAATTAACATCCGGTTTACCTGAACCAATGCGAACTGGCTGAATCCCACCCCTGGTTTTACCCCAAAAAACCTCTTTTTGTTTCAGGCAATCCTTGTTTGAACAATTGATGCATTTAAATTTAAACAATGGCAGAAGGGTATATCTACATTTATATGATTTAAATGTTAGCTATTACCAGATGCAAAGGGAAGAAGGAAGGTTGGGTCTACCTGATTTGAAACGATACTTTGCTGCTTGATGTTTAGCTTGGATGAAGGAGTGGGTTTGCTGAGAAACACAAGGCTACTGGAATTAGAAGGACGTGGTTTGATATTTATGTGGAGAGGATATTTGTCAATAAATAAAAAATAAAAGTTAATGTAGATTTTAAAAATTATTATGTTAGAGATGCCATATTGAAAAAACCCTTAATAAATATAAATCTAGGCTTTGAGTGAGAACATCTTTGTGGTTTTCAGTACAAGAAGCAACTTATAGAAGAGAAATTATAAGCAAACATAAATGGTTAACTTACCATGACACAGTAGAATTTTTTCAAGGGGAATGTAAAGTAAAATCAAGAGAAGATATGATAACAGAAAGACATTCTTGCCAATGGTTTGCTTATGTAGTTATCAGAAAGGTTCAAATGAACCTTTCAGATAAAAGATTTTATTTTTTAAATAGTTTTTCTTAAACATTTTTACCTTTAAAAACAGGGGGGGAAAACAAATACAGAAAAAACAAAACAAACATAACAATATACAATAGTTTTATAGCCTTCTGTATCAGCATACATGTTTAGCCTTTGTAGTTCTCTATTCTACATTGCTTCCTATGGGCTTTAACCTCTGTAATAGTGTACTAACAGTTGTACCTAACAGTTGTAATAATATTAATTGTTCATTTCACCATTATACTTACATTATGGTCAATATTTTAAGTTTGATAGTAATTAATAACTTTGATTAATTTTTATTCAATACTAATTTAGAAAAAAAAGACTTCTATTTCCTGTTTTGGCTTCTGATGGAAGATTTTTATTTTTATTTTATTCAATTTATACCCCGCCCTTCTCCTTGTTAGGACCCAGGGCGGCGCAGAGGCATTATTTAAAAGACACAAAATACAATAAATATCAATTAAAATGTATTAAATTAATAAACTCGTGCTAAAACCCAATGTTAAAACCCTTACCAGATTATAAATTTTTCTTAAAAAGTCAGAAACGGGGGGCTATCCTATTTTATGGTTTCTAACAGTGTAGTTTGAAATAGAACTGGGTAAAAAGGATAAGCATGTAATTTCTAAAATGCATAAACTTCCATTGAAATTTGAGACAGAAGTAGGACATGTGAAAGAATGTATGATTAGAATGGGCTAAAATTTAGTTATAATAGGCAAATAGAGCAATAGGGAAAATGTGATTGAAGCACTTGAAATTCACGTTCTATTTTAGGGTTAAAGAGAATTTCTAATTTAAAAAAAAGTTCAGTTGTTCAGTTTTGGACCACATGAGGATTTTCAGAGAATGGGAGCATCCTGGAGAATGTTTCTTCCTGTCCTACATTGTCCTGCATTACTGTAATAGTCTACTAAGTGATCGCAACAAAGATAAGGGGCGGAAATGTGCTCCAGGAATCTTGGATGCCTGTAAAATCTTCTCCATTTCCCTTACTGTATATTGTAAGTGGGGCAGTAAAAATTCCTGCCAGCTTTGGCAAAAAGACAAGCAGAGGCAGTGCTCAACATGCCCATTAATTTGAGTGCTAAAAAGCACTTACTCCTCCTTATTACAGTTAACAGTGAGCAGACATTTGCTTTCATCCAGACATGCGCTCATCATATCTGTAAAAGCTCAACTGGCTGGATTTTTGGGGGGGAGGAATGTTTATTTTGACTGGATTTTTACAGGGAGTCCCTAGCGGAGCAGAATTTCCAGTTGCAAAACCAGCAGACTGGCAACTCAATGAAACATTGCCATCTAAAACTATTGCCTTATAATGTAATTGGGGAGGGGGGCTCCCCTTGCAGCAAGCATGCCCCGCCCCTCCAATGCCACGTGTCACTTAAAACTTGGCACTTGCCCTGGGAAAGAGCTGGAAGGGCCCAAAGCAAAAACAAACAAGCAAACAGGACCAATCTCTTGCTACCTCCTGCTGTTTGCAAAACCTGTTGTTCCAGGGATGGATGGGAAAAGGAAAAGATTCTCTCAAGACGGGTCACTTCGTCTGTGGAGGAGTTGGACAATTTTAGAATGAGGCCTTATGGAGCGCCTGTTGTTTTGTTTTTTTTCTGGGAAGCACACAGCCAATTTGGGATTAATCGTCTTTTCTTTGTAGGAAAAGATAACAGGTTACAAAAAGGAAGAAGACTTAGGGGTGACATGACAGCCATATTCCAGTTTTTGAGGGGCTGCCACAAAGAAGACGGCGTCAAATTATTCTCCAAAGCACTGGAGGACAGAACAAGAAACAATCAGGACAAGCAGGGGTTACCTCTAGCTAAGATTCCGTGCAGTTCAGGGAACCTCTAAATCCCACCCTGCCCCTCCCCTCCCAGAAGTCCCCACATGGTCAGTTTTGGATGCAGGTAAGTGCAGCGTGCGCTCGGAGGTGCTTTGGAGAATAGCTTGAGTCCCTCTTCTTTGTGGTAGCCCCTGAAATATTGGAACATTGCTATCCTGTCTCCCCTAGTCCTTCTTTCCATTAATAATAATAATAATAATAATAATAATAATAATAATAATAATAATAATAATAATAATAATAATAATAATAATAATAATAATAATAATAATTTTATTTTTAAACCGCACCCTCTCCCCACAGGGACCCGGGGCGGTGCACAGGCAGAATAAAAACAGTCAAAAAATACATACATTTCATAAAAAACAATTAAACCAACCCTGTGCTAAAAATTCACTAATTCATTAAATTCATTAAACTAGACATACCCAGTTCCTGCAACCGTTCTTCATATGTTTTAGTCTCCAGTCCCCTGATCATCTTGGTTGCTCTTCTCTGCACTCTTTCCAGAGTCTCCACGTCTTTTCTACATCGTGGCGACCAAAACTGGATGCAGTATTCCAAGTGTGGCTTTACCAAGGCATTATAAAGTGGTATCAACACTTCATGAGGACTTGATTCTATCCATCAGTTTAGGCAGCCTAGAACTCTATTGCCACTTATAAATATTTATTTATTTATTTATTTATTTATTTATTTAATTATTTGGATTTATTGACCGCCCCCTCTCTCTGAAGAGACTCGGGGCGGTGTACAAGAATTTAAGAGCATATACATATATAACAATTATAAATAATAAAACTAAATTAAATGTTTTACCCTGTGTTAAAATATCTCGCTGGTACGGTAGGCCAGGCCGGCCTGCTGGAAAAGATGGGTCTTTAATTGTTGACGGAAGGAGCGGAGGTCTGTAGTAGATCTAAGCTCGGGGGGTAGGTCATTCCAGAGGGTTCGGCCCACCAATGTTTGTAGCTCAGGATTGTAATGAGGGGTCCTTGGTACTATCTGAGCTCGCTTGTCTTCTTGCAGATGTTTAATTAGTGCTAGCAAGAAGTGCTGTTTGCTGTCAGTTTATATTCGGTCATCTAGGATGACAAACAGGCAGAAGATTGTCAGGATATATCTATGAACACCAACCGGCAGTCAGAAGACACGATGAAAATCCTTTACTTTTACAACCTATATTTGACCATAGTTGTCAGCCTCCGTTTTGTTGCTTGCTTCAGCTGCCATTGAAACAGGGAGGGAGGGGACTATGGTATTTGGGGGTATTAGTGCAGGAGGTGATATAATAATAATAATAATAATAATAATAATAATAATAATAATAATAATAATAATAATAATAATAATAATAATAATAATAATAATAATAATAATAATAATAATTTTTAATTTATAACCCTCTCTCCCTCCCCGAAGGGACTCGAGGCGAGGCACAGGGAATTAAAATACTAATAAAAACCACAAATAGAATACAGAATACAAGTTAAAATGAATTAAACTCACCCTGCGCTAAAATCCCATATAAAAACTAAAACTAAGCCCTAAAAACCCCTAAAAACAGGTTAATTACCCTAGGCCGGCCAAGCAGAAGAAGTATGTTTTTAATTTTTGATGGAAGGAGTGGAGGTCCGTGGTTGTTCTAATTTCGAGGGAAAGGTCATTCCAGAGGGTCAGGCCCGCCACAGAGAAGGCCCTCCCCTGGGCGTCGCCCGCTGGCATTGCCTGGTGGACGGCACCCAGAGAAGTCCCTCTCTGTGGGAGCGAATCGGCCGAAGGGATGTATGGGGCAGGATGCGATCCCGCAGATAGCTAGGTCCCGTGCCATGGAGCGCTTTGAAGATGATGACCAACACCTTGAAGCGCGCCCGAAAGACAACAGGCAGCCAATGCAGCTCGCGCAGGAGCGGTGTTACATGGGAAAACCTAGAGGTTCCCATAACTGCCCGCGCAGCTGCATTCTGGACAAGCTGAAGTCTTCAGGTGCACCTCAAGGGGAGCCCCATGTAGAGAGCATTGCAGTAGTCCAGTCGGGATGCTACGAGAGCATGATTTGGAGATGGAAGAATGGTCTCGTCATCTACTTCGCATTCCAGAAGCTGCTACCGCGCAGTGGTCAAGGTCAATGGTGTTGCATGCCATTCTGATGATGCTCCTGAAGATGCAACCCACATGACAACTAAAGGGGTTTTGCATTGGACAGTGGGTTGGGGATTTGTGGGGGGGAAAAGGGTTGGACATTTATTGATATGTATGCTTTTGCACGCAAATATCTCAGAGCTTGCTTTACCTTTGCTGCAATCTTTTCGTAACCAGTAAAAGTACTCTTCATTCTCTAAAATGGATTTGAGTGGATTCTTTCTTGGTTATCGTTAGAGGCAGTCCTGACAATAGTTTGAATTGGGAAAAAAATGTGACACTCCTAGACCACACCAAGTCCAAAAATGCCAGGGAATTTCTAGAAGCCTGGCACTCTGACAAATCAGCCATCTATAGAAACATAGGCATTAGGAACATCTAAAGACTGTGCAAAAGAGATAATCAGCCCCAAGAGAAAAGGACTCCAGAACCTCTGCACCAATAATAAGCATTCAGATCAGCATAGTTCATAACTCCAAGGTCAACTTCAGACCCAACACTCAAGTAAGCTCCAGTCAAGAAACTGCCAGAGAGCCATCAATGAACAGCCCATCCAAAGAATCTCTTAAGACGGTCCCCACCCATCCAGACAGGCAAGAGACCAGAAAATAAACTGACAGCAAACAGAAACTGATGACGTTACCTAGTTAGGGTAGTGAAACGTCTTCAACAAAACAAGTAAGCTCAGAGAGTGCCAAGGGCTTCTAAATATGTTTCAGACCTCAAGATTTCTCTCCTCGTTGTAGCCTTCAATTTAATCTACACTTCAGGTGGTTTCTTTCATACCCTTGCTCTTTCAGTTGAATAAGCCAAGTTTAATATTGTTGTAATGGAACAGCTGCATTTGGGAATGGATACAAAACGCGGCTAATTTTTATATTATTCTTCCTGATGTATAAGCAAAGACAGGGAAGGTTAGTCTAAAACAGTTTTATTCAATTTGCTTGTACAATCTAACAGGAATTTCCCCATTATTTAGCCATCTTCCCCCTGGATTCTTTTTCATTTCCTGTCCTGGAAAAGCCGAGGTGGCACAGTGGCCAGAGTGCAGTACTGCAGGCTACTCCAGCTGACTGCTAGCTGCAGTTCGACAGTTCAAATCTCACCAGGCTCAAGGTTGATTCAGCCTTCCATCCTTCCGAAGGGGGTAAAATGAGGACCCAGATTGTTGGGGGCAATAAGCTGACTCTCCAAACCGCTTAGAGAGGGCTGTAAAAGCACTTTGTTATTTTGACTTAATAAGTCTGAGATTAGCAGGATCCACTATGTCTGTCTGTCTGTCTGTCTGGGATCCTGTCTGTCTCTCTGCCTGCCTGCCTGCCTGCCTGCCTGCCTGCCTGCCTGCCTGCCTGCCTGCCTACCTACCTACCTACCTACCTACCTACTGGAGCCATGGTGGCACGGTAGTTAGAGTGGAGTACTGCAGGCTACTTCTGCTGACTGCCGGCTGCCTGCAATTTGGCAGTTCAAATCTCACCAGGCTCAAGCCTTCTATCCTTCTGAGGTAAAAGGAGAACCCAGATTTTGGGGGGCAATATGCTTTGTAAACTGCTTAGAGAGGGCTGTAAAAGCACTACGAAGCACTATTTAAGTCTAAGTGCTATTACTATTTTTCATTTTTTTCCATATTCAGCTTTTTTTCCTCCCATTCTTTTTGCAAATTATACATTTGTCTGCCTCCTCAGATGTTCCTGAAGCTCAGTTTCCTGTCTAGCTAGTGATGAAGGGCCAGGATATGTACAGTAGTTTGTCTGATTCTACTGAATTACGTTTGTGTTATATTTAGTGTGCTTTCAGTTGCTGCTCATGTTTGGTATTTCCTAAGGCAGATAATTCTTGCAGTGAAGAGAAAAGCAGTGGATTTTAAATTCAAAACAACTAATGTAAACACAATTTCAGTTGCAGCCTAGTGCAGCTTTACCTGGGAATGAGTCCAAATTGAGTCGCTAAAGGCTTACTTCTGAATAAACATGCTGCCAGGTTATTCTGAAGTGCTTTGCGAGGAAACATCACATTGTTTTTGACAGTTGCATTTAGTGATAGGTGAATTCCTCCAGGCAGTTCGTATTGGAGCCTGAAATAATGAACAAATATGGAGTCAAACATCGTGATTTCCCCCTCCCTTCAATTGTTGATTTTTACTCCTGTTATGAATACCTAAACTGAATAGAGAACTTCCAGAATGACCTATATACAGAGAATTTCTAATTATCCTATCTATTATCTCTCTCATCCAACCTGAGGGCATTGTATACAATAGGTATCTTGACATGGTTTGCAAAGTCAGAATAGAATAGAATAGAATAGAATAGAATAGAATAGAATAGAATAGAAGAGTTGGAAGAGACCTTAGAGGTCTTTTAGTCCAACCCCATGCTTAGGCAGGAAATCCTACACCACTTCAGACAAACAGTTATCCAACTATTTTAAAAACATCTGGAGGCAAGTTGTTCCAATGATTAATTGTTCTAACTGTAAGAAAACTGTTTTTTGTAGTGATAAAGAACAAACATGATTTTCTTCTGGATGATTTTATATCTAATGAGTAAAAACATTGAAAGATGACATTGAAAATGAAGGTGTAATGTACAGAAACATGTGAAATATTTAGGGTGTTTGTCATATCTAGATTTTAGGGCATATAGAAAACTGGGAGAGGACTTTGGAAATTTAATTGCCCATAATGTCACCGATTCATTTCCTCTCTTTGCTACCTGCTTAATTTGAGAAGTTAGCTAGTTTGAATTCAATAATACAATAGCAGAGTTTGAAGGGACCTTGGAGGTCTTCTAGTCCAACCCCTGCCTAGGCAGGAAACCCTATACCGTTTCAGACAAATGACTATCTGTTGAGGTCCTCGACTTACGACCGGCCGCAAGTCTTCGACCTCCACCTTGTAGACGCGACTGGCTGTTGCCTAGCCTACAAGGTGGAGGTCGAAGACTTGCGACCGGTTGTAAGTTGAGGAACGGTCACAAGTCGAGGACCTCAACACTATCAAACATCTTCTTAAAGACTTCCAGTGTTGGGGCATTCACAACTTCTGGAGACAACTTCTGTTCCACTGATTCATTGTTCTAACTGTCAGGAAATTTCTCCTCAGTTCTAAGTTGCTTCTCTCCTTGATTAGTTTCCACCCATTGCTTCTTGTTCTGCCCTCAGGTGCTTTGGAGAATAGTTTGACTCCCTCTTCTTTGTGGCATTGGAAGACTGCTATCATGTCTTCCCTGGTCCTTCTTTTCATTAAACTAGACACACCCAGTTCCTGCAACCGTTCCTCGTATGTTTTAGCCTCTAGTCTCCTAATCATCTTGGTTGCTCTTCTCTGCACTCTTTCTAGAGTCTCTACAACTTTTCTATATTGTGGTGACCAAAACTGGATGCCGTATTCCAAGTGTGGCCTTACCAAGGCATTATAAAGTGGGATTAACACTTCACGTGATCTTGACTCTGTCCATCTGTTTATGCAGCCTAGAAATGTGTTGGCTTTTTTGGCAGCTGCTGCACACTGCTGGCTCATATTTAAATGGTTGTCCACTAGGACTCCAAGATCCCTCTCACAGTCACCACTATTGAGCAAGGTACCACATATACTGAACCTGTGCATTTTGTTTTTCTTGCCTAAATGTAGGGCCTTACTTTTTTCACTTGGTTATCATTTTAATTTCAGATGCCCAAGAGAAATTATATTTTCTTTTGCCTCTGCCCCTTACAAACCAATAATCTTTACTTCTTACAAGTAAAAAAGAAAGGATGGAAAAGGAAGAAGGAGAAGCCTTCTCATACCATTATAATGGCAGTAAAGGTAACAGTAGGGATGTGATTGTCTTCTCCATCATAGACTGAAAATATGATAAAGAAGCACATTCAAGGTGCATTTGTCTAACAAGTTCTAATTCCAAAATAGAACATAAATTATTCTTGGATATTGTCTGGGTAAATGTTATCCTTCTTTTAATTCTAGTACTAAATCTATCTGTTTTAAAAATGTTTCTAAAAATCGATTTCATCTTGGAGTGTTTTGCTACAATAGTGAAATTGCCTCTTAAAACCATGCACCTGCAGTTTTAAGGGTTTCATTTGAAGAGAAATCCTTAACTTTCTGTAAGTTCAAAAACCCAGGGCATGAGCTATTAATTTCAAGGTTTTTTTTTCAATCACTTTTGGGGAAAATGGAAATCTGTCTGGAAAAAAAAAAAGTAGATTGTATGAACTATTTTGTTTAACACAGTAAAAAGATCTCATTCATAGAGGCAGATTAGCATTCTACTGTACAGAGAATCACAGATGGCCATAAAGCTCAGCTGGGAATTACAAAACACATTTTGAAACTATTTTGCACATCCACAGACAACAATTAATTGATTTCCACTTGATTACTGTATACATACTGCATAAATTGTTCATTTGAACTTCTGTACATTGAATATGCGGAGTGATAGCATGCAATTTGTTTTCTATAATATTAGAACATTGATGTTACATGCATACATGGATTGATTGATTGATGTGTTTGTTTGTTTATTATACAATGAATAATTGAACTTTGCTTTGAACTTTGATTATGTTCTTCTAGTCTTTCCATAAAAAGAATCATTTCCTGCAAATTTCTTTTTTTTTTTATATTGAAAAAGTTTTATTGGTTTTACATTTTTTAACAGGATAAGGTAATGGTTACAAAGAAATTTTGAGAGCATTCACGTCAGAGTCATCGGACCTTCCGAGACCTCAAAATACACATTAAAAAAGTTAACATAGAAAACATTTTCCATACCACTACAAGTTGAAAGCAAGTACATTTACCTAAATTCTCCCTTCCATGCTGTCAGACATTTACAAAAAGTCCGGATAGAAATATTATGCAAAATTGTTCAGGAAAAAATCAAGGCAAAGTTATTTTTTTGATCTAAGTCTTTTGGCTATTGTATCTTCTTTCTCTCCTCCCTGGCCCCCCGCAGGCGGAGCCGTGGCCCCCTCCGTCCCCCCTGGATCTTCCCCCAGGGCAGAGGAATGTTTTTTAAGAAAGGCTTCCGCCTCAGCAACTGTTTTAATCCTCACTCTTCCTCCTTCCCAGAACACCAGCATCCCTTCAGGTGTCATCCACTTGAACCAAATCCCGTGATCAAACAAGGTTTTAGACAAGAAGGAAAATTTCCTTCTTGAATCTCTAATTTTTCTAGGGATCTGCTTCAAGATAGTGACCGTTTCTCGATGATAAGTTAAAGGTTTCTCTCTCTGCGCTTTCAGGATTTCCTCTCTGGTTGACCTTCTAACAAATTTCACATGTATCTCTCTAGGCACTTCATTCATCCTGGCATATGCAGAGTTAATTCTATAGGCTAGGTCAATGTCCCCCCTGATCTCATCCTTAGGTTTTTGTAAATAGTCTGCTAAAATTGTACTCATAAGATCAGGCAGGCATTCACCAGAATCCTCAAGAACATTCTGAAATCTCAAAAAATATGTCATTCTTTCCATATCTATCCTAGACACACGCCCATTTATTTCCCCCACCTCATTAGAAACATTTTTAATCTCTCCCTTAGCCCCCTCCAACCCTCCTTCCAATTCTTCATTCTTCTGTGTATTCTCCAACACTTGCTTCCGGGTATCCAATAGTTCCTTTTTGAAAGTACTATTTTCAGCCCTCTGGGCCTTTATTTCTGATATCAAAGTCTGCATAGAGGTTTCAAGAGAAGCCATCCTTTGTTCCAAATTTACAAGTGCTGCTTCTTGTGCCATGGTTAAAAGTTAGAGTCACTGCCACCAAGATGGCGTTTTCCGGGTGGGGCTGGTGGGTCAGATCAGGAGCTCAGTTCAGTTCAGGGCCGTGAAGTTGCAAACAATTCAGAAACCAAAAGCGACACAATTTCCCAAGTCAGCAAATAGTAATAACGAAGGTATTCCAAAGAAGAAATCACAAATCCATCAAGAAATTTTTTTTTCCAAAAATCCAGAGAGAGTCCTGCTTTCAAAGAGACGCTGGAAATTTTCCTTAGTTGAAATAATCAGGCAGGGACAAAGAGAAGCCACTTCCACCGCCCATCTCAGCCAGAGGGAGAGAGTAGCAAAAAAAGAATTTTTTTAAACTCAGCCAGACCTAGAAACAATGTTGCAAAAAGTCACATTCCACTTTCCCTTGTTAGAGACCGTCCGGAGTGAAAGTTTCCGCTTTCCCTTTGCAGAGAAGCCATTTTAACGTGCCGCTTAAATCCGAGGGGTTTTTTTTTTAAAATAAACACCCCCCTCCCAGTCCGTTCAGTCTGGCTGGCAGCAGGAAAAAAAAGTTTTTTAAAGACTCACTCTCTCCTCGCAGCTGAAGCCTCGGGAGTCCTTCTGACTGAGCCGATCAGCCCTCCTCATAATTGTGAATGGCGCCGTCTTCCTTGGGCGAAGGGAAAACCCCCCGCTAGCATGTTCTCCCTCACCTGAGCCGCGCCGGGAGCCGCTTCCTCCACCGCCGTGGGGGGCGCGCCCCCCGACGAGCCGGCCCTACGGGAGACCCTCAAACAAGAGGAGTCTCGCCCCCGTTGGGGGGCAGAAGAAGAAACAAAGCGGCGAGCGAGCGCTAGGCTCGCCCGTCGCCGCAGGAACCGGAACCGGAAGCCCATTTCCTGCAAATTTCAATCCATTCTATCAAAACAAATAACAAAAGGCATCTAAAGAAGAAGTGTCAAACTCATGGTCCATGAGCCAGATGCGTTATATGCTGGCCACTCCCACCGCTGGTTTAATGAAGGGGGGAAAGTCCCAATATGTCACATGACAATGAAGTGACAACATGTGTTTGACACCCCCGATCTAAAGCAATGAATGGAATATGGTTCAATTGCATCAGCACTGATATTTCCATGATTTAAAAAAAAAAATTAAATTACATCTTGTTTTTCAGTTTTGGCAAAATTTCAATGTGATGTTAAAAATCAAAACCAAAACTAGAACATTAAAAATCTTGGGGGGTAGATGGTACAAATAAGCATCTTCAAATGATCTCTGCCTTCTACAGTGTGGGTGGTCTTCTGCAGAAGTTCCATAAAGATATTGAACAGTCTATAGAACAAGATGGATTCTTATGGATTACTAGAGATCAGCAGCCTAAATGTCAGATAGTAACCCCCTAGTGCAGGGGTCAACAACTTTAAACACTCAAAGAGCCACAAAAGTCCTAACTGGAAGCCCCTCGTTCAATTATGGAGCCGACCAGAAGTCCAGTTTTCCTTTTTCCTCTGCCAACTGGAAGTCTGCTTCCCCCACCATAGAGTTTCCTCCTAGCGCAGTGTCCTTTTTCCTGTACCTGTCCTAACTGAAAGCCCTATCAATTGTGGAGCCGACTGGAAAACCTACCACCTTGCCACAGAGTCTTCTCCTGCTACGCCATGCTACGCCATCCCCACCCAACCGGAAGCTCCTTTCAAAATTGTGGCACCAACCAGCAACAGGGAGCCACAACGGAGGGATGAAAGAGCCACATGCAGCTCCAGAGCTACGGGTTTCTGATCCCTGCCCTAGTGCTACCTTCTGCTGATGACCCAACATAAATCATGTACAAGGACCTAAATAGACTCAAGACTGGAGGATTAAAAAAAAAAAGTCTCCTTTCCCTCCTTACTTCATTTCAAGAAGAAATCATCTGAGGGGCGCTTCTCATTCTTAGCAATGGGAGCTTACAGTAGAGAGGGGTAGAGCCTTGTCATTTGTGGTACCCCCCCGTTAGGAATAGACTCCTAGAGTTGGGTAGGCAATATATAATCCCATGATGACAAATGGTCATTGTGGCTTTAAGGATGTTGGAATGTTAGAATGCAATTAGAGAATGTAATTATCTCCACTATAAGAGGAAGTAAGCAGAACGCATGCGCTCTCTGCTAATTGCTCTCTCTGCTCGATATCTCTACTGATTTGCTATCTGCTCGTGTACTGTGACTGACTGTGTTTGAAGAAGGAAGAAGGAAGTATTGTGGATTACTGACTGTAAGCAAACTGCTATTTGTTAAGGACTTTGTTTGACTCACTTTACCATCACTGCACATTCCGCTGCACAACTTTTCTGCCTCCCAACGGAGATATCCCCCAACACCCACATTCTTTCTTTAGAGAAGGAGGCTGGCCTCTACATTGTCTAGCTTTAATAGTTTAAACTATTAAATAGTTTAATAGTCTAGTTTAATAACCACGGAAGACATGGAAGTTCCCCAGGCATTTTAGAAGAAAGAAAGGCTGACTTTTGGATCCCTCTGAAATGAATTCCATTTCAAGTGTTATTTGATTTCTAATTATTTTATTACTTGGCTTTACACAATTTTATTTGGGATGGATTTGTTTTTTATCAAGCATGTCACCGTTTTACATTGTTTTCTATCTCTTGGGAAGTTTACCTTGGGGGAGGAATACAAGGATAAGAGTTAACTAAGCGATAAAATGAATGGTCTTGATGGAGTGAAACTGAGCCAACCTGATTTTTAGATGAGGTACAGACTTACTAAAAATATATATGTCAATGGACAGTTAACTAATATTTAATTCTAGGTGCATCATCTCAACAATACAGTGAATTGCAGTGATGTGGCCTTTGTGTAATTGCCCAATATTCTATACAGGTGCATTGCACATCATTTCAAATCTATTTAATTGGATGTGTTTAAAGACAACTGCAGAAGCTGGAGAGAAATACAAACCAAGGTGCTCAAAGCGATATTTTATCTCCTGCGTTTCCTTAAGCCCTACAATTGGGGAAAGGCCATTGTTGAAAAGCTCCACTCCAGTTTTCTGCTGTCTTTGTCAAGGCAATCAAAAGAATACATCAAGCTGAACATAATAGTTGAACTATTATAGTGTTTCTTCAGGGTGGGCAGGAAAGTTATGTGTGGCAGCTGGAGCTTTAGGGCAGCTGACACATGACATTTTTATGACTTGCTGGAAACAATCTGCTTCAATGCCACTGTATGGTGCCTTGGTAAGGCCACACTTGGAATACTGCATACAGTTTTGGTCGCCACGATGTAGAAAAGACGTGGAGACTCTGGAAAGAGTGCAGAGAAGAGCAACCAAGATGATTAGGGGACTGGAGACTAAGACATATGAAGAACAGCTGCAGGAGCTGGGTATGTCTAGCTTGATGAAGAGAAGGACCAGGGGAGACATGATAGCAGTGTTCCGATATCTCAGAGGGTGCCACAAAGAAGAGGGAGTCAAACTATTCTCCAAGGCACCTGGGGGCAGGACAAGAAGCAACGGGTGGAAACTAATCAAGGAGAGAAGCAACTTAGAACTAAGGAGAAATTTCCTGACAGTTAGAACAATTAACCTCTGGAACAGCTTGCCTCCAGTAGTTGTGAATGCCCCAACCCTGGAAGTCTTTAAAAAGATGTTAGATAGCCATTTGTCTGAAATGGTATAAGGTTCCTGCCCACGCAGGGGGTTGGACTAGAAGACCTACAAGGTCCCTTCCAACTCTGCTATTGTATTGTATTGTATTAAGGTTTCAGGAATTACTAGAGCTCCCCCCCCCGCCCAAACCCCCCCCCCCAAACATGGAGTCTGGCCCCAGCCAGCTCTTACGCTCAGATGAAATTTAATTAAGTTACTCACAGAGGAGGCAACCACGGGAAAACTTCAATGCCAAACCTTGGATTTTTCAGGTCAGTCAAGGATATCTGTAGAAGACAGATATTTCAATACCCCGAGTCTTTGCCCTACTTCCTACACACACTTATGAATTATGCATTTTGAAAACCCTCCTAGGAATTGTACTGATGTGCAAGGCTAACATTTCCTAGAAAGAAAGAAAGAAAAATGAATGAACAACATTCAGACAAAGGACAGAATTTAACAAGAAACTCCATTAAAAAGTTCAGGAAGTTCAACCTATAGCTTTAGACAGAGTTATGTTAGAATTCTGGTCAGGCGTTTTTTTTCTTTTCTTTTTCTTTTAAAGAACCGGCTTACATCTTTTTGATTATTTTTACTTATTTAAACACTTTGTATAGCTGCCCATCTCGCAGTAGTGACTCTGGGTAGGGCACAAAGGATTAAATAGATAAATAAAAAGCACGGCAAAATAAAATAAACACTCCCAATAAGGTTCCAAAATAGTTTGACTTTTAAGTTGGCTCTGAAAAATGTTTCATTTTTAACTGGTAAAAGACCCGAACAAGACAGCCAAGACAGTATTCAATGCTTTATAGAAGCCCAAGAAATTTAGTTCCATTTGGACCTTGGGGAGGTGGGGATTGGGTACTATTCCATGGAGCTGATGCTATAATTAGTATTAGCATTAGTATTTATTAGATTTGTATACCGCACCTTCTCCCTTTCGGGACTCAGGGCGATACAGTACAGGTACAGGCAGCGATAAAAATCAATAATACAAAACATAAAATATATTAAAATATATTACATAATTAGCCTGTCCTTAAGCCCCCTGCTAAAAACCCCTGCTAAAACAGTTTGAAACTATGACAGGCTGGCCGCGCGAAATAAATAGGTCTTCAAGGCCCGGTGGAAAAGGCGCAGGTCCGTGGTCGTCCGTATAAGAGAAAAGGTACAAGTATTAGGTCTACGGGTGAACATTTCTTAATAGAAAGGCACACTGCAGGCGCTAAGAAGCCTTTTCTGAGTCTGCAAAGGTAAATAGAACAGCGAGGGCGGGGGAAAACAGCTGTGCTGCATGATTTAGATTCACTAGAAAGCAGGATTTCCTGCTTTCTAGCAAATACAAACTGTGCAGCCCAGCTGATTGTTGCACAGCTGATTGTTGGAACTTTTTTGATGCTATCACTTAATTGGCTTGGGAGTGATGCATACTTAGTATCATCAGAACATTGGTAATGCCACACTCCGGTCATATAGAGTTTTGCCTAACATATTTCCATGCCTTTTAAATATTTCTTTCACTGCGATCTTCTCTAAAACATTTAGGGCAGGGGTGGGCAAACTTTGCAACTTTAAGTCTGAAGGACTTCAGCTCCCAGAATTCTCCAGCCAGCAAAGCTGGCTGGAGAAGTCTGGGAGCTGAAGTCCTTCAGACTTAAAGTTGCAAAGTTTGCCCACCCCTGATTTAGGGCATTATTGACCCCCTAGGCTCAGTTTAGATGCTATGAATAATGAGAGCAATGAAATACCGACATTGATGACATTTATTGATTTATTTTTTTTTTTTTTTTAAATTACATGCCGTCATTCAAAATCAGGTTTTCCCTGGGATGAAAATATATAATAATATCCAACAATTAAAGCAAGAAATAAAACTAGAAGCTACAGAGCAATAAAAGCAGCATAGTAGTTAAAGGTGTGCCAAGTGTAAAACTAGAAATAATGAAGCCATAAAAAGCAGTCTAGTAGTTAAAAGTGAACTAGAGAATGTATGCTTCAAAGTACATAGTCATTCAGCGTGATGCCTTGGCATTGAATCAAACAATGCTATCACCTATCTATAGTCAATAGAATTGTATTTGTGATAACAGATTTTTTTCATACTATTTCATAAGTTAGTGTATGTGGTACTGCACAGAACATAAATTTTTTATTTTATTTTATTCATATTTATATCCCGCCCTCTCCACAAAGGACCCAGGGCGGCGCACAGGAATTTAAAAAGATACAAAAGAATAAATACAAAATTTAAAAACATATTAAATTATAATCCTATGCTAAAATCCAATTTTAAAATCCCCAATTTAAAACTATCTAAAAATAGTCCCCATGGGAGGTTAGGCTAGGCCGGCTTGCTGAAAAAGGTGTGTCTTTAGACATTGGCGGAAGAGGCGGAGGTCAGTGATGGTATGCAATTCAGGGGGCAGGTCGTTCCAAAGGGCAGGGCCCGCCACAGAGAAGGCTCTTCCTCTGGGTGTCGCCAGACGGTATTGCCCGGCCGACGGCACCCTGAGAAGGCCCTCTCTGTGGGAGCGGATCGGCCAAAGGGATGTATGGGGCAGGAGACGGTCTCGCATATAACTAGGCCCCGAGCCATGGAGCGCTTTAAAGATGGTCATCAGAACCTTGAAGCGCACCCGAAAGGCCACAGGAAGCCAGTGCAGCTCGCGCAGGATCGGTGTTATGTGGGAGCATCTAGCGGCTCTCGTAATCACCCGCGCGGCTGCATTCTGGACTAACTGAACTGAAATGAAGGAAGGAAAGGCTTAAGTATCCATGTTGAGGAGTTATCAGAAAAAAATATCAAACCAGAAGCCATGATTATACAGATTTTCAATTGCCATCTTGTGTGTTACATGTGTAAAAAAAAATGAGGCAAATCTTGGTTTAGAATCACAGAATATACAGTAGGGCTGGAAGGAACCTTGGAGTTCTTCTAGTTCATGGGTGTCGAACTCAAAGCCCGGGGGTGCTTAGATCTGGCCCATGGGGCCACCCTAGAAAGGACCTGTCCACAGTGCCTCTGTCAGCAAAAATGGAGCTTAGGGGGGCGTGTGCCGTTCCCCTAATTTCCATTTTCACTGGCAGAGGGCAACAGGTGGCCATTGCGGCTGAAAATGGAGCTCAAGAGCCCGTTTTCGCTGGCAGAGCTCTCAGGCCACTACAGACTCCCCTGACATGATTGACATCAAGCTAGCCATGCCCACTCTGGCCACACCCATCCTGGTCCCCGAGGTCAAAGACAACCCTGATACGGCACTCAATGAATTTGAGTTTGACACCCCTATTCTAATCCAACTCCCTACCTATGGCAGAAAATCTTATATCATTCCAGACAAATTGTTGTCCAATTCTTTCTAGAAAATTTCCAGTGATGGGGCATGCGCAAGTCCAGGAGGCAAGCTATTCCATTGGTTAATTGTTCTGACAGGACATTTCTCCTTCGTTTCAGGTTGGATCTCTCTTTAGCTAACTTCCCACTGTTTGAAATTTGGAGAATAAGTCAACCCATCCTTTCCTTGTGACAGCCCTTCAAGCACTGGAAAACAGTTATTGTGCCCTCCCTAGGTCTTCTTTTCATTATGCTAGACAAACCTAGTTCTCTCAACCATTCCTTGTACAATTTATCCTGCAGGCCCTTATAATCTTGGTCGCTCTCCTATGTTCTCTTTTTAGGGTCTCAGCATCTTTTTTGGTATTGTGGTGACCAGAATTTGATGCAGTATTCCAAGTACGGCTAGTTACCCACTAGTTCCATGCTGATATTTTTGATCATCCAGCTCCCTACTCCTTATGGATTTCCAGGTGAGACTTTTAAACTATCACCTTTTAGACATTAAGCGTGTCAGATCACTTCAATATCATATAAATAATAATAATAATAAACTTCATTGCGGTCATAGACCAAAAGACAAGATAAACAGATCACATGTGAATGTACAGCCGGGTCCTACTGAAGGGTGGGAGACAACAGGCAGAATCGATGGCAAGGGCCATTCTGTCAACCATACCATCTAACCATTATGGGGATCTAAATCTATGGTTTGGGAGTATGATCAATTCGAATTGAGCGTAAATAGAAGGTACCATGTAAAAATTCAATATCATATAGGAACAGGCTAATAAACGATGTCATTAAAGCAATAGAAAAACTATGTGCAACAGTGTACCATTCCCCCCTGTAGAATTAAAGAATCGCGGGCACACTCATGCTAATATTGATAACAAAGAACAAAGTGCTACATATCTGTAGAGATGTAAGAAATGACCTTGAAGGAGGAATTCAATAGCTGTTAGGTAAACACTAGGTTACCTTTGAAAGAAAGACGGCAATGAGAAAGAGATTCAAGATTTTCCCACTTTGATTCTCTTTGGCATAAGAGGGAAAGAGAGAATCTCAATCAGGATTTCAAGATTTTATTATTACACCATTTAACAATCAAATGGTGTTCCAATCATTCTTGTGGAATCTGTTATCTGACCTGATCTTCCTTGAAGAGCTGATAGGATGTGTGGATCGCAAGGTACTTTGCCTCTATGTCAGGGGTCTCCAACCTTTGCAACTTTAAGTCTGAAGGACTTCAGCTCCCAGACTTGAGAAGTCTGGGAGCTGAAATCCTTCAGACTAAAAGTTGCAAAGGTTGGAGACACCTGCTCTATGTAGTCAAGAACCTGGCAGAAATTAATGTCTCCAAGAAAGAATGAGAGCATAGAGCTGTGCCTCAGTTTGCCATTTTAGTTTAGTGGAGCTCTGCATATGCACAGACTTTTCTTTTGGGCAGAGAAATAAAAGCCCATCACTAATCATTGATTAGAATTCACAGCATTTCAGAGGAGCACTTGACCCAAATCTTTCTCAAACTAAAGCACTTCTTTGTGTATCTGCCCAGACTTACTCTGTATTCTTCGGTCTTAAATAGCATGGATGAACTTTACACAATTTCTATAAATCCTGACAGCTTTAATAGATATTCCCCTTCAGCAAGCTTGCAAGTGTGCGACAGAGTTCTCTGTGCCTCATTCACACACGACTAAGGTTAAGGGATTTGCAAACGGCTATTAATACCATTCAGATCAGATTCTAGTTTTAGAGGTGTAAATTATGATCTTGTATATCTACACTGAAAGCTCTCCAGAATTCACAACTCCTAAGAGCTTGTTGAAAATTGAGCGTTCTTACTAACGGCAAGGGATTAGATTAAGCCCCAATGAGTATTTGGGCTTTGAGTGAAAAGATTCCTGGATTAGTTTGGCCAGAAATAAAAATCTTCATGGAACTGGACCTAGAATTTAGAACGGAATTAAAAAAATAAGGGTGAGGTTTTTATTGTAATAAATAATACATCTTTATACCTTCAAGTGCATTTGGTTGTTATGTATAATCCTATGGTAGCTTTTCAATTGTGCACATGGAAAACAGTCGTACACACAAACTCATGAATTAGTTTGTGTCAAGTGGCAACAGTGCACTAAATCAACAACTGTTTGGCAACTCTCTATTTGTAGTACCAAGTTGCACCTTGTGATAACTTTGAGATATTAGAGAAACAGTGCAGATTAAGAGGTTCTCTCTAAAGTAGATACAGCTGGGGTCAACAGAGGCCTTTGGAAAATTTAAATATAGAGTCTTAATAAATCAGCATTTTCGTCAACATCACAACCTGCATTTTCACAATACATAGATGGTGGACTTCATTTTCCTAGATTTGAATATATATAGGAAAAATAATAATTATAGCCAGGGGTGTCAGACTCAATTTCATCAAGGGCCGCATCAGGGTTGGATTTGACCTTGGGGGAAAGGGGGGGAGCAGCTAGACATCACTCATGTTGGGGGCACCTGTGATGGCCAAGTGCTAAGGTAGGACTTCCCTCAGACCCTACCTCCCTCTCATTATAATCTCCTCCCTCCCTTCCTTCTCCTTTCTTCTTCCTTCCCATCTTTCTTTCTTTTTCTTTGTCCTTCCTCTTTCCCCTTATCCGCCCCCTTCTTGGATGCTCAAAATGCAAAACATTTCTCCTTTTGTTTTGTTTTTAATTTGTTTTGATAGCCCTCTGCTAGCAAAAACAGAGCCTGGAGGGGGAGCGTGTGTGGCCCCTTGTCCGGTCCTTCCCTTTTTCCAGAGTGGCCCTGTGTGCCAGATTTAAGCACCCCACAGCCTGGAACTGGCCCGCTGGTCTTGAGTTTGACACCCCTGATTATAGTCAGGTAATTAAGAGCTCTGTCTGCTTGGGAGAAAATTATAGCAAAATTAAAAGCAGAAGTCATCACACTGATTAAAAGATGCGTATTAGAGAGATTGTAGTCACCCGAGATAGATAGATAGATAGATAGATAGATAGATAGATAGATAGATAGATAGATAGATAGATAGATAGATAGATAGATAGATAGATAGATAATGTATCTTCTAAGGCCAAACCCTCAGAAAAGCTGAATAAAGACAATTGATGACTCTCAATTATGGTGCTGGACAAACCTTTTAAGAATCTCTTGGGATAGAAGAACAATTCCTAAAAATAAACATAAGAATGCTCTAAGATTAACGATTTACTTTTTAGTATATTATTTGAGGCTCAAGTCATAAAGACTTTCCAATATGAACCCTCCAGACAATACTGAAAGAATGACTCCCAATCATATTAGTGCCCGCCTACACATATTTCAACAGCAATTGAACAAATGCTTCCTGGCATTTCTGAACATGACATTATGCTATACTATTGATTTCTGCCTTTTACTGCTTTTTGAATCTGTGATTAAGAACAGTCTTTGATAAATACAGTGGATCCATTAAACCATGAACACATGCAATGTTATTTATGGTTTATTGCAGTCAATTCACACTAATTGTACATTTCAAATATCACAGCAGAAACAAATATTTAGATTTTCTTTCCAACCAAAAGATCAGCATTCAAATAATTTGGACTGTTGTCCTCATTGAGTTTTCTAAATATGTGCCTACAAATAATTAACCTCTGGTTGCAGGATGAGGGTTAAAAAAAAAGATGGTAGTTATGACAATGCAATCAAAACTTTGCTTGTTGCTTTTGTTTGACCCATGCAAAGCTTTGACCACACCATCCTGGCCACCTTCTTGACAATTTTGTAACATAGATCAGAACTGGGATACCCAAGGGACTGTCTTTCTCCAAGAGTTTACACCTGTCCAATTCAATCCAGCAGATTGGACATACTGCAGATCCCACCAGCCAAAGAGTGTTGACTGACAGGAGCTAGAAGGTGACCCTTCTCTGCTGTAGACCCTGCCTTATGGAACAGTCTTCCCTTGGATATTAGAATGGCCTTTCATGAGGCTTTTTCACATGGCTGTGGACCTGAACCTCAGAATGCACTAAAGACCCAGTTTCTTGGCTTTAGTTGGCTATTAGTTGGTTCACTATTTATTTTTTGGATGGTTTTGTTGTTTTATGGTTTTTAATTGTTTTACCTGTTATATGGTTTTAGAATTGTTAGCTGCCCAGAGTCGCAAGGCTGAGACAGTCAGCTATAATAGATAGATAGATAGATGATTGATAGATAGATAGATAGATAGATAGATGTAAACGTAAACGTAAACGTAAACGTAAACATAAACATAAACATAAACATAAACATAAACAAACAAACAAAATCTTATTGATATTCTGTCTAGTTTGATATTTATATTGTAGAATGTTGACAGGCAACATTGATCATAGTTTGGTCCTCAAAAGTAAATAGATGACATCTACTTGCTTTTCATATATATATATATATAGATAGATAGATAGATAGATAGATAGATAGATAGATAGATAGATAGATAGATAGATAGATAGATAGATAGATAGATAGATATAGATATAGATATAGATATAGATATAGATATAGATATAGATATAGATATAGATATAGATATAGATATAGATATAGATATAGATATAGATATAGATATAGATATAGATATAGATAGATAGATAGATAGATAGATAGATAGATAGATAGATAGATAGATAGATAGATAGATAGATAGATAGATAATTGTTTCCACAACTTCCTGTAAGGGCCCCATTTAAGGGAGGAGACATGCTGTTTCCCTCTCTGCCTGTCGGCTCATCACCAGAGACCATCTAGACAGAGAACCATTTTTGCAGTTAAGTTGTGTAATATTTTTAGATATGTGTTAGTTTAAAAACAAACAAAAAAAACCTAACATATATATATATATATGAATATATATATGAAAAGCAAGTAGATATATATTTGTTCCACAAGCCCCGGTTCGAATCCCAGTAAGGGTATGGCTAGCTGATGAGAGCTAAATAGCTCGAAATAGATCTATACTAGTCTCTCTGATTTATTTATTGATCAGCTCATAAAAACTAACACACACACATACACATATATGTATGTACATACAATTAGCTGCAAAATAATGAATCTATTTTTCAACCATACGCAGATAATAATAATAAGAGCAACAAAACCCACATTGCAAATTTTAACCTAAATCAAAAGAGAATACCTTAATGACAGTTGATAGATGTGCCTTGTTCTCATTGAAAAAAATATTATGTTTTTTGTGACTTTTTGTTTTTAGGAGCTGATTAGCAAGAAATATAATTATTGGCCCAGCAAGACAATTTTCTGCTTGAATAATGTCCTCTATCAAGCATTTGTCCTTATGTGCAGCTCATGCCATCTACCAAGAAATAATTCAGGGTGAAGGGCAAGTGGATTAGGAAACAAGATTGTCACTCATTCTCATTTATTTCCTCATTTGAAAGGGATGAATGACAGGGATGCAGCCCTCATTTTAGCATAACACCTCCAACATTTTTTTTTCATTTGAATATCAACAGAGATCTTTAGAATTTGGAATGACTAAATTTACATGCGGCGTGTGTCTGTGGCCTAAAGTTACATAGAGTACACTACAATAAAATAAATAGAGCCTTAATATCCCTTCGTCCATATCCTTCTCTTCTAAATGTATCTAAATGTGTCCATAATGAAAAAATATTTCGAAACATGATAAAAAAAACTATGACCTTGTCATGAATTTGCTTATAATTGGCACACATTTCCATTTCTTTAACTGTAGCATATAAACAGTGGTGCAATTCAGCCGGTTCTATCAGGTTCAGACGAACCGTTAGCGGTGGCGGCGGGAGGCTCCGCCCACCCACCAGATGTCATCACCTCCCATTTTTAACGCTCTGCACAGGTGCGCGCTCACATTTGCAAACCGGCAGTGAAGGTAAATTGATTTCACCCCTATATATATACATAAGATGTTATGTGAGCGTTGGTGAACTGCTGTACAAAATAAGGTTTGATGTCGTCATGTCAATAAATTTGTATGGAATCAAGGACTCTCTTTCTAATCTAGGCATATGTGGAAATCCGTAAGGTAGGAGAAGATGCAAAATTGCTGAAAGAAAGAAAATTAGAGGACAATTTCTTGTAGGAATAAAGGGAGCGTTCCAAATCCAGAGTGTATTAGTCAGCTGTGCATGTTAAAATTAGGCTAGTGTCAGGTCCACCATCTTCAGCTTGATGGCTCGCTGGCAACCTCCCATCAAAGGACTAGAGGGGAAGGATTGGGTGAGGGGATGACAAATGAACAATAAGCCTGTATGCATGCTGTGTGGGTACTTGGGAGGGGGAATGACACCAGAGGAAAAGAAGAACAATGTGGGACAGGTTTATGCCTGGAAGTGGTGAAATTCAATTTTTTTTTTTACTACCGGTTCTGTGGGCGTGGCTTGGTGGGCATGGCAGGGGAAGGATACTGCAAAATCTCCATTCCCACCCCACTCTGGCCAGTCAGAGATGGTATTCTCTGACGAAGGTGTTGATTACCATCTTTAGAGCGCTCCATGGCACGGGACCTAGCTACCTGCGAGACCGCATCCTACCCCATACATCCCTGCGGCTGATCTGCTCCCACAGAGAGGGACTTCTCCGGGTGCCGTCCACTAGGCAATGCCAGCGGGTGACGCCCAGGGGAAGGGCCTTCTCTGTGGTGGGCCCAACCCTCTGGAACGACCTACCCCCCAACCTCAGAACAACCACGGACCTCCGCACCTTCCGCCAGAAATTAAAGACACTCTTGTTTCATCAGGCCGGCTTGGCCTAAGTTATTTACCTAGCCTACAGTCTGTATAATAAATTGTTTTAATTGGGTTTGAATGGGATTATGTTTTAACCTTTAAATTTTAGCACAGGGATAATTTATTTAATTTGATTTTAACTATTTATATTGTGATACTGTTGTGTTTTTTAACTTCCTGTGCACCGCCCCGGGTCCCTTTGGGGAGAGGGTGCGGTTATATAAATCCAAAACAAAAAAAACAAAAAAAAACTACTCACTATTTCCGCTACCGGTTCTCCAGAACCTGTCAGAACCTGCTGAATTTCACCCCCGATGCCAGGCATCTTCAAGACCATTTACCATGCGTGTGGAAAGTTATCAGTTCAAACACCTCAACACTCCCAAAATATCTCAGTGGCATCACATTGGCTTGGTTTGGGGCTGATAATGGGGAGACAGATGGAAGTGAAGGAAATAGTTATGTATTGATGCACAGGAAACTCAGATTCTACATGACATTACCGCAACCAGCATCTCTTAGTAAAAGTGCCTTTCACTTCAACCAAAATGGAGTTGAGGGTTTTTCTTTCCTAACGGATTAGACTAGGGCAGGTCTGTCAGCGCGTCTTCCTAATGTTTTGCCAATTAGCACAGTAGGCACATTTTGCTTGGTGCATACATGTCCTAATATGACTTAGACTCCATCACGATAAGGAGTCCTAAAGTTTCGTGAATTCCCAGCCACTTGCAAAATCTTTCCACTTATGCATCATTTGGGATACGATGGCTGGATATCTACTCCTTAATACTGCCTAGTGCCTTCAAGTTCTCAGAATTACTTTTGAGGTCCTTGCCCATGGATCCCTGTCAGCGACAGTCCCAAAATCTGCCGTTGCATTGGCCCAGGAGCTCTGCCTGTGCTAACAGGACACATTCATCTTAAATCTTTATTAACATGCTTGGCTGTTCCTTTCTTTGTTTCTCGAAGTCTGTTTGGATTTGCTGGAGGGAGGAAGGATGTTTGGCGTACAAAATGCCAGAGAGATGAGAATAAGATGTTTATCTGAGTTTACCAAGGGGGCAATAAGTTCACCGAGACTCCAATGCAGACACAACAAATAGTAAATGAGAAATGACGGCAGGGCGAGTGCCCCGCTCTAAGCCACAAACAGCTTTGCTGTCTGTACAGCAGATGATTAACTGTCCTATTTTTATTCAATCCTGTTTGCTAACTCGCTAAGCCACAGAAAAGTTAACAGAAAAAAATGATTGTGCTCCTGTCCATCTCTCCGGCTCCCTCTTTCCTTTAAAATTATTGGTTTTGAAGTTCATCCTTTGATCCAGGTATGCAGAAAGCAATATAGATGTGCATCAGCCTTGAGATGAAATGACCTATTTCTTCCAGCCCAGGTAGGCTAGTCTGTTCCATTTGCCCATTCCAGAATCAATCGGACTTGCCCTCTGCTACCCCTGTCTTGTTGCTAAAATAATCACAACAACACAATGCTGTCAACAGACTTAAGCACTTAGAGCCGGATGAGGCACACTTTGTAACAGGGGCACAGCAGGGCAAAAATAAGAGTCTAACATGATTCATTAAGCAGGCTTATTGATATGCCAGTGATCTTTAAACAGCACACAATTAACAGAGCCCAGCCAATCACTGAAAATGCATGTTGTTCTTAATAGTTGTTTGAAAAATGGTCTTCTCTGACCCATGGCCATTTTCACCACTTCGAAGAACATTATAGTCCAACAATATTTTAGTAACAAAAATGAGCTTTAGCACAATTATTTTTTTTAGGCAGGAATAAGACAGAGAGAGGGAAAGAGACAGAGAGACAGACACAGAGAAAAGTAGTTTACTGTATAAAATCTCTATTATATAAACCAGTGGTGGGATTCAAAAATTTTTGCTACCAGTTCTCTGTGTGTGCCTTGGTGGGCGTGATGTGGCTTGGTGGGCATGGCAGGGGGAGGATACTGTAAAATCCCCATTCCCACCCTCCAGGGGAAGGTTACTGCAAAATCCCCATTTCCTTCCGACCAGCTGGGACTTGGAAGGCAGAGAATAGATGAGGGCGGGACCAGTCAGAGGTGGTATTTACCAATATTCTAAACCAGGGGTCCCCAACCCCCGGGCCATGGACTGGTGCCGGTCTGTGGCTTGATAGTAACTGGGTCGGAGTGAGCAGTGGAGAGAGTAGCGCAACTCTTAGGAAAGTGTAGCAAACGCTCCACTATCCTGGTGGCTGGCCGGGGTGCTCCCCGGGGGCAGAATGGGGCAATGGCCTGCATTGGGGGGGGGTTCAGGGCAACACCCGGCCCTGCACAGGGGGAAGGGGCTGCCAGGCCCTCCTGCCCGGGACACAGCCCATCCTTCCCTGCCCCAGCCGAAGATCCTTCGCCCGGGACCCCTGGCAGCTTTCCCGCCCAGTTGCACGCAAGGCGCCCTCCCCAGGTCATGTTCCCATGAAACACGGGTTCCCGCCTTGGGTTCCATGTGACTGCCGAATGCACACACGGCCCACATAACTCAACTCACCTGCTGGAGGCTCCCACCAGTCCGCAGAATTTTTTTACATGAAACTGGTCCCTGGTGCCAAAAAGGTTGGGGACCCCTGTTCTAAACCACCCAAAATTTCTGCTACCAGTTCTCCAGAACTGGTCAGAACCTGCTGAATATCAGGTTTGATATAAACTGTTAACCAGCCAATAACTGTTAAAAAGTTCTAATTCTGCATTAGGTATGAAAGCTGACTGGTGACTTCCAGCCAGTCTCTCTCTCCCTCTCCCTCTCCCTCTCCCTCTCCCTCTCCCTCTCCCTCTCCCTCTCCCTCCCTCCCTCCCTCCCTCTCTCTCTCCCTCTCTCTCTCCCTCCCTCCATCCCCCCCCTCTCTCTCCTTCTCCCTCTCCCTCTCCCTCTCCCTATCCCTCTCCCTCTCCCTCCCTCCCTCCCTCTCTCTCTCTCACACACACACAAAACATCAGGCTCAGGCAACCAGATGTTCAGACAAATTCTGTTGTAACCAATGGATCAAAGCTAGGTTGGTCCAAAAAAACCAACAAACCAAAAGTACTAGGGAAAACGTTAGGGGAAAAACCCCTGTTAAACATTATATACTGATTTTTTTTTCATATACGTTGCTGGAGTTGCTTATAAATCAGCTGAAGCTTTAATAGAGAAATTGACCTTAACATGGGCTAGAAACCTTGAAACATGCCTATAGTGTGTTTAAAGTGCCCCTCCAAATGATCTGTGCAGAGAGAGAGGGTGGGGGTGGATTATGAAGTTTTGTTAAATTCTGGATGACTTCCTGCACATCAATCCTTTTTGGGGACCACAAAGTTTATTACAACTGAACTACACCACTTCTTGTTTAGGCTGAGGTATGACCGAGCACTAATGTTTTCCTCATTTTCCACTGACCTTCTACGGTCTTTGGATCTGATTTCCAATTTGGTATGGATGAATTATTCCATCTCCAAGACATGTCACTTTGGCACGTGTTCCATCCACAATGTTCTTACTGATCTCACCCATTTTAAAAATCATAGGCATGCACAGATAACCCTGAGACGCTGCTAAAAAATCTCAACTTAAAGCCAAGGTCCCAAAGATTGTTGAAGAGTTTTCATAGATAAAATTTTAACAATGAAACATACAAAGCTTTCTACCAAAAGAGAAGATTCGGTCAGATTCTCCTTTTCCCGCCTTCAGACCTCTAAACTCACAATTCTTTCATATGATACTACATCATCATCATCATCATCATCATCATCATCATCATCATCATCATCATCATCATTTTAGCCATATTCTATCCACTGCAGGATGAACTCCCCTTCAGCTTCCAATCAAAATACAGTCGGTGGTGAAATTCAAATTTTTTTACTACCAGTTCGGCAGGTGTGGCTTGGTGGTAAGGCTGGGGAAGGATATTGCAAACATTTCCACTCCACTCTGGGGCCAGCCAGATGTGGTATTTCTGCTACCAGTTCTCCGGAATCTGTCAGAACCTGCTGAATTTCACTCCTGAATATAGTCCTTTTTTTTAGCCAATTGGGCCAGCAATGTCGTCAATCCCTCTTGCTTTAGGTCTCTTTTGTGGGCTCTTTTGGATCAAGTGAGATCCATTCTATGAGTCTCCTGCTCCAACTGCCATCAGTTCTTCTTGTTATGTGACCAGCCCATTTCCTTTTTAATTCTTATATTATAGCAGGGGTGTCAAACTTGCGGCCTGCAGGCTGGATGCGTCACAGGCAGGCCACCCCCACCCCCATTTAGCAAAGGGAAAAAAGTTGTGATACGTCACGCGATGACAATGTGTTGTTGAGTGGTGGGTTGCCAATTTTTTTATTACCGGTTTGTGTGCCCTTGCGCAGAGCCTCCCGCTGACACTACCACTGGTTTGGCCGATCCGGGCTGAATCAGCAGCAACCCACCTCTGGTGTCATTGTGCGTTCAATAACCCTGCATTATATGCAGGGGTGGGCTTCAAAAATTTCAACAGTGGGTTCTCTGCTTGGTTGCTGGGTGGGTGTGGCCATGGTGGGCATGGCCTAGTTGACCTGCTGCACCATGGCAGGGGGGGGGAGCATTTTCACCTTCCTCAGACTCTGGAGGCTTTCCTCGAGTCCCTGGGAGGGTGAAAACTGCCTCCCCAGGACTCCAGAGGCCCTCCGCAGGCTGGAAATAGGCCCAATTCTGACCTTCCAGAACCTAAAGGAGGCCTGTTTTTCCCCTCTCCAAGCCTCCACATGGGCCCTGCACTTACTTCGCATCCAAAATGGCCCACATGGAGACATGGAGGCTCCTGGGAGGGGTGGGGCAGGGGGGGCCTGCCAGGGGTGAGATGAAGGAATATATGAAGGTTATTCGAAGGTTCTCCGAACACGCCATATTAGCTATGGGTTCTCCTGAAGCCAGGTGATTCCATAGCATTCCACCCCTGATTATATTATTCCATTTCAATTCATACTACGTATGGGGGGAAAACTTGGGGGGGGGTTATCAAAAAAAAATCTAATTATTTTTCTATTTCATCTGTGTTTATTGGGCAGTGACTACAACTTGGGGCGAGTCTGCTGAATAGATTCTGCCACCTTATTTCCACAACAGTCTGTTTCAAGTTGCTGCATGTTGCTGCTATTGTTGATCGGGCTCTTTATGCACAGCTATCAGAGGCCACGATGGTTTACAAAGGGGATGATGACAGGTCTTTGACCTCAAAACCCAGTCTAGAACAGAAAATAACGGGGAGAAAATGTCACGCACTTGAGTTAACTTACAGAAAGGAGATCTATTTTCTGTGGCGTTTACAGCCCTTCTGTGAAGTGGGTGAAACTGAGAAGTGCTGAAATATGAAAAAGTAAAAAAATCAAGAGGCTTTTTAGCTGAGAATCACTGCGTGAGATAAGGGCTTTTCTCAGTTTTGAATAAGCTGTGTAACCCAATAATAATCGAAAGTAAGGGCTAGGATTTCTACACAACTGTCAATGCGTGTAAAATACAATTAGATGTAAAGTAGACTTTGCCTGGTCTTCTAGTGTTCCATTATTGACAGCTAAAGATATGTGAAAACAAGCCTGACTTTACTTTCAGGATGATCCTTCAGCTATGACGAAGCAGGTAATTTTCCCAGGAGATACATTCTCATTTTTTTTTCCTATTTGCATTTTTTGGAGCACTTGACCAACAGACCAGCAAACTCAGCCGATGATACCAACTGCCCTAAGCTTGCTCTGAGGGCAAACTCCTGAAGAAATCCTTGACATTCAATTTAAGACCATGACCGTCAACCCTTGTTCAACGTTTATTGAAAGCCGGTTTCCAAACATGTTCAGTTGTTAGAATCTTCTCTAATTCTGCTAACATGGAGTTCTCCCCTTAGCTAAAACCTGGCAAATTGTTTTTCCAGGACAGGAGCAAACTGTCCCCTTTTGTTCCACTTCCCATAGAGTGTCGTTAGTGAGATGAATTGTTTTAAATTAAACAAACCCAAAACTTTATAAGAAGAAGCAAGACAGCCACAGGAGACATGGTTTCAAGGTGTTGGTTATCATCTTTAAAGCGCTCCATGGCACAGGACCTAGTTATTTGCGGGATCGTATCCTGCCCCATACATCCCTTCGGCCGGTTCGCTCACACAGAGAGGGACTTCTCTGGGTGCCGTTCGCTAGGCTGTGCCAGCGGGTGACGCCCAGGGGAAGGGCTTTCTCTGTGGCGGGCCCGACCCTCTGGAACGACCTTCCCCCTGACATTAGAACGACCACGGACCTCCGTTCCTTCCGCCAGAAACTCAAAACCCACCTGTTTCATCTGGCCGGCCTGGCCTAATTCCATCTTTCCCACCTCAGTTTGTATTTTTAAATTCTGTGATTTGGTTTTAAGCTTAAGTTTTTAATTTTTATAAATTTGTACAGGGGTTTATTTAATTTGATTTTAGTTTATATGTATTATTGATTGTTATGGTTTTAATTTGTACCTGTACACCGCCCCGAGTCCCTTCGGGGAGAGGGGGCGGTCTAGAAGTCCAATAAATAAATAAATAAATAAATGGGGGCTGTTTCTATGAATTAGGTGACTCATTGCTGGTGTGTGCTTCGCAGTGTCTTTGCTATTGATTTAGATACAGAAGCGAGGGAAATATGCAATGCCATGCAATGTGGAGAGAAAGCAGATGGCGAGAAAGTATAAAACTTTAATGTCCCCCAATCTGTTTACTTATTTTAATTAGCTACCACAATCATCACCCATGGCGTGTTTCATTTACATGTGGAAAGCCTCATGTCTTGTAGAAGAAGACAATCCCAAGTAATGTGTCATTTCTAAAAGGTCAGCTCATGAGAATGTGGATGCCAATATACTATTTTAGAAGATTATGACACAGTCAGGGTATATCAGAGAAGGGGTGGGTTTTTTGGGTTCTTCCCCCAACTGCAGTTTAGGAGACCACCCCCAAATGTCCCAAATGTTACAATCTGGCTGGTCCATCAACCCACACTCTGCATCGTGAGAATATAAAGGAAGTTGGAGTCACATCTTTCTCTATGACTTGTTCACTAGTGGATTCCAGTGCAGAATGTAATCATGTCGACTTGAATAATACAGGGGCGATATTCACTTACCTTCCCTACCGTTTGGCAAATGTGAGCGCATGCGCCACGTCCGTGCATGTGCTTAGCCTTCTGTGCATTTATTTATTTTATTTTATCAAATTTATACCCCGCCCTTCTCCTTGTTAGGACCCAGGGCGGCGCACAGGCATCATTAAAAACCATTACAAAAACAATACAAGCTCTTAAAAGCATATTAAATTAACCTAAAACCCGTGCTAAAACCCTTTAAAGCCCTAAAAATTTAAAATTTATAAATATAGTCAGAAACGGGGGGCCACGCTATGCCGGCTTGTTGGAATAAGTACGTCTTCAAGCGTTGGCGGAAGAGGCGGAGGTCCGAGATGGTACGAAGGTCGGGGGGTAGGTCGTTCCAGAGGGCCAGGCCCGCCACAGAGAAGGCCCTTCCCCTGGGTGTCGCCAACCGGCATTGCCCGGCCGATGGCACCCTGAGAAGGCCCTCTCTGTGGGAGCGGATCGGACGAAGGGATGTATGGGGCAGAAGGCGGTCTCGTATATAGCTAGGCCCTGAGCCATGGAGCGATTTGAAGATGGTCGTCAACACTTTGAAGCGCACTCGAAAGGCCACAGGCATGCGCTTTGGCTAAAAAAAAGTGCTTAAATGGGATGCCTAAAAAGTTCCTAAGTGGCCCAACCTGTAGCAGAAATTGTGGCTCGCCCCATCCACCTGAGCTGGGGCAGGTGGATGGGGCCAGCCACAATTTCTGCTACCAGTTTGGGTGAGCCGATCCGAACCGGTCCGAACCGGCAGAATACCACTTCTGCAAGGAGTGTCAGTACTTTATTGCAAGCAATTGATATGAGCATTCAAAAGAGAGAGTGATACGGTCAAAGACTTAGTCTTCTGAGGTGGTGCAGTGGCTAGAGTGCAGTACTGCAGGCTACTTCAGCTGACTGCTAGCTGCAGTTCGGCAGTTGAAATCTCACCGGCTCAAGGTTGACTCATCTTTCTATCCTTCCGAGGTGGCTAAAATGAGGACCCAGATTGTTGAGGGCAAGAGGCTGACTCTGTAAACTGCTTAGAGAGGGCTGTAAAAGCACTACGAAGCGGTATATAAGTCTCAGTGCTAGTCCTTGTGCTTCCTGTCATCTCACCTTGGTATGGAGGGCCTGAAGAAAGACACAATGGCCATCCTTTGTACAACTAGGATATTAGATTGTAGATTGTTCAGTCAAATATAACAAAAGCTTTCTTTGGCTGAGGAAGGGGACAGTGTTGGTATATTATTAGTCTTATTGACGACAATCCAGGCACAGGGATTCCTTTGTTTTTAAAGCTTCTTACTGCTCACAGAGGCAGCATGAGATTCTTCTCACTTCCTATTAACTGCATAACTCTTGCAGCGCTGTGCCATTTTTTGCTTTTCCATTTTGCAGTTTTTCACCCATTCAGGTTAGTTTAACAAAAGCGATTCTTTCAAAAAACCAAATGCACAAGTACAGTATAGGTGGTACCTTGCTCAATAGTAGCAACTGTGAGAGGGATCTTGGAATCCTAGTGGACAACCATTTAAATATGAGCCAGCCGTGGGCAGCAGCTGCCAAAAAAGCCAACCCAGTTCTAGGCTGCATAAACAGAGGGATAGAATCTAGATCACGTGAAGTGTTAATGCCACTGTATGGTGCCTTGGTAAGGCCACACTTGGAATACTGCATACAGTTTTGGTCGCCACGATGTAGAAAAGACGTGGAGACTCTGGAAAGAGTGCAAAGAAGAGCAACCAAGATGATTAGGGGACTGGAGACTAAGACATATGAAGAATGGCTGCAGGAGCTGGGTATGTCTAGCTTGATGAAGAGAAGGACCAGGGGAGACATGATAGCAATCTTCCGATATCTCAGAGGGTGCCACAAAGAAGAGGGAGTCAAACTATTCTCCAAGGCACCTGGGGGCAGGACAAGAAGCAATGGGTGGAAACTAATCAAGGAGAGAAGCAACTTAGAACTAAGGAGAAATTTCCTGACAGTAAGAACAATTAACCTCTGGAACAGCTTGCCTCCAGAAGTTGTGAATGCCCCAACCCTGGAAGTCTTTAAGAAGATGTTAGATAGCCATTTGTCTGAAATGGTATAAGGTTCCTGCCTACGCAGGGGGTTGGACTAGAAGACCTACAAGGTCCCTTCCAACTCTGCTATTGTATTGTATTGTAAAATATAGCAGAAGAAAAACCATGGTAAAACTGTGACGGGCAGGCAGAAGGGACTTGTAAATGTGTAAATCTTTTGGTTTACCTGTTTTTCATAGTGCCATGATTGTTCTGGAGGGTCTTCGGTCTCTTTCCTTTCCTTTCCTTCCTTCAAAGTCTCCCATGGATCTCAAAAAGTAATTGCAGCTTTGGAGTCAGCAGGAAAATAGGGGCAAAAAATGTCACTAAAAAGAAGTCACTCCACCCCTCCTTTCCCTATGGAATTTTTTTGCCACAATGGAAAGTGCAAAGATCAAGTCAGAGGCAAACAGAAATCAGTTCTAAACTCCTGTGTAATCTATGCATGAAAATGAAAGCTGATTTTATGAGGGTTGAAATATTAGTCAACTGGTGGACAGATTTTGGCATGGCATTATTGGCTTGTAGAAGTCAGCTATGTTTCATCTTGTTGTGGCACTTTATAGATCCAGGAACATCATTCTCATAGGAGTGGGAAAATAATGAAGTTCTAGGAAAACCTAGAAGTTCCCATAACTGCCCGCGCGGCTGCATTCTGGACAAGCTGAAGTCTTCGGGTGCACCTCAAGGGGAGCCCCATGTAGAGAGCATTGCAGTAGTCCAGTCGGGATGTCACGAGAGCATGAGTGACTGTGCAAAGGGCACCCCGGTCCAGTAGGGAACGCAACATTCTCTGTTGTCCCTTTCTTCTTTTGCCCTCAGTCTTTCCCAGCACGAGGCTCTTCTCCAGTGAGTCCTTCCTTCTCATTAGGTGGCCAAAGTCTTTGAGTTTCATCTTCAGGATCTGGCTTTCTAAAGAACAGTCAGGGTGGATCTCCTCTAGGAATGACTGGTTTGTTTGCCTTGCAGTCCAAGGGACTCCTTGGAGTATGCTGCAGCACAATACCTACATAGTCAAAATAAGTTCTATGCGTACCTAATGCATGGACAGAAGGACCTTCTAGTTGTGGTTTTCCAGATATTTTCTACAGATGTTGCTTCTACTTCCATAATGTTCTGGCAGTACTAGGTTAGTACTGCCAGAACAAGGGGCTAAGAGCAACATGAATCAACATGATTGTTTTGACTTTAGAAGCAATGAGATGAGAGGTCACATTATTTGTGAATCAGCTTTGAAGATGCAGTATATGAACTCACTGAAATAATACTTCCTTTTGAATTGTGCCCAGTCCTGACAATTATGTCCTACCTAATTGGACTCCCACAAAATTCCATGATGGAACATAATCCGTCAGAAGCAGCATAAGAATTTACCTATTGCATTCTAGCAGCAGCACTTCCTGGAATGATTTTGGACTGATTTCATTCATTTTCATTTTATTGGACTTCTATACTGCGCCTCTCTCCCAAAAAGGGACTCGGGGCGGTGCACAGGAAACTAAAAACATGAATATAAACATATACCAAAAAGAATAAATACATCATAAATAATCGATAAAATCTTTTTAAATTAAACTATACCCTGTGCTAAAAACAGTGTAAAAACCCATTTGTTAAAACTTAATTTAATTTAATTTAAAATCAGTCGGTAAAATAATCTCGGGGAATTAGGCCAGGCCAGCTAAACGAAAGAAGTGTATCTTTAGATGTTGGCGGAAGAGGCGGAGGTCCGTGATGTTCCTGAGAGCGGGGGGCAGCTCGTTCCAGAGGGCAGGGCCCGCCACAGAGAAGGCCCTTCCCCTGGGCGTCGCCAGCCGGCATTGCCCGGCTGACGGTACCCAGAGAAGACCCTCTCTGTGGGAGCGAATCGGTCGAAGGGATGTATGAGGTAGGATGATGATGCAAATCATTGTTGCTTCCTTAGGTAATTCCAGGAAGTACAGCCAGTGGTAAATACTTTTTGTGTTCCTGGGAGTAGAGGGCTATTTAAAAATGGCCACCTCACAAGATTAAGTAATGCCAACTACCATGTTAGGAAGTGAAATTAGTCCTTCTCCAAGTAATTCATAGAAAATCAACTTCCATCTTGACTGGGAAAGTATTTGGGCAATCTGGAATAAAAATTTTGGTGGGCAAAATTCCTAATCTAGTACCAAATCCCTTGTAGAATAGAATAGAATAGAATAGAATAGAATAGAATAGAATAGAATAGAATAGAATAGTTCTTCATTGGCCAAATGTGATTGGACACACAAGGAATTTGTCTTTGGTGCAGATGCTCTCAGTGTACATAAAATAAAAGATACATTTGTCACAAATCATAAGTTACAACATTTAATGATAGTCATGGGGTACAAATAAGCAAGCAAATCATACTAGGAAACAGTGAACATAAATCATAAGGATACAAACAACAAAGTTACAACCATACAGTCATAAATGGAAGGAGATAGGTGATAGGAATGATAGTAATAGCAATAGTAATGCAGACTTAGTAAATAGTTTGATAGTGTTGAGGGAATTATTTGTTTAGCAGAGTGATGGCATTTGGAGAAAAACCTGTGTCTAGTTGTTCTGGTGTGCAGTGCTTTATGGCATTGTTTTGAGGGTAGAGGTTGAAACAATTATGTCCAGGATGTGTGTGTGTGTGGGGCGGGGGTGTGTGTGTCTGTAAATATTTTCACATCCCTCTTTTTGACTCGTGTAATATACAGGTCCTCAATACTCAGTACTACTTTTTTCAAGTTTCTCAACTGACCTTATTTGGCAGGGAAGAGTTTGAATGGCTGCTGATAAGAAAGATGAGCATGTAATGAAACCTCAGTCTTTAGAATGACTTAGAACAGCGAGGGTGAACCTTTTTTGCCTCAGGGGCCAAAAAGCACATAGGCTCACCCTATAGGGCACGCTCATGTGCCCACACCCATAATTTAATGCCTCCCATGCCGTGTTCCCTGAGCATGCACGCATGACACCCCCTGCTGCCCCACGCATGTGTACATGGCATTTTTGGAGCCCGGGGAGGGCAAAAAAAGGCCCAACACACAAACTGGAAGTTCAGGAATGGACTTCCAGGTTGCCCGTTGGGCCATTTTTCTCCCTCTGGAGGCTTCAGGAGGGCAAAAACTAGCCGAAAATTAAGGCCAAAAATCAGCTGGCCAGCACGCTCATGTGCACTGGAGCTGACAGGGCAACGCCTCGCGTGCCCTCAGAAATGGCTTTGCGTGCCACCTGTGGCACCCGTGCCATAGGTTCGCCATCACAGCCTTAGAACATCGCCTGGGTATACATGGAGGTAGAATAAGTAGGAAGAAGATAAAAGTTCAATTCCAGGGTCCTTCAAGATGGCCACACAATCTTCTCATTAAAATAAAAAAGTCGCCCACATTGTTTACATAGTGCAGTATCACAAAACAGGTACTCTGCAAGGGTTGTCTATTCACAAAATAAACACTGGGTTACATAGATCAGGGGTCTCCAACCTTTGCAACTTTAAGTCTGAAGGACTTCAGCTCCCAGACTTCTCCAGCCAGCAAAGCTGAAGTCCTTCAGACTTAAAGTTGCAAAGGTTGGAGACCCCTGACTTAAAGAATACAAGTTCAATAAACGAATATGAGTAGGAGACATAACAGTAATGCACAAATATTTCCCCCCCACTTTCTTCTCTTCCAAAGGATTGGGTGGGATCATTGCCCACTTAAGCACTGCCAGTACAAACATGTTGTTTGCTAAGTTGAGGGATTCGATGTTGGCCCGACAGGGACATGGAATAAAGCAGACATTTCCATGGTCAACATACAGTATAAATTGCTTGTATTTCACACTGTGGTTAAAAAGTGCTGCTTTTAAAAATCAAAACTTAAAAATAATGAAAGGCCTGATTTATACATTTGATTTTTAAATGATTTGATAAACACACAAACACACACACACACCCAAGCACACCGAAAGAGAGGGAGAGCAAGAGAGCCAATTGCACAGAACAGAAACAAGATTATCGTGTGGCAGAAGTAGAACTTTGATTACATTTAAGGAGATTATAGTGGATTCATAAAAAGTGGCGTCAACACCCCCGGATTCATTTTCATAATGACATCAATATTATGGCACAGGTGGAAGTCAGATGACACATTATATTTATCCCCAAATCCCAGGATTCACTGTTGATTCTCCAGTGAAGGGTTTGTTTTGGAAAAAAAGGTGTAGACCCAAATGGAAGACAGGATTACATCTTGTGTGGCAAACATTCTAATGGGAAAATCCAGCACTTCAGTACTTTGTTGATGTTATGTGTTTTCCACTTACCTTTATTTGGATGAAGTGATATATTTTGCCACACATGTTTCCCCCCCCTCTCTCCCTCTCCCTCTCTCTCTCCCTCCCTCCCTCCCTTTCTCTCTCTGTCCCTCCCTCTCTCCCTCTCTCTCCCTCTCTCTCTCCCTCCCTCTCTCTCTCCCTCTCTCTCTCTCTCCCTCTCTCTCTCCCCCCTCTCTCTCCCTCTCTCTCTCTCCCTCCCTCTCTCTCCCCCTCTCTTTCTCTCCCTCTCTCTCTCTCCCTCCCACCCTCTCTCTCTCTCTCCCTCTCTCTCCCTCTCTCTCTCTCCCTCTCTCCCTCTCTCTCTCCCCCTCTCTCCCTCCCTCCCTCCCTCCCTCCCTCCCTCCCTCTCTCTCTCCCTCCCTCCCTCCCTCTCTCTCTGTATCCATCTCTGTGCATGTATGTGTTTCTATGCCCCAGGAACAGGATGGCAAGATAGTGAATCCATCACTCAAAGGAAAGCATGAAATCTGATGAGCAACTTTATGGTTAGACTCCTGAAGTTAGAAGTCAGACTTCAAGCTCTGTCATTAGGAACCTATTTCCCAATTTCACCCCAGAACTTAGTTCACTCCAGGTGACTGAGAAAAACAAGACAAAACCAGAATGTATGAAATGAGTTTCTTTCAAATGTAAAGCACAGAGGTAGGGCAACTAAATAAGATGTGAGAAAGGGAAACAACAAACCACTATGAAATGATTATTAGTTGTCAAGAATTTTCATCCACTGTATAGGTGAGGAGGCAGGAAAAATGGTTCTAGATATGGATAACTGGGACAAAACATTATAAAATCATTTTCTTGTGCTTGCATCTAGATCAGAGGTTCCCAAACTTGGCAACTTTAAGACTTGTGGACTTCAACTCCCAGAACTCTCTGCTGGCTGGAGAATTCTGGGAGTTGAAGTCTACAAGTCTTAAAGTTGCCAAGTTTGGGAACCTCTGATCTAGATGATGGAAATCTATACAGTTACTGTTTCGAAGGCTTCCTAATACTTTACTGGAACATGTGTTTACGTCTCAGCTTTATAGTTTCAATCTGTGAACCTAGCTGTGATCATGAGCAAAATGTATTTTTGAATAATTTGAATAATTTTGAATAATTTGCACAGCTCTATTAGTCATCCTGGGCCCTGTACTTAATGCACCTCTTGTTCCATTATCATTTCAGTTATGGTCTATCCAACATATTCCTACTAAGACTGTATTACTATTATATACTATTATTACCGATTCGCTCCCAGTGGGAGGGCCTCCTCAGGGTGCCGACCGCCGGTCAATGCCGGCTGTCGGCGTCCAGGGGTAGGGCCTTCTCTGTGGCAGGGCCCACCCTCTGGAACGACCTGCCCCCCCGACCTTCACACTATCACAGACCTTCCCCTCTTTCGCCGCTCACTCAAGACTCATTTCTTCCAGCAAGCTGGACTAGCCTAGAATTTTAGACCTCATATACGCCAAAACTCCAACCAAACTAGTAAATGGTTAATAGGTTAATGGGAATTTTAGTACAAGTTAATTTAATCAATTGTAATTCTTTTATTGTATATGTTATTATTTATGATGGTAGATTTATCTGTACACCGCCCTGAGTCCATTTCGATGGAGATAGGCGCGATTTACAAATCGAAATAAATAAATAAATAAATAAATACTTATCTTCCTTCCCAGTATCTATCACTTCCCACTTATGACTATAACCATGTTGCTTGCATCTTTCAATTTATATTGTTTATTTGTTTACTAGTACAATAGCTTATTAGTAACCTTGACTATCACTAAGTGTTGTATCTTTTTATTCTTGATGAATGTGTTTTATTCTTCTCATGTACACCAAGAGCATAGGCACCAAAGAAAAATTCCTTGTGTGTCCAATCATACTTGGCCAATAAAGAATCCTATTCTATTCCATCCCATTCTAATTTTGCTCTTGTTTTTTGTGTTTGGTTGTGTTGCAAATATTATCCAATGCAAATCAATTAAACTGTTCGAAGTGAACCTAAGAAACTCGTATTATTTTATCTACTTTAGCCTTATCCCTAGCACTGAAGAGGACAAGCAGAGTATCTTATTACGCTTTTTAAATCTAAGCCAAATTGTCCCTAGGATTGCAAAGAAAAAGAAATGGAGGCCATATTTTTTTTGTTTTGTTTATCTATATTATTCCACTATTTGATATTTAGGCTTTCAGTTACAGAGTACTCAATCCATGGGAACAAGAGAGTGGGGTCAGGGAGAATCCAATCAAATACAGCAAAATAATGGAAGGTTGAACAATAAATTGGCCTAAAAACCTCATTGCTGTTTTCTGGTACATTAATTTTCATTGTTATGAAAGGGTCATGTGGAAACAGCACCAGTGATGACAAGGTCTGCTCTTCTACTTTTACCTGCTGAGGTGTAACAAATACAGTTATACAGTTCATCAGAGGCAAGAAGCCCTACAGCTACTCTGTTCTCTCTTTCTCTCTGTCTCTGTCTCTGTCTGTCTGTCTGTCTGTCTCTCTCTCTCTCTCTCTCTCTCTCTCTCTCTCTCTCTCTCTCTCTCTCTCTCTCTCTCTCTCTCTATCATTTATCTATCTATCTATCCTTGTGTCACAACACCCTGTTAAGCCCCAATTAAGGGAGGAAGCATACTGCTTTCCTTTTCTGCCTTTCGGCTCATCACCAGAGACCATCTAGACAGAAAGCTATTTAGTTCCTGTTAGGATAATTATCCTGATGTTGGGTTGACAATATATATAAGCCAGGATTCTTAAATAGTAAATGTAACTTTAAGGACTATGTTGAATCTGATTGGCTGTGCTTCCCAGCTCAACCATAAAAGGTAGCTGAGTACATAGTTCATTCCCTTTTGCTTTCCTTTGCTTACTGTTTGCCACTGAGGAAGAAGTAGAAAATGGCAATCCATTGTCATCCTGGAAAGAACCCACTCACTTTACCAATAAGGGGGAAGCGTGTTTAGAATAGGAATTTGGAATATTGTGCCTAAAAAGAAAGTCATTCTCTAGAACACGGCTAGGAAACCTCCAAATTATATAAAAACTGTTTTAAACTTTTTTTTTTTAAAGGTTAAAGTGGATAAAGGAAGGGAGATTCAGCCGGTTCGGACCGGTTCATGCAAACTGGTACTTTCAGCAATAAGATGGCCCTGCTGACCTGCCCCTGCCCTAGTCTGTTCTAGAATTCCTTTGTTTGAAGCCCAGCTAATTGGTGTGGCAGAGCAGATTGCCCCAACTCAGCTGTTTTACTCACTGGGGCTGCAGTAGAAGGTAAATTAGAGCTGTTTTGAAATGAACTACATGCGTGTGGAGTGAACCGGTTGTTACACTAGCTGAATTCCATCACTGAAGGAACTCACATGTAGGTTTGGCTCTCGAGTACAGCCAAGAGATCTGGAAGACAGTTATCTTCAGGTTTGCTTCAAACAAGCAATGTACCAATACAGCACGGTCCGAGATCATAGAGTGAGCTGTGTGCATTGAAACAAATGTATATATAGATTTCCTTCAGAACTTCAAAACACATGGAGATCAGAGAGAAGCGGCTGCAAGTAGAACTGTCTGTTCTACTCACTTTCAAGCCTTTGCATGTTGAAGTGAACACTTACAGAAGTCTTCAGACACTGTTGATTCTTCTAACTGTCCCCTGACAGCAGAAAGACAGGATGAAAAGACCAAAGTTGTCCTTGAACACTATGGTCATTAGAATCAATCACTAACATTTCAGAGTGAAACAAGCTAGAAGAGGAGAAATACAGAATAACATAAAATAAAATAAAATACACTTAGGCAAGAAAAACAAAATGCACAGGTACAGTATAGGTGGTACCTTGCTCAATAGTAGCAACTGTGAGAGGGATCTTGGAATCCTAGTGGACAACCATTTAAATATGAGCCAGCAGTGTGCAGCAGCTGCCAAAAAAGCCAACATAGTTCTAGGCTGCATAAACAGAGGGATAGAATCTAGATCACGTGAAGTGTTAATGCCACTGTATAGTGCCTTGGTAAGGCCACACTTGGAATACTGCATTCAGTTTTGGTCGCCACGATGTAGAAAAGACGTGGAGACTCTGGAAAGAGTGCAGAGAAGAGCAACCAAGATGATTAGGGGACTGAAGGCTAAAACATATGAAGAATGGTTGCAGGAACTGGGTATGTCTAGTTTGATGAAGAGAAGGACCAGGGGAGACATGGGTAGTAACAAACTCAAACTCAACCCGTCCAAGACCGAGTGGCTGTGGTTTCCGGCACCCCGGAAACCAGATAAATCCAACACTGGCCATTGGGGGCGAACATCTTGCCCCCGTGGAGAGGGCGCGCAACCTGGGCATCCTTCTGGATTCCCGGCTGTCCATGGAGGACCATGTGGCGGCTGTGGCCAGGGGGGCGTTCTATCAGGTTCGCCCCTTACTAGACCAGGGGGCCCTTCGCACAGTCACTCAAGCGCTCGTGACATCTCGGCTGGATTACTGTAACGCTCTCTACATGGGGCTCCCCTTGAGGTGCACTCGAAAGCTATAGTTAGTGCAGAATGCGGCCGCGCGGGTGGTTATGGGTGCCTCAAGGCAAGCCCACGTAACACCTCTCCTGCACGAGCTGCACTGGCTGCCTGTGGCCTTTCGAGTGCGCTTCAAGGTGTTGACCACCATCTTTAAATCGCTCCATGGCTCGGGGCCTAGCTATATACGAGACCGCCTCCTGCCCCATACATCCCTTCATCCGGTCCGCTCCCACAGAGCGGGCCTACTCCGGGTGCCGTCGGCCGGGCAATGCCGGCTGGCGACACCCAGGGGAAGAGCCTTCTCTGTGGCGGGCCCGGCCCTCTGGAACGACCTACCCCCCGACCTTCGCACTATCTCGGACCTCCGCCTCTTCCGCCAACGTCTTAAGACGTACTTATTCCAACAAGCCGGCCTAGGATAGCCCCCCGCGTCTGACTTTTAAATATAAATTATAATTTGGTTACGGTTTTAATAACGGGTTTTAGCACGGGTGAATTAATTTAATATATTTTAATTGATGTATATTGTATTTATGGTTTTATATAATGCCTGTGCGCCGCCCTGGGTCCTAACAAGGAGAAGGGCGGGGTATAAATTTAATTAAATAAATAAATAAATAAATAAATAAATAAATAAATAAATAAATAAATAAATAAATAAATAAATAAATAAATAAATAAATAAATAAATAAATAAATAAATAAATAAATAAATAAATAAATAAATAAATAAATAAATAAGACATGATAGCAGTGTTCCGATATCTCAGAGGGTGCCACAAAGAAGAGGGAGTCAAACTATTCTCCAAGGCACCTGGGGGCAGGACAAGAAGCAATGGGTGGAAACTAACCAAGGAGAGAAGCAACTTAGAACTAAAGAGAAATTTCCTGATAGTTAGAACAATTAACCTCTGGAACAGCTTGCCTCCAGAAGTTGTGAAAAGAGTTGGAAAGGACGTTGGAGGTCATTTAGTCCAACCCTCCACTCGAGCAGAAGACGTATACCATTTCCAAGGAATGACTGTCCATTCTTTGCTTGAAAGATCCATTGATCTTTCAAGCAAAAGATCAACCTTTCAAGGCAAGCCATTCCACTGGTTGAGTGTTCTCTCCATTAAGAATTTCTCCTCAGTTCTAGGTTGCTTCTCTCCTTGATTTCTTTCCTTCCTTTTTTTTCTCCCCCCCCCCCTATCTTTGTGGCAGCCCCTCAAATATTGGAAAACTGCTATCATAAGGTCTTGAAGAATCCCCTCAATCAGAGCAAGCACTACCCTTGGCCCAGTTTGTAAATTATAGATCTATAAGTCAGGAGCCAGAAAGTGATGTATGGTGACACATGTAGGCTTTTAATGCCCATTTCACCAGGAAGGAAGGGATAATTTTATTTAAAGTGTGTCCAGTATTTATAAACCAAGCACAAAACTGGTTTAAAGTGTCAGAAAACCAGACCAGGACTTGTCTATAAATCTCTAATTCCCGATTTCACATCAATTAAGATTATTAAATTCAAGCATGGCAGAAATCTCTCAACCATTTGACTTTTTGTCTTGTGTCTTGAGAGGCTGGTGGATTTTAACACAACTGACATCTCTGACCTGAAAATGTCTTGGCATCTCCCTCACAAACAGTGATTGATGTTTCTGTAATAATCATCATCATCATCATCCTGGATCTGAAATCACCTGAGGCTATTCTTTCCTGGCTTGTTTTTCTATCCATGCCAAAGGGAAGTAATGAAGTCCTGACTGGACAGGACAATGTGTACAACCACGTTGCTTGCAGAAATGGGGGTTGAATAAATCAGGATTCCTACTTTATTATTAGATGCCAATGCCTTATCTGCTTCAGTTTCAAAGCTGTGTTTTTCTTTTTACCTGAGGTCAGTTAAATCCCGTTTGAAGAGTTAGAGGTAAAGATAAAATTGTATGAAGATATTTATTTATTTATTTATTTCCTGTCACTTAAAACGGGCGGACTGCTATGGGTTCGCATGGGTTCAGGAGAACCTGTAGGTAACACTACGGCCAGTTCAGAAAATCTCCAAATCCCACTCCTGGATGGCCCTGCCCACCGACCTCTCCCCCCTCCCAGGAGTCTCCACAAGGCCATTTTGGATGTGAGATAAGTGCAGGGCCCACATGGAGGCTCAGGGAGGGGGAAATGGGCCTTCTGAAAGTTCTGGAAGACCAGAAACATGCCTGTTTACAGACTCCGAAGGGCTTCTGGAGCCTGGGGGAAGCAGTTTTTGCCCTTCCAGAGGCTCAAGGAAAGCCTACTGAGCCTGGGGAAGGTGAAAATGCTATTGTCCTCCCCACCCTAGGGCAGGAGGCCAACTGGGCCATGCTCAATATGGCCACGCCCACCCAGCAACAAAGCAGAGAACCCATTGCTGAAATTATATATATATAATTTTTACAACAATTGCTATCTTCCTCCTTTTGAGTAACACCTATTGGCTGCTAGTTTGTTTAATCTATTGAATGCTTTTTTATTTGTCTCTCAACAGCTGGTCATGCAGGGTTGACGTGATGAGGCCACTATCATATCATCTCTATGCTACACCGTGTTCCAGGATGGGACTACACCTTTTCCAGTGCTTGAATCCACATACATGTGTGTGCAGTGGTGGGATTCAAATAATTTAACAACCAGTTCTTTGCCCTAATGATTTCTTCCAACAACCAGTTCACCAAACTGCTCAGAAACTTAACAACTGGTTCTTCCGAAGTGGTGCGAACTGGCTGAATCCCACCATTGTGTGTGAGTGTCTTTCAAGGAAATAGATGTGATTGAATGGTTGATCTTTAGAAAGAGAAGAAGAACATAAGAATAGCCTTGCTGGAACAGGCCACAGCCCATCCAGTCCAGCATTCTGTCTCACACAGTGGCTCCCCATTTGCTTCAGAGTATTCCCAAGCAGATGTCTTCACCTGCTTATGATTCCCTGCAAATGGCATCGAGAAATATCCTGCCTATCTCTCCATCCCGGAGTGTGTCCTTAGGCATCCATAATGATAGCTATTGATACCCTTGTTCTCCATAAACTCCTCTAATCCTTTCTTAAAGGTGTCGAGGCTGACAGCTATCACCACTTCTTCTGGCAGGGAGTTCCATAGACCAGTGATCCTCTGGGTGAAAAAGTACTTCCTCTTATTTGTTTGAGGTCTAGTTTCCAAAAGTTTCATGGAGTGCCCCCTAGTTGTAGTGTTGTGCAATAGGGAAAACAGTTTTTCCTTATCTACTTTGTCCACACCGTGCATGATTTTATAGACTTAAATCAGATCACCTCTTAGGCGCCGTCGTTCTAGAGTGAAGAGGCCCAGCCGTTGCAGCCTCAGATGGTAAGGAAGGTGTTCCAGCCCCCTAATCATTCTGGTTGCCCTCCTCTGCACCTTTTCCATTTCCATAATATCTTCTAAGAAGATATTAGATGCTAATATAGTTTATTTTAATGATTGATTCACTGCTGAAGATTGAAATAATGAAGCACAATAACAATTCTTCAAGCAACTGTCTGACAGGAAAGAGCATGTGATAGAAAATAGAGTAATATACTGTGAATTTATATCATGATTTCCCTGAAATACAAATTCAACTTCCAGAAGAACAACTAACAATTCATTATGGAACATGGAGTTCTTTTTCCTGGCTTAAGAACATGTTGTTACAAAACAAACCAAGGTACCATTATGTTGTGAAATATTACCACTGTTTTCTAAACTGTGTCCACCCCCATGGATTTTCTCATGGAGTTTGAGATTTCTTTGCTTCAGATTGCAGAATGTTCCCTTCGGCTAAGGCAAGGCCACCCTGAATGTGTAAGATCAAGCTGAGAAAGGGAGGCTACAGCTATAAATCACGGGACAGCAAGAAATAGCGAATGTTTCAAGTTGATCAGTGAAGACTTTCAAGGAAAAAGAAATGGTATAACTGCAAACAAATGTTGGCATCTCTACGCATGAATGGTACAAACAAAAAACACTTTTTAAAATATATATATATATGTCTTATTGCAACTTGAAGCCTTCTCATTGTTTATGGATCATATATCTTTAAATCGCTCCATGGCTCGGGGCCTAGCTACATACGAGACTGCCTCCTGCCCCATACATCCCTTCGACCGATCCTCTCCCACAGAGAAGGCCTTCTCCGGGTACCGTCAGCCAGGCAATGCCGGTTGGCGACACCCAGGGGAAGGGCCTTCTCTGTGGCGGGCCCAGCCCTCTGGAACGACCTACCCCCCAAACTACGCACCACCTCGGACCTCCGCCTCTTCCGCCAGCGTATCAAGACTTATTTATTCCAACAAGCCGGCCTAGCATAACCCCCGTTTTCTGACTTTTAAATGTGTATAAATTTTAAATTCTTAGGGTTTTATAATGGGTTTTAGCACGGGATACAATTTAATAGTTTTTTAATAATATATTTTTGTATTTTGTATGTGTTTTAATATTGACTGTGCACCGCCCTGGGTCCTTGCAAGGAGAAGGGCAGGGTATAAATTTAATTATATATATATATATCCCAGTCTATCTTTATTCTTTGCTTGTTTCTCTACTGCTGTCCACTAAGAATAGGGGTTAACAACTTGGCAAGAACTTGGCAGTTTTAAGACTTGTGAACTTCAGAATTCTGTGAGTTGAAGTTCACAAATCTTAAATTTGCCAACTTTAGTGTCTCCTGGAATCTAAGGACATTCACCTCTATGTACTCTTTCTCTAAACAGAAAACATCTTTGGAACATTGTGGAGACCATTAGATCTTGGGTCACGATGAAAATAATCTGCATATGTTCTACAATAAGATATGTGGAATATGATGTTGACTGCATCCAGCCAAATTTCAGAATTCTATGAATCATGAACCTAGGCCCAGCACTGTGTTTCTATTAAACTCTGATGCAATGTTTGTTTGAATCTTTAAGCTTCACAGTTTTCTAAACTGATGTTGTTTCAGGCTATTTCTTATATGGGTGTCAGTTTCACAGACCATTAGTGCCCCTGACACCTTAACCTTTCTCTGAACCTTTTTGATATGTAGAACATACCACTTATTTCTTAAACAAGCATTTAAAATACCCACACTTAAACTTTCAGTTCTTGTCTAGTTATTTCAGGTCATGTAATTTTGATGTTCAGAGGTATCCTAGACTAATATGATAAGAAACAATATTTATTTTATTTATTTATTTTATTAAATTTATACCCCGCTCTTCTCCTAAAAAAGGACCCATAGCTTCCACCAACCTATGGAATTTTCTGTTTCCATACAACTAATTCCCCAGTCTCCTTGGATATCCTATATACCACAATCCGGCCAAATTATAATAATAATAATAATAATTTAATACTTATAAACCGCTCCCTCTCCCCATGGGGACTCGGGGCGGTGCACAGGTAGAATAAAAACAATAAACAATATACAAACAGTTCTAAAACCAAATTAAACTTAACCTGTGCTAAAATTCCCATAAAACTAACTATGCTAAAAGCTAACCAATAAAAACCCCAAGACAGGGAGACTATCCCAGGCCGGCCAGACAGAAAAAGTGAATTTTTAATTTAAGACGGAAGGAGCGGAGGTCCGTGGTCGTTCTAATATCGGGGGGAAGGTCGTTCCAGAGGGCCGGGCCTGCCACAGAGAGAGCCCTTCCCCTGGGCGTCGCCCGCTGACAAAGTCTAGTGGACGGCACCCGGAGAAGTCCCTCTCTGTGGGAGCGAATCGGCCGTGAGGATGTATGAGGCAGGATCCGATCCGATAAAAAGCTTGGAGAGACAAAGTCACAAAGTGGAAAGGAGACTGCAGTGGAAAGTTAATCCTGGTCTGAAGTTTGCTTGGAATAGCACTTCTGCTCACCTAATGAATTGGCTTGTTTTATTTGTTTTATTTATATTACTTTCCATTTCCATCAAACAATGTGTGATCTGGGTATAGTTATTTAAACAGTCATAATCCACATATTTGTTATTATAGTCATCACAATAATATTAATAGTATAACTATATATCAATATAATTACAATAATACATAACTTCTTCATCATCAAATTCTCTCTATGTTGACATTTCCTCTTTTTTAAAATCTCCTCCTTTCTAACTTCTGTTTCTATTGTCTAACCATTGATAAAATACATCCCAATTCAAAAAATATTCAGTTTCTTCTTTATCCTTAATGATAAGTATTAATCTGTTCGTTTCTGCACTTTGTAGTATTTGCTTAATTCCATTCTCATGTGATAGCATCTCATCATTTCTCCATTGAATTGGCTTGTTAAGGGTATTTGTTGCAGTCTGTTCAAGCTGTGGTGGTTGGAATTGAAGCGGCCTTTGGAAACTTCAATGAAATCATTGGTTGATGACATGCCACGTGCATGCCGGGGGTGGGGTGGAGGGAATGTTGGTCACACAAGAGTGAACTTGTTATGTGAGTCACGTATCTGAAAACATGCCTGTTCCCTCACCTCCTCCCCTTTCCAAAAATAAAAAGAGAATTAGACATTAGACGCGAACGGAAGCTGCTTCAACCGCAGTCCAATATGCTCTTAGGCACAAATTGTGGGCTATTAATTGCTAATTAAGGAGCAAAGAAAATTTCACATCAAAAGTACTGCTTTATCTACCCATATGTCTAGAGTCAGACAAGACACAATTATTGAGGAATGTTAGATTTTTCTCATTTAGCTCAGGGGCTGAAGAGGAGATGGGAATATCTTAAAAGTTGCTTCCCAGGTTCTGCATCCCACATGCAGATTCTTCTATCATGTGAAAAGAAGCTTTCCCTTACAAGCTTTCCCTTTCTTGACCGAGACGCCCTCCGCACTGTCACTCAAGCACTTGTGACGTCTCGCTTGGACTATTGTAACACTCTCTACATGGGGCTCCCCTTGAGGTGCACCCGGAGGCTCCAGTTGGTCCAGAATGCGGCCGCGCGGGGGATTCTGGGAGCTTCTCATTACTCCCATGTAACACCTCTCCTGCGCGAGCTGCACTGGCTACCGGTAGCCTTCTGGGTGTGCTTCAAGGTGCTTGTTACCATCTTCAAATGGGGGCCTAGCTACTTGCGGGACCGTCTCCTGCCACATACCTCCTTGTGTCCGATACACTCCCACAGAGAGGGCCTACTGAGGGTACCAACCGCCGGTCAATGCCGGCTAGCGGTGCCCAGGGGTAGGGCCTTCTCTGTGGCAGGGCCGGCCCTCTGGAACGACCTACCCTCCAAACTTCGCACTATTACGGACCTTCCCCTCTTTCGTCGTTCACTTAAAACATACTTTTTTCAGCAAGCTGGTCTTGCTTAATCGTTTAGACTTTTTGTTATATAGCTTCTGCCAAATACGCAAATGGACGTTGAGGTTTTTAGGGGGAATTTTAGCACAGGCTCCGATTTAATTCTTTTTACCTATTTATTGTATTTTTATTATTGTTGGTTTTAATTTCCTGTGCACCGCCCTGGGTCCATTTCGATGGAGAAGGCGCGGTATATATAAATTGAAATAAAGTGAGAGTGAAAGTGAAAAATGTAGCAGAGCATGGTCACTTAATTCAAAATGATATCAAATGAGAACTACCAGATTTTGGACTGCAACATCTAGATAACAGCCAAGATATGTAATGCTATACACATCAGTCCCTTGCTGTTATCTCATGGCCATATGGATTTTAACATCTCAAATCTGATGGCTCTGGGGGGGAAAACATGCATTGGTTTGGACAACATATTGTATGAAACATTTTGAGAAGCATCTTTCAGGGTATCCTCTGCATCCTAAATGCAGTACTTTTGACAGGAAACAGGATTCAGTAAAATTGAATCCAATCTCTGGATAAATATCTTTACCTACTAGCTAAAGGCATGCCATAATCCTCATGGACTCCTCTAATATTGGCAAACAAGTTCAAATTGTCTTGGGAAGCAACTGTCCAAACGAAATAGTGACACTATGGCTTTTCTAATGATGCCATCATAACTTTAAGGGCTGCATCAAAATACTTTGGTATTAAGTCAAAGATCTTAGACCAAACAAAAAGTGTTGCTTTGTCTCACGACATATTTGTAAATCTACCATATTTTTCAGAGTATAAGATACACCTTTCCCCCACAAAAAAGAGGGTGAACATTTGAGTGCATCTTATACACCAAATGTAGCCCCCCACCCCCACCAGAGACCAAAAAATGTGAGGCACGGAGGCAGCAATGGTCTGTGGCAATCCCTGCAGCCTGGAACAGCTGATTGGGGGTATTCCAGCAGTCCAATCCACCCGCCAATCAGCTGTGCTGAATCAGGTTGCAGTAAGTGCTGAAGCTGACCGGGCTGGTCAGAGTTTGCAGCAGCAATCACATTCAGAAAGCACAGTAACTGATTCAGCAGGATTCAAAATAATAATAATGATGATGATGATGTAAACCACTGGTCATTATTTAAAAAATATGGTTTACCTGTATCCAGAAAGTCATGGGAACACAAAGTGGAAAAGGTTATCGAGAATGAGAGGGGGAAGATCTTGTGGGACTTTCAAATACAAACAGACCATCATTTGGAGCACAACACACCAGATATCACGGTTGTAGAGGGCCGAAGTGTACAGTTCATTGATATCGCTGTTCCTGGAGATGCCAGAGTCGAAGAAAAAGAACTAGAAAAAAATCATGAAATATCACAACCTGGCCATCGAAACTACACGGCTATGGATGAAGCATGTCACAGTGACACCCATTGTCATCGGGGCACTTGGCACCATGTCCAAAATTTTTACTAAATATATCAGCAAATTGCAGCTTCCTGCAATAACACCAGCAGAATTGCAATAAACGGCGCTCCTTGGAACATTTTACATTCTCCGAAGATACTTGGTTGATACCTAGGATGCTGGCAGCAAACTGTATCAACCATTAGCACCAGTCAATAGTATTTGCAATGCATTTTTAAATGTTCAGTTGGCTGAGTTTCATGTTTTATTAATAAAGTTAATAATAATAATAATAATAATAATAATAATAATAATAATAATAATAATAATAATAATATACAATACATTATCAAAAGCAGGTTTTGCAGGGTAGCACTAAATACAAGCAAAATACAAGCAGTTTTACTTCCAGTTCTTGGCTAAGACAGGCTCTTTCCTGTCTCCTTCTTGCTCACACAGCAAATTTCAGAGTCCAAATAGCCTTCATTGGTTGACTTAGTTGCTAGGCCTATTCATTGGCTGACCTTGTTAACATATGTCAGCTGAATACCTTGGATGCTGGTAGGAAGAAGCAGAATTTTTCTTCTTCTTATTTTCCTCTCCAAAAACTAAGGTGTGTCTTATAGTCTGGAGAATCTTATACTCTGGAAAATATGGTAACTTTAACTGCTATACCTATGTGTATCATAGTTCCCAAATTCAGAAAAGCTTAATCTTTAGCTCAGTTTAATGCTCTTTCCATAGCTATTTTGGAACGGATATATGAAAACTCCTTATGGTACTCAAACACAACCCATATGTTACAGATTCTATAGACAACATTCATGTTGTTTTCTACTTGCCGGTTCTACAAGGGCATTTCCCACCAGTTTATTGCCCTTTTTAACCTAAATTTCTGGAGCGCTCCTATCATTTTTATTTGTACTGTTTGTTAGATAATCAAGATAAATCAATCTTTCTAAAAGTAGCAAAAATTTGCTACTTTACTTGTAAACTTCATCCAGAAATGGTCACCAGCAGTCTTTGATGTTAGAAGTTATCTTTGTTTGTTTTATAAATGCATGTATATTGATCAATCGCTGAAATAAATTTTCTGTCTATCTGTCCGTATGAAAACAGATGTGTTTTCTGTAGGGTTGTTGAGATCATTCTTGCTGGAGGTCAAATCTTCATCAGCAGAAGCGCAATTTGGGGGCAGGGCAAGAAGCAATGGGTGGAAACTAATCAAGGAGAGAAGCAACTTAGAACTAAGGAGAAATTTCCTGACAGTTAGAACAATTAACCTCTGGAACAGCTTGCCTCCAGAAGTTGTGAATGCCCCAACCCTGGAAGTCTTTAAGAAGATGTTGGATAGCCATTTGTCTGAAATGGTATAAGGTTCCTGCCTATTCAGGGGGCTGGACTAGAAGACCTACAAGGTCCCTTCCAACTCTGCTATTGTATTGTATTGTATTGTATTGTATTGTAATTTTGGATGGATCTTATATTTTGGCACAAGATGCCAGACTTGCAAAGTTGTACCTGATATACAATTCACATGACACAATTGACCCAACTTGTGAGCTAGTTTACAAAGTTAATTGTGCCAGCTAGACATACGAGAACGTAACTTCTCCTTGATTCAATTAAGTATGTCATGCCAGAAGCGTAAGAGAGGTTTAAATGTAGACCCTTTCTGCTCGTGTTTTTCTTTCATATCAAAAAATGCATCCCATCCCTGAGATTTTTGAAACCTATTTCACATCAGTTCTTCTCATGCAAATGAATTCCTTTGTCCTTGATTGTAGTGAGACATCTAAGTCTTCTCAGGAAGAAAGTCTTTATGAACAGCCAAGTGACAATTAAACATCCATTTAATAGATGCAATGTGCATTTTCAATTGCTGCAGATGATCTTTTGAGGAGGGGGGTTGAAGGCAAGGCAAAAGAATCCACTGAAGTCATCAGATTGATGTTGGAAACTTTACAGGGAACTAACATTGGAGAGGCTGAAAATCTGTGCTGTATTTATGATGTGCAAATCCAACTTGGCTAGGAAATAGGAAAACTATTTCAGTTGCTTAGCAGACACCAGGAATGTTGAATTCTTGAGGGAAGCCCAGCTGAAAGAAATCTATGCAGGGTTATTCCAGTTAGCAGATGTTTAGGTGTAAAGCTGTACCTTTTTTTCTTTTTCCAACAACATCAATGCCAAGATCATAAAATAAATATTCTGGGAATACCTGATTATAGAATAGAATTCTTTATTGGCCAAGTTTGATTGGACACACAAGGAATTTGTCTTGGTGCCTATGCTCTCAGTGTACATAAAAAAAAGATGCATTAATCAAGAATCATTAAGGTACAACACAATGAGAACACTTAATGATATTCATAGGGTACAAATAAGCAATCAAATCATATTAGGAAACAACCAATATAAATCGTAAGGATACAAGCAACAAAGTTATGGTCATACAGTCATACGTGGGAGGAGATGGGTGATAGGAAAGATGGGAAGATTAATAGTAGTGCAGACTTAGTAAATAGTCTGACAGTGTTGAAGGAATTATTTGTTTAGCAGAGTGATTGCATTCAGGAAAAAACTGTTCTTGTGTCTAGTTGTCTTGATGTGCAGTGCTCTATAGTATTTTTTCGAGGGTAGGAGTTGTATCAGTTTATGTCCAGCATGTGAGGGGTCTGTAGATATTTTCACAGCCCTCTTTTTGACTCATGTAGTATACAGGTCCTCAATGGAAGGCAGGTGGATAGCAAATGTTTTTTCTGCAGTTCTGATTATCCTCTGAAGTTTGTGTCTGTCTTGTTGGGTTGCAGAACCAAACCAGAGAGTTATAGAGGTACGGATGACAGACTCAGTGATTCCTTTGTAGAACTGTATCAGCAGTTTCTTGGCCAGTCTAAGCCTTCTGGGCACAGAAATTATCTGATTATTATCTGATCCAATGCAGCTTATAAACTTATATTAACTGCAATGGACCCATCCAATCCAGAGACTGAATGCTCTGCCTAATTGCAGTAGTGCTTAAACACAGCGACTGGCCAGGAGGATCTGAGAGCCAGTTGGAAGGAGAACATTCTGGAGCATTTCCCACTTGTCTCATTTTTTCTCCATGGTGACTTTTATAGCTTGAATTGAGCTGATGGGAAATTTGATGAAGTTCCTTTAAAAAACAACAACTGAAGACTTTCCCAAAATGGATACATCTCTTCAGAAACGGATGGGAAAGTTTATGTGACAGTGAGGGAGTCAGTGACACTCATCAATCTAGGACAGTGATGGCGAACCTATGGCACGGGTGCCACAGGTGGCACACAGAACCATTTCTTAGGGCACGCGAGGCATTGCCCTGTCAGCTCCAGTGCGCTTGTGTGCACTGGCCAGCTGATTTAGGCCTTCTTTTGAAACCATTTTTCGCCCTCTGGAGGCTTCAGGGAAGCTCCTGAAGCCTCTGGAGGTGGGGGGGAGGCTGTTTTCACCCTCCCCAGGCTCCTAGAAACCCTCTGGAGCCTGGGAAGGGTGAAAAAAGCACGCCAAAAGCAGGGGGTCACGCACATAGCATTATGGGTGTGGCCCACCCACGCACGACCCCCCTGCGCTCCCCCCGCTTTTGCCACGCGAGGCAAAAAAGGTCAGCCATCACTGATCTAGGAAGTGGGATTTGTTTGCGATGCAGTAAAATATCTCTGAAGACATTCAGCCATGTTTCTAGCGGCTGAATGAAAGCTACCACTGCATGCGGCAAGCTTGTCATTTTTAATTACAGCTGAGCAGCTTGTTTCAACATAAATCACCCAGCAATGGACAGTGCAAATTTGGTTTCCTTTGCTTTGTTTTTCACAGGAAATTATGACTGACATTTTTTTTCCCATCCAGAGGGTCAAACCATTACTCCACAAGGAAATGTGATTTTAAAAAATAAAATTACAGTTACTGTGGCAGAAAAGGAAACTGATAGATTTGGCCATTCTCAGAGATGTGAACTTTTCAGAGTAGCGGTATAAACAGTATCTGTTAAAAAAAAAAATCCTGATGTCAAAATGGCCCATATGCAATGTGGCCGTATAAAATTACTTACAGTAAATCAGTGGTCGTCAACCTGGTCCCTGTCTTATTTTTGGGGAAACACGGTAGTAGTAAAATTTTCTAACCGCCCACCGGTTCCACAATAATGGTGATTTATAAAGTAGGGAAGTCAATTAAATTAAAAAAAGGAAAGTGCTTTGGTATTGGACAAAACCCCTACCGCCCACTAGTGGGCCTTCCAGCTTTCATGGTGGGCGGTAGGGGTTTTGTCCGATACTGAAGCACTTTCCTTTTTTTAATTTAATTGACTTCCCTACTTTATAAATCACCGTTACTATGGGACCGGTGGGCGGTTAGAAAACTTTATTACTACCATGTTTCCCCAAAAATAAGACAGGGTCTTATTTTCTTTTCACCCCCAAATTAAGCTCTTGGCCTAATTTTTGGGGAGGTCTTATTATTTTTGAGGTGCAGGAGGCAGCGAACGTGATCACCTCATGGCTGCTGCTGCGTTGCAATATTTTTGGGGAGGGCTTATTTTGGGGGGGAGGGCTTATTTTAGCACATATGCTGAAAAACCCGATTGGGCTTATTATCTGGGATGTCTTATTTTCAGGGAAACAGGGTAACAGAGATACAAAAGTGGGTGGTAGGTATAAAAAGGTTGACTACCCCTGCAGTAAATGCTACAATTGCTTACTTCGGTGATGAATCTGATGTAGGTGTACAAACTGTAATCTTTGACTGATTGTGCCAGTCAGTGCCATGCATGTGTTATTATAATAATAATAATAATAATATTTTATTTTTATATACCGCGTCCTCTCCCCTCGGGGACTCGGAGCGGTGCACAGGGAAAAGACTAAAACACATAAAATATATATACAATAAATACACTAGAATAAAAACAAATTAAACTGATTATCCCTGCACTAAAATCCCCATATTAAAACTAATATTCCCTAAACCCTAAAGCTAGAGACTAACCTAGGCCGGCCAAGCAGAAAAGGTGTGTTTTTAATTTCTGACGGAAGGAGCGGAGGTCCGTGGTTGTTCTAATGTCGGGGGGAAGGTCGTTCCAGAGGGCCGGGCCCACCACAGAGAAGGCCCTTCCCCTGGGCGTCACCCGCTGACAAAGTCTAGTGGACGGCACCCGGAGAAGTCCCTCTCTGTGGGAGCGAATCGGCCGTGAGGATGTATGGGGCAGGATCCGATCCTGCAGATAGCTAGGTCCCGAGTCATGGAGCGCTTTAAAGATGATAACTAGCACCTATTATATAGCCCTCTTGCCAATAGTCATGATAATATATGTGTTTGAAAATAGGAATAGCAACCAAGAATAGCTGATTTGAGGTCACATACAATTTCCTCATTGTCGTGGCCAGAAAGTGGTATTCAACTGGTTCAGACTAGTTCATCCGAGTAGGTAAAGGGAAATCGCGAGTGGGCCTGGCCACCTGCTGCGGCACTCTGCCGTCCTATTTAGGCATGTTTTCAAGCCGCGCATGCAATCAAAGCTCATATGTGGAAGTATGAGCTCATGCGAGGTGGAGCGTGTGCAATCACATTTGCAAATCAGTAGAGAAATTACGTGAATACCACACCTGGTCACAGCCCTTTTCAGATGACACCCAGTTTATTAACTCAAGTTCAAAGATCCATCAAAACTCCAGACAACTGGATTTTTATAATCCTAACAAGGATTGGAGAGATGTTTCATTTTGAAAACAAATATCCAATTCACAAAAGTCACATATACAGACATAACTGAGTTCTTGCAATGTTTATTGTCATATACTATATCCCAGTGGTTTATTATACTATATCCCATTAGTTTATTGTCATATACTATATCCCAGTGGTGAAATTCAATTTTTCTACTACCAGTTCCGTGGGTGTGTCTTGGTGGGCGTGGCAGGAGAAAGATGCTGCAAAAATCTCCATTCCCACCCCATTCCAGGGGAAGGATACTGCAAAATCTCCATTCCCACCCCACTCTGGGGCCAGCCAGAGGTGGCATTTGCTGGTTCTCTGAACTACTCAAAATTTCCACTACCGGTTCTCTAGAACCTGTCAGAACCTGCTGGATTTCACCCCTGCTATATCCTATTTCCTAATATTGATACTTTACAATGCATAGTCTATATGGTATTCTATATTCTACTACTGTAGACTATACTTCTTGTATTTGTATTGTATGCTATATTATGCTATTGCTACTGCTAGTGCTTTAATTCCATTGCTGCTGTACTACTGCTAGCATAAAACAGTGTTTTCTTGCCGACTGTGATCTGTTTTCAATGTCTTTCTCTCTCTCTCTCTCACTGGGATTTCTTCTATTGTTATTTTCTTCTTTATTGTTGAGCAACAGGTAAAGCATTGGCACCTTTCCAATATTGTGCTTAGCTTGACCTTTTTGTCTTCCTGTCTCTTAGTTTATTTAGCTGCTTGTTTCGCTGCAGTTGCTGTAGCTACTCTAGCCATTGTCACTGAGCTTCAAAAATGCGTAGATCTCTTCTCCCACCTGTTTCAAGGTTCAGTTTTTATAGGCAACTCGGCTGCATTGAGGCTGGGGAGAAAGTTCACATTGGAGGGGGAGGAGGACAAGGCGACACAGGTGTGTGCAATTTTCTTTGCAGCCTGCTGTCCCAAATTCATGTATCAATGATTTTCAGGACTTCATATTTTATTTCATATTTGTTTGAAAAGACTGTATTCAGCCTTCTCTGGAGAGAATTTGCATCTTGTTCAACACTTGCTTGTGGAAATGTGGCCTTGAGCATGTTCCTCTTAAGCCAGATGTAGTCCTCTGACCCACATAATTGCGTATTCCTCTCTCTGATCTCTATTTCAATCAAATAAGAGCTTGGTTCCATCTTGAGTGATCAGCTTAGGAATTTTAGTGTTTAAGAAGTTAAATATGTGCATTCAGCTCCTCCAGCGTTCATAAATGATTTTAGATGAGGGGATACAAGGAGCACTCATCATATCTGCAGATGACAGAAAGCTAGGAGGAACAGCCAACACTTTAGAAGATAAGATCAAGATGCAGAAAGATATTTATACCTTAGAACAGGGGTTCCCAAACTTGGCAACTTTAAGACTTGTGGACTTCAACTTCCAGAATTCTCCAGCCAGCATAGCTGGCTGGAGAATTCTGGAAGTTGAAGTCCACAAGTCTTAAAGTTGCCAAGTTTGGGAACCCCTGCCTTAGAACATTGGGCCCTATTGACCAAAACAGAATTCAGTGGTGAAAAAAGTAAGCATTTACATTTAGGCAAGAAAACAAACAAATACACATGCATAATATGGATGGTATCTGACTCAACATCAGTAACTGGGAAAGGTATCTAGGAGTCGTAGTTTAAATATGAGCCAGCGGTATGCCGTAGCTGCCAAAAAAGACAATGCAGTCCAGGGCTGCTTCAATAGAGGGAAAATATCAAGATCATGTGAAGTGTTAGTACCACTATATTCTGCTCTGGTAAAACCACACTTTAATTCCTGCATCCAGTATTGGTCACCACAACATAAAAATATGTTGAAACTAGAAAGAGTCCAGAGAAGAACAGAGATAGTTAGGAGACTAGAGGCTAAAACATATGAAGAATGCTTTCAGGAACTGGATAAGTCTAGTTAGGTAACCCATGAAAACTTATCAAGGAGAAATCTAACTTAGATCGACGGAGAAATTTTATTTATTTATTTATTTTATTTTATTACATTTATATCCCGCCCTTCTCCGCAAAGGACCCAGTGACAGTGAGAACAATTAATCAGTGGAACGACTTGTTTCCAGAAATTATGGGTGCCCTGTCACTTAAGGTTTAAAGGAGAGATTGGACAGCCATTGGTCTGGAATGCTCAAGCAGGGGGTTGAAGTAGAAGACCTCCCACTATTCTCACCAGGCTCAAAATTGACTCAGCAACTGTTGGGGCAATATGCTGACTCTGTAAACCTCTTAGAGAGGGCTGAAAAGCACTATGAAGCGGTATATAAGTCTAAGTGCTATTGCTATTGCTATTCTGTTCTTTTGTTCCTTAATAGTGCTGAGGTGATCAAAAAACTAATGGACAGATCTGCATAAATAATGGAACACACACTTACCTGGAAAGAGTAATGCTGAAGGAGTTAGAAAATTGGCAGAAAGGATAGTTAGCTTAATGAACAAGGGTCACAATTTCTTACTTAATAATACAATAATACAATAGCAGAGTTGGAAGGGACCTTGTAGGTCCTCTAGTCCAACCCTCTGTGTGGACAGGAACCTTATACCATTTCAGACAAATGGCTATCTAACATCTTTTTAAAGACTTCCAGGATTGGGGCATTCACAACTTCTGGAGGCAAGCTGTTCCAGAGGTTAATTGTTCTAACTGTCAGGAAATTTCTCCTTAGTTCTAAGTTGCTTCTCTCCTTGATTAGTTTCCACCCATTGCTTCTTGTCCTGCCCCCAGGTGCCTTGGAGAATAGTTTGACTCCCTCTTCTTTGTGGCACCCTCTGAGATATTGGAACACTGCTATCATGTCTCCCCTGGTCCTTCTCTTCATCAAACTAGACATACCGAGCTCCTGCAACCGTTCTTCATATGTTTTAGTCTCCAGTTCCCTAATCATCTTGGTTGCTCTTCTCTGCACTCTTTCCAGAGTCTCCATGTCTTTTCTACATCGTGGCGACCAAAACTGTATGCAGTATTCCAAGTGTGGCCTTACCAAGGCACTATACAGTGGCATTAACACTTCACGTGATCTAGATTCTATCCCTCTGTTTATGCAGCCTAGAACTGTGTTGGCTTTTTTGGCAGCTGCTGCACACTGCTGGCTCATATTTAAATGGTTGTCCACTAGGATTCCTAGATCCCTCTCACAGTTGCTACTATTGAGCAAGGTACCACCTATACTGTAATTGTGCATTACAATTACAATTGCCTAAATGTAGAACCTTACTTTTTTCACAATTGAATTTCATTTTATTAGATAGTGCCCAATGTTGAAGTTTGTCTAGATCCTTCTGTATCTTAAGCCTATCTTCTGGAGTGTTGGCTATTCCTGCCAGCTTAGTGTCATCTGCAAATTTGATGAGTTCCCCATTTATCCCCTCATCCAAATCGTTGATGAAGATGTTAAAGAGTACTGGACCTAAAACAGAGCCTTGAGGGACTCCACTGCATACTTCCTTCCATGTAGATGCAGTTCCATTGAGGACTACACGTTGACTGCGGTTGGTCAGCCAGTTGCGAATCCATTTGGTGGTGGTGCTGTCTAACCCACAATTTTTTACTTTATCTAATAGTAGGTTATGGTCTACTTTATCAAATGCCTTACTGAAGTCCAAGTAACTTGTTTATTTTATTATATGTAGGATAGATAACCTGAAATTCTGGCACTCTGGTGAGTGTCAATGAATGTCTCAATTATATATACATTTAGCGCACAGTATTATATAATCTTTCTTTGTTCCAACAGTGGTGGCATTCCAAGAAATTGCATGACATTTTTTTAAATGTATTGATGTATCTGGTTTTCTCCGAGAGAAGTGACCCTCTCTAAATCAGTTCATAACTGCACACTTCACTAAACTGCATTTACAAAGGAGAACTGTTGATTCACTCGGCTGTTTTTTTTTTAAAAAAGGCACTTTTAATGTATGAGGTAGAATAAAAAGTCATGCATTTTAGTGCAGAAAAAAAATCTGATCCAGGTATGAAAATGTTGGCAACAACTGAGGCAATAATAAACTTGCAGGTTATATATGATATCTAGGGAAGTTTTTATTTTGTGTCGTATCTTCGCATAGGGCATTTAGCAAAAAAATGCTCCCCTGTTTTTATGATGGATATAAATCCCTTCATATTTTTCTTTTAAAACAAAATCTGTTTCTTTTAAAACAAAATAAATGCTGCAGTTAGGAATTCATAAAGAAAACCATCCAGCAGAAAAATTCTACATTTGCATACTAGCCATTACCGGCTACGTGTTGCTCTGGCCCAGTCTGGTTAAATGACCAACTAATCTGTGTGTAGATCTAAACCTGCACACACAAACACGTACACACAACCACCGTATAACCCCCAACCTACCTACCTACTCCCTTTCTCCCTCTCCCTCTCTATCCCTCTACCTACCTACCTACCTACCTACCTACCTACCTACCTACCTACCTACCTACCTACCGCATTTCTCCCTCCCACTCTCTTTCCCTATAGCTGCCTACCTACCTACCTACTGCCTTTCTCCTTGAATCTTATGGACAGAGTATTTTATGTCATAAAGGATGACATAATACCTGTGGCTCACTGCTCTCTCTGTATCCATCTACCAAACTTTTTTACAATCTTTTACAATTCTGTTGCATGTACCTGGCACAGGTGTGACATCTACACAATCTATCTATCTATCTATCTATCTATCTATCTATCTATCTATCTATCTATCTATCTATCTATCTATCTATCTCATTGGTGCCGTATTCGAAAGGAACGTTGTATGAAAATTTGGAAGCGATTGATGCAGTACTTTCAGAGATTAGCGGTTTTGAACAAACTCTTGTTACATTTTTATTTATATAGATTGCTGACTGACTATTCAGGACAAAGTATTTTTGCATGGGGTGTTTGGATGTCACAGGGTGTTTGGATTGGAATCTGGAATTTTATGGACCCTGATAGTCCAAGCCAACTCTTCCACACCTGTCTTGATGTCCCCTATGAGCCAGCAAGATCTGCCCATCATCCTTTGAGAATTTGTGGCATTCTAGCTCCATGATACAAAATAGTTGTGACCTGGCAGTTATTCAGAGAAACGTACTCAAGCAACTGGTATTTAAGTACATTTTAGTTGGCGGCCATGAAGTCTCTATTGAAAAGCAGGCATTCTGACCTAGTGGATGGTTTTTATTGATTAGCATAAAATATTCTGCTGCCATAATCAAACAAGAACTTAACATTGTGTTTCAAGGTGCAAACAGTAATTCCTTGCCTGTCCCTTTCCTGGTTGTGCTTTCACGATGACACAAAAGAGCAGTTGCTGGGACAATGAAAGCAATTAAGGCAGTCACACAATGACATCAAAGGTAGGATGCTAAGGTAGCTTTACAACCTGCTTTCCAAGCGGATGAGCTGCCTTTGATCAGCCACAAAGTATAGGTAGTTGTGAGAAGCCTGTGTCTCTTTATGATATATGCAAGCAGGTTTCAGTTCCTGGAGATTGATATCAAAGCACATCACAAATCACAGTCTTGCAGGAATGAAACAGATCTACCCGGGGGCCGTTGCAGTTAATGTGTCACTATGACAAACATTGAGTGGTACCAAAATATTATTTCTACAATACTGTATTTTTTGAGTATAAGACGCACCAGAGTATAAGACACACCAAGATTTTCAAAAGGCAAATTTTTTAAAAAGTCTTTGTACTCTGCAGAGCTCCCAAAAACAGCCTGTTTTTTGCAAAAAGGGCCTGTTTTTTTGTCAAAAAAAGGGCATTCCTAGTCTTTAGGAGGCCTTTAGCCTGGAGAATTCTTGGAGCTGAAGTCAACACATTTTTAAAGTTGCCAAGTTTGAGAAACACTTGTATAGAGTATGAGAAGTGTCCATTAAACAAAGTTCATTCAAACTTGCATCCAGTACATTATTTTCACGGCTTTTGATAGCAGCAACAGACGGAATGAAGGCTGACATTCAAATCTTGAAAATCTGCCAAAACTTTGCCAGTCTATAGTTGACATACATTGCAGTTCTAGTATGATTACTTTTTGCTCTGAACCTTAAAGTTTGCTATCGTATGTTTCACTTGATTTAACAAACTACTGTGTTAGGGAGAAGCCTCAAACCATCTTCGAACACGAGGAACTTGATGCAAGCCATTGCTAAGCATTATAAAAGACCCCCGCCTAGTAAATATGATGGGATTCAATTTCACTTGTGTCAAATGGTGAGGAAAAGACTCAAACAAGTGCTTATACTGCCTATGTTTGAGTTCTGCGGTTAATCTTCTTGCAGTGAGGGACTGTAGTGTAATGGGTAAAAGCTGCTGTCAGACTGTTGGCCACTAGCATGGATGATCAATAATGCATGAAGCATGCAATGGAAACTTGGTGTTGGATTCCGTTGCAGTCTGAGTAAACACTCTCCAGATGATTGTAAATTGTAAATTGACAAGGACAATAGGAACACAGGAAACTGCTTTCCCCCAAGTTAGGCCATTGGTCCAGCTCATACAGCATTCTGGGTTCTTGGCTGTCAATATTTCTTCCGAATAATGGCCATTTTCCCAGCTCTTAAATACTTAAGATTAAAGAGTCCAGTTCTTGAATCCGGAATCACACTCATGCAAAGCAGATTTTTTAACTGAGTACCCAATCCTTTTCAATACCATGGACTAAAAGTTTAGCTTAAGGTTTGGGGACGATGGAGTTGTGGTGTATTTGGACTATACAATTTGGGCTTGCTCTAGAGCAGGACTGTCAAACTCAAGGCCTGCAGGATGGATTTGGTTCATGGGGTGCTTAGATCTCGCCCACAGGGCAGCCCTGGAAACAGCGAAGTCCCGGCTTGCGGTGCCTCTGCCAACAAAATAGAGCTCGGGAGTGCCATGCATGCTCCTCTTGAGCTCTGTTTCCACTGGCAGGGGGATGCAGGAGGCTGTTGCAGCCGAAAATGGAGACCAAGGGGGCTGTGTGCACCCCTCCAGAGCTCTGTTTTTGCTGGTAGAGGGCTGCAGGAGGCCATCGCAACAAAAAATGGAGCCCAAGGGGGGCACAAGCGCCCCTCCTGTGCTCCAGTTTTGCTGGCAGAGTACTAGCAAAACAAATTACTAGCAAAAGTGACATTTCATCACATGAGTGATGTCAAGCTGGCCACACCCACTCTGGCCATTGCCCCACCCTGGCTCTCCGAGGTCAAACTCAACCCTGATGTGACCCTCAATGAAATCAAGTTTGACACCCCTGCTGTAGAGAAGTCCCACTTGGGACTCATATCGAAAGTATTTTTAATACAATTTTGCAAAAAGAAATAAAGCTGTTAATATGATATTATGCCCTGAGAACGTGGAATTTACCAATGAGAAAGAATGTTGGATTTATGGACTTTGTAAAGTACAGTTTGGTTTTCTGGGAATAAACTCCTATTTTTGATGTAATTTTCAGGATGAAAAATATGGGCTTAATTTACTCTGAATACGGCCCTTGGTTGCATATTAATTGCAAGATGTGTGCATTTTCATTTCTTTCCTTTCCTTTTTGGTGTTTAAAATGAGTATTGTTTGTATTTTTTCCCTAGCCATATGTTTTCTTGAGAAACAAAACATTTTGTTAAGAGTGGGAGAAATGCTCTTCAGACCTTATCACAAGAGATAAAGTAAATGAGTGTGCAAATTAGCTTGCTCTCTGATGCGACTTGCATTCTCTGGCTGTTTTTTTCTATATTGTCTTGCTTTATCTGTCACACATTGGTCTTCCTATCTTCAGCACTGGAGTCTCTGAATAAGTAGTCTCTGGGCTCCAGCGGCTCCTATAAAGCCCTGTCTTCAGATTTTCATGCTATACTGGTAGTCCTCGATTTACAACAGTTTGCTCAATGCCCATTTGAAGTTACAATGGCAATGAAAAAAGTGACTTATGACCAGTGGTGGGTTTCAAAATTTTTTAGAACCTCTTCTGTTAGGTGTGGCCTGCTTTGTGGCAGTGGTTTGCTGGCCATGTGATCGAGTGGGGGTGGCTTGGCAGTCATGTGACCAGGTGGGCATGGCCAACTTGCGAAATGTGGTGACACTCACTTAACAATGCTCTTGCTTAGCAACCAAAATGTTGGCTCAGAAACTCTGGCATTTGAAGAACACAAGTCTTAAAGCTGTCAAGGGACAAGACCCTTGAACCCCTAAACCTTAAAAAAAAAAAAACCCAGGGGTGTTCAAACTTGACAGCTTTAAGATTTGTGGACTTCAACTCCCAGAATTCCTCCTCTCGCTCTTCCTCTTGATGATGGGCGGATGGGCGGGGGGGAGGGAGCTGGCACCAGTTCTAAACAGCACTGTAGATTTGTGGAACCTCTTCTATAGAAGAGCTTAGAACTGGCAGGAACCCACCTGTTAAGTATGCAGGAACTCAGTTCGACACAGGCTAGTCAACAGAACAGTATTTATTGTATTCATCAGGAATTACTGATTCAACTATTTACAGGCTCAAAAGTGCGGTTCGAAATGAAGCTTCCCTGCTTGACAGCTATTTATACTTAGCTTTCAAGTGGGAAAACTTCAGCCAGGCAGACAGTCTAAATCCGGCCAGCCGCGTCTTGGCCAATCAGATGCGACTGGCTGTTAACGATGTAGCCGGGTCAAGTAAAGTTTATCAGACTGAATGTCTGGGTCGTAAGTTGAGGATATAACACCACCCCTGCTTATGACCATTTTTCATTATCCCCATAGTCACATGATTTACGTTTGGATGCTTGGCAACTGACTCACATATATGACGGTTGCAGTATCCCAGGGTCACATAACCACCTTTTGCAAACGCCTGACCAGCAAAGTTAATGGGAAAACCAGATTCCCTTAACATCCGTGCTACTAACTTAACAGCTGCAATGATGCACTTAACAAATGTGGCAAGAAAAATCATAAAATGGGTCAAAACTCAACACATTTCCCATTTAGCAACTTCAACGTTGGGCTCAATTGTAGTTGAAAGTTGAGAACTGCCTATACATTGAGATGGCTGAGAGAGGAGCTACTTGGTGTACCCAGGAAAGGAGAACTATTGTGGTAACTTTGTCCTTCTCGTGAACTGCTTTCAATTCTTTGAATAGAATTAAAGAAGGATAGAACGGGGGCAGCCAGCAGGTTGGATGTGTCACGCGCAGGCCACACCAACCCCAGCTCCACAAAGGGAAAAATGTCACGAAACATCATGTGACAGCAATATGATGCTACGGGTTTGACATCTGTGGGCTGGAGCGACCATTATATGACTTAGTTCACATCTTCTTCAAATTCGCAACCAGTACAGAGTTGTGTGATTTAGTAATACTAGTTTACTCTGTGGGATAATAGATACAGAGAGGAGATTGGAGATGGCTTCCTTGTTCAGCCATCATTATTCCCAGTCTAGCCATTCCTTATTGTTGCAGATTGCAAACATATAGCAATAGCACTTAGACCAGTGGTTCTCAACCTGTGGGTTGGGACCCCTTTGGGGGTCAAGCGACCCTTTCACAGGGGTTGCCTAAGACCATCAGAAAACACATATTTTTGATGGTCTTAGGAACTAAGACACCAATTTTATGGTTGGGAGTCACCACAACATGAGGAACTGTATTAAAGGGTTGCGGCATTAGGAAGGTTGAGAACCACTGACTTAGACTTATGTACCACTTCACTGTTCTTTTACAGCTCTCTCTACGCAGTTTATAGAGTCTTTATTCTACATATGGTAAATATGTTCTTTCTCATGGTTTCCCCCCCTTGTTTTTTTAAAAGACAAGAGATGAGTTTTGTGGAATAAATCTGTCATTGGCTAGCTAGCATTGGATATCTTTCAGAAAAATCTGTGATTCCTGATTTTCTGACACAGAGTGACATTTGTATGCTTTCATTCTACGTGCAGGATGACTGCGACCTTATTAACTTTCCTGGAACTCTTTGTGCCTTTTATTCATATTGACCATGATATTCCTCTTGACAGCTTGCTTGAAATGGAAATTACAAACCTTCAGCGATTCATTTCTATTCTAGTGGATTCTACCACTTTCTACCTGATTTTCCTTGTTATACTTTATCTACGTTAAAAAGCTATATAAAGTCATCTTCACAGCTGGGATTTATGCAAATCGATATGCTGAAGGCACCAACTGTATCCCTTTTCATGAGATCAATTGAAGGTCTGGATCAGTTGTAGACAAATTATAAATAAATAATAATAATTATGACAATATGAAAGTATTATTGGGGGTGCTTCTTGTTGCTGGCACTGGATAAAATTGTACCCCATCCTGCAATCCACCCTGCTTTCAAAATCCAATCCAAATGAATAGGATATCCCAAATTGTGCAATTGTGAGGTTTTGTTCTTGCCCAGGCTTCCCAAGAGCATGAAACAAACTCCTGGTTCTAACAAAAACCCCTTTTATTAATTTACTGTGAATTATTCTCATTCACATATAACAAAGTCTTTCAAGAGAGGATTTAGAGAGCTGCCCGGCCAATATCTGCAAAACTTGGCAAGGAGTCTCGGAAGGTCACAAATCAATTAAGCAAACTAATTGTCTCCTGCAAACTCCACTCCCCTTTCACTCCTCTTTTATTTCCTGTGGGAGGGAGTATTCATCATCCACCTGTGGTTTTACTCCTAAATTGACCCCTATTCTTTAGCTGTTCCCTTCATCTGGCAACTCTTCACATGTTCTGGATGGGAAGTAACGGACTCAGACTCAACCGGACCAAGACCGAGTGGCTGTGGTTTCCGGCTGCCCGATTCAACCAGCTGACTCCATCGTTGGCCATAGGGGGCAAACATCTTGCCCCTGTGGATGGGGCGCGCAACTTGGGTGTCCTCCTGGATGTCCGGCTGTCCATGGAAGATCAAGTGACAGCCGTGGCCAGGAGGGCGTTTTACCAGGTTCGCCTGGTTCGCCAGTTGCGCCCCCTATTGGATCGGGACGCCCTTCGCACAGTCACTCATGCTCTCGTGACATCCCGACTGGACTATTGTAACTCTCTCTACATGGGGCTCCCCTTGAGGTGCACCCAAAGACTTCAGCTGGTCCAGAATGCAGCCGCGCGAGCAATAATGGGTACCGCAAGGTATACCCATGTAACACCGCTCTTGCGCGAGCTGCACTGGCTACCTGTCGTCTTTCGGGTGCGCTTCAAGGTGTTAGTTCTCATCTTTAAAGCGCTCCATGGCTCGGGACCTAACTATCTGCGGGATCGGATTCTGCCCCATACATCCTCCCGGCCGATTCGCTCCCACAGAGAGGGACTTCTCCGGGTGCCGTCCACTAGACTTTGTCAGTGGGCGACGCCCAGGGGAAGGGCCTTCTCTGTGGCGGGCCCAGCCCTCTGGAACGACCTTCCCCCCGACATTAGAACAACTACGGACCTCCGCTCCTTCCGTCAGAAATTAAAAACTCACTTTTTCTGCTTGGCCGGCCTAGGTTAGTCTCTACCTCAGGGGTTAGGGAATGTTAATTTTAAAATGGGGATTTTAGTACAGGGACAGTTGATTTAATTTGTTTTTATTGTATTTATTTATGTATATATTTTATGCTGTTTTAATTTTCCCTGTGCAACGCTCCGAGTCCCCCTGGGGAGAGGACGCGGTATAGAAAAATAAATCTATCTATCTATCTATCTATCTATCACACTGGGAACAGGCTCCAGCTGTTTGTCTGCGTCACTGACTCTGAAGGCAGCTGATAACTGTCCAGCAGAATTTATCAAGGACAGCCACATTTCACAGTGATGCCCATTCAATAAGATTAATATAATTATATTAATTAATAAAACATAATATATAATTAATACAATCTCTGTTGTGTATCGCAAATCACTCTTGTCTGCAGCTGCAAAGTTCATGCGTTATGGCCTTGAAGAGTGAAGTGACTACAACAACTGCAAAATTCTTAGCATGAGATTATGATACATTGGAATGAACAGTGAATTGAAAGGAATAAAAAGCTGTCATGCAAGAATATCTGAAAAAAGGAGAAATTGTAGCATAAACTTTCCCGCTGGCATAGATGATTCATCAAACGCTTGGAACAGCCTAAGGTGACAAGTTCAGATGGTGTTACTTGATGTTCTCAGTGGAGAAAAGTGATGAATGGAAAAAATTCTATCTAGCTTTCTCACCACCAGATCCAACACTCACATCTTTAATGAAGCGCTGCGGTGCTGAGCAGAGTTTCTCAACCATGACAACTTTTAAGATGTGTGGCCTTCAACTCCCAAAATGACTGGCTGGCGAATTCTGGGAGTTGAAGTCCACACATCCTAAAGTTGCCAAAGTTGAGAAACACTGGTTTGGAGACGTCAGCAGACAGATAATTTTATGATTTCATTTAAATCACCCAACAGCTGGAATGTTGTGCTTTGCTTAGCAGGGCATCATCTATGGAAAGATAATTTGAAAACAACATGATTATTCATAGGCAATACCTGTAGATCTTTCTATCTGCCAAATTCCTGTTTCTATTAAAACACACACTATTGTGAATGTTTAATTTCCTCCTATCTTTTCCTTGACATAAGAATTGACATAAAATCCATATTTTCTAGTCTTGGAAAAGGTAACTCCTGTATCTCAAGTGGTTTTATATATATATAAATAAAACCATATATATAAAACTAACATATATATATATATATATATATATATATATATATATATATATATATATATATATATATATATATATATATATATATATATATATATATATATATATATATATATATATATATATATATATATGTTAGTTTTATGAGCTGATCAATAAATTAAATTAGAGAGAGACCAGGATAGATCTATTTCGAGCTTATTAGCTTTCATCAGCTGGCCATACCCCTTACTGGGATTCGAACCAGGGCTATGTTGATGCTAAGCAGGGAGCCTAGCACTTTAGCCAAGCCAGTTCCCCTTATTGCATCAGCAGAGACAGGGTATATTAGTATAGGTAATTGTTTCTCAACAACCTGTTATTAGGCCCCAATTAAGGGAGGAGACATACTGTTTCCTTTTCTGCCTTTCGGCTCATCACCAGAGACCATCTAGACAACAAGCCAAGAATTACGTTGTGTAATTTTTTAGATATGTGTGTTAGTTTTATGACCCCCTCAATTGGGGCCTAATAACAAGTTGTTGTGAAACAATTACACACACACACACACACACACACACACACACACACACACATATATATATGAAGAACAGAGTACTGTGTGACACCATTGGTTTCTCAATAATGACTGCATCTTTAGCTGTATTTCAGGTCATGTTTTCATATGGAACTGCCTATTGTCACTACAAATACTATTTTATGCTGAAAGAAGATCTGTTAATAGTCTTGGACATTGATGTGACATTCAGGGCTTTTAACCACAGAATCTGTGTGGGACTCTTGGGCAGAGGCATTTGCCTGTGTGCTCTCCGATGTTCCTTACAACTTTCCCCCTAATATTTAACATTTTATTTAAACCACCAAGCAGAGTCACCAGGAGATTTGGAATTTGTGTGCCCAAAATATGTTGATGATGCCACTCGTTTTCATTTGATTAAACAAAGGGTCAGAATTGCTGGATTCAGATTTGGATTGGCCCTAGATCAGTGTTTCTCTGACTCTACAACTTTAAGATATGTGGATTTCAACTCCCAGAATTTAAGACGTGCATTCCACACTGGCTTAGACTAGGGCTGTCAAACTCACATCGTCATGTTGCCATCACATGACATATCGGGATTTCCCCCCCCCCCCACTGCTCAACTGGGCATGGGCAGGGCCTGCGCATGACGCATCTGGCCTGCAAGCCGCGAGTTGGACAGGCCTGGCCTAGTCGACCCATTGATGCCTTCTTTTTAAGAGAAGAAAAGGATAGGTGGACTAAAGAGGATCTCAGTTATTCCCAAAACTTACTATGACATTTTCAGTGCTATGCTCTGCACAAGTCTAATCTTTCCTCATCCTCAAGTGTCTTGCTGTTTATCATCCCTACTCTGTTGTTTTATAGTTGTCTAAACTCATTTAGTCTTCTGTGTTTTAAGGGAGAGCCAAGGAAGTCTCCAGCTCACATCATTTGCAAAACTGAACCTCCCTTTTTCCAGGGAATTCCTGACATCCGAATCATTCATATATATATATGGAAGCACCAAGCCGGAAGCACCAGCCTGAAGATGATGAATGAGATTTCATCGAAACGTCGTGAAGATACTTCCAACTCTACGCGGGAGAAAACCCGAACAACCAAAGACCCACATACAAACACCCGCGAAAACCTCAGAAAACATATATATACATATATACATACATACATACATACATACATACATACATACATACATACATACATACATACATATATATATATATATATATATATATATATATATATATATGAGAATATTTTCACAGCTCCTGTTATGAGGCCCTTTAAGGGAGGGGACAAGCTGTCTTCCTTCTCTGCCTTTCGACTCAACCCAGAGATCATCTAAACAGCAAGCCAAGAATTACGTTGTGTAATTTTTTAGAGATTACTGCTGTAATCTATATATATTTCCTTCTGGAGGCTAGTAGGAAAAGGTTAAAGCTTTCGGCTGATTAGAAAATATCCCTTCCCCAGTGCTCCACCCAACTGAATTGCTAGAGAGATCAGTGTTAGTTCCTGAGCACTAAATTAATTTAATTACTGTGGTCACTTTACTCTTCAAGGCCATAATGCACGAAAATGGCAAAACAGTTGTTGTAGGTCAATACACTACAATTAGTATTACAACCTCAGATTTCTTCCCACCTTTCCCCAGAAGGGCTCTAAGAAAATATATTAATATTTGTGTTTTTCAAAATGCGAGTAGATATATTCCATGAAATATACACAGGAGTGTTTTTAACTTTGCTGTATGCCACCTGATTGTGAGCTGGACAGTTGTATAAGTAAGACAAATAAATAAAATCTCATTTGAGATGTCTACTTTTAGATAATTTGCTATGAATCACCAGAGCTTTAATTGTGTTTATTTGTATTTTATATTTATAGCCCCATCCTTGTATTTTCTTATTAAAATAGGTTGTTAACAATATTCACAAGAGGTTTTTTTTTTAAAGGCATGTGAGCAAACAACTTCAGTGCTGAGATTTTATATCTCAATTATTGGGTATTGCCTGATATAATTAAATATGAGCCAGCAGTGTGCAGCAGCTGCCAAAAAAGCCAACACAGTTCTAGGCTGCATAAACAGAGGGATAGAATCTAGATCACGTGAAGTGTTAATACCACTTTATAATGCTAGAACAATTAACCTCTGGAACAGCTTGCCTCCAGAAGTTGTGAATGCCCCAACCCTGGAAGTCTTTAAGAAGATGTTAGATAGCCATTTGTCTGAAATGGTATAAAGTTCCTGCCCACGCAGGGGGTTGGACTAGAAGACCTCCCAACTCTGCTATTGTATTGTATTGTAATTGTTATGAATATTTAACTATTTCAATATGTAAGTTACATTGCTGTTTTCCTGGAATAATTTACTGAGACTAGAATGTAAAATGCCTAATCTTAATAAAGCCAATGATTATGGATTGCTTCGGAAATGTGTATGTATTAGATGCTGTCTTTGAAATGCTGCCTTTGACATATGACACATCTTCTTATAACAGACACCTGGTAGATACCTTACTGAACATCTGACTATCCAACTGTTGTTATGTTTCCCTACGGCTATTCAGTTATATGAAGCCATTTTTTAATGCCATTTAATATTGCAGCTGTTTAAGGGAAAAGTTTTCAAGCTGTTTGGATTCAATCCACTATTGTTCAAAAGGTGTAAAATGAGAAGTCATCGAGCAGAGAATAAGCTGATGGAGAAGCACGGTGTGGTTTGTTTTTTTTTTGCTTTAAACATCTGCAAATTGTTTTTAATATGGCTTCATGTGGTGTTAATGGTCTCCCAAGGGCTTGTGTTTTCAGTTCTGCATCTCTGTGAATGGAAGAAGTAGGTTTGTTTGTTTGTTTGTTTTAAACAGGATTGTTCACGGTTGTGTAAACAAATGAAAGCTGCACACACCCAACCCTGCTGTAAACAGCCATGTGTGCTGATCAGGTACAGTGAGAACAGGTCAAAGGAGAAAGATGGTGACTGAACGTACAGTCACAAAATAAGCTTGTTGAGGCTGTTGGAAGACATGTCCTTCTGGGTTCAGTTCCAAGTGGGGAAAAAGACACTGGAAGCATGGAGGCTGCTTAGAAAGATGGTTTAATGGTGGCCAGGACCGCATGGCTTGAGGTCCTGGAGAAAAGGGTGATCACATAATTCAGGTGAAGAAGAAGATGAAGAGGAAGAAGGAGGAGGAGGAGGAGGGCCGAGGGAGGGGCTTGCAGGGTCTTTTATAATCTGTTCGGCCCCACCTATCTGTTTCCTGTTCCTGTGTAAGAAATGTATTCTGATTGGTTGCCAGACTCACATGGGGCCATGCAGGGGCAACTCTCTAGGCTGAGTCCAGGTTTGGTTGAGTTCTCAGATGCCATGTGGTCAGTTTGGTAATGGGCTCATACTGGCATGCCTTGATTCCATCACCCTGGAGCTGATGGGGAGGGGTCTTTGTTATGTGAATAGACTGGCTTGGCATCTTAATGGTCCACTGACAACAGGCAGGAAGCTGCAGGAATTTTCTCTTTAAAACGTTTCTCCTTTTTCACATCCAAGGAAACATAATATTCTGCTTTTTCAATATTTGCTAGGATACTTCATTTTTCTAGAAGAGGGCTGGGTGATAACTTCCTACAAGGCATTCTATCTCAAGATGAAGTCATTATAGGAGGCAGAGCAGGGGTGAAATCCTCCCGGTTTAGCCCAGTTTGGCCGAATCGATAAGGACGATTGTCTCTGGTTCTGTGAACCGGTAGTTTTTAAAAAGCTTCCAACCATCCTGTGGCTCAGCGGTGAGCAGCACAATCATCAGACCTTCTTTATTTCACTTTTTAAAGCATTTTTACTACCCATTCGCCTGAACCGGTAGTTTAAAAAAATGCTTTAAAAAGTGTGTGGGGGGGGGGAATGGTTCCAATGATTGCGTGGATCAGCTGTGAACTGTGTGATCATCGGAATTATTATTTTTTCACTTTTTAAAGCATTTTTTCTCCCTGCCGGTTAGGGCGGATAGGCAGGAAACAAATGCTTTAAAAAGTGGAGAAAAAAGAGCTTCTGATGATGGCGCAGCTCTCAGCTAATCCACGCGACCATTGGAACCATTTCCCCCCCACTTTTTAAAGCATTTTTCCCCTGGCTATTCGCCCTAACCGACAGGGGGGGGAAATGCTTTAAAAAGTGAAAAAAAGTTGGCCACGCCCACCCAGTCACATGATTCCACCCACCAAGCCACGCCCACAGAACCAGATGTGTTGCGTGCATTTCTCTGCCTACCTTTCATCTGTTAATTTGGTGTTAATGTTTGATGGGACTATGGAACTTCACTCAATGCTTTTGAAGACGTTGCGTATAGACTTGACTCCAAGGTAGTATGTACCCCTGGTATATTTAATAATAATAATCTTTATTGTCATTGTACTAAAATTACAATGAAATTTGTTTGAGCGTTGTGCTAACATTTGCATCAGGTGGAATATAGACAGCAGTGATAACTATAACAGAAATCTCTCTAGGTGAATAAAATGGCTGACAAATGACCGTTGAGAATTCCACGTCTGCAGAACAGTGTGTGTAAGCAACTCTACTGTTAGTACACCAGTTATTATGTGTGTAAATACACAGTCCTCCACTTTTGCTTTTACCAGAGTTGTTTCTGTCAAAGCGGTGTGTGGTGCAGTTAGTTAGCTCCACAGACGCATCCGGTATATGTGGATGAAGCCAGGTCTCTGTGATGATCATCACACAGCAGTCACGAATGAGCTTATTCGCTGCCATCCATAGTTCTAGTTCATCGGTTTTGTGGACAAAGGATCTAGAGTTGGTTAGGAAAATGCTTGGTAATGCTGGTCTGTGAGGCTGCTTCCGTAATCGAACTAGCAAACCTGCTCTGCATCCCCGCTTCTGCTTCGGCTCTCTTCGCTGCCTCCTAGGCCAAACAACGATCCATGGAGAGCTTGGCAGTCTTACTATGGCACTCGGTATATTATGAGACTGCTGGAAGTTGCTGGTAATATCGAGTCGACTAGAAGATCCAATCTTTAATAACTCCCTGCGGGTATAGACTAGTTTTTGCCTAACTCTACTGTGACACCAGGAGCTCAAAGCCACAGCACCTAAGCGCGCTGCCATCTTGGAATAAATATTTGCTGAGTAGAAATGTTTTTGCCCAGCAAAAAATGAAAAATGAAGCCCTGTTGGCAATAGACATATCCCGGGAGACCGAAACAAAAATTTAAAAAATCCTTGCAATTCAACGATGTCTTAGTAAAAAAAGATATATATATATATATATTTTGCATTGACAACCCTAGTTGAATCCCAAAGATCCCATAAATCCTACTATTCACTTTTATTAGGATGTAAAGATAGGAAAAGCAAGCTGTTACTTCTAAGTTCCACCTAAGTTCAAGCTCTACCTTTTACGGTGGGCTAGGAATGATGGAAGCTGAAATCTGAACCATTTGGTAGTCATCAGTTTTTTATCATCATAAAAAACGAACATTTGATGGTCGTCCCCTAAAAAAAAAGAGAGAGAGAGAGAGAGAGAGAGAGAGAGAGAGAGAGAGAGAGAGAGAGAGAGAGAGAGAGAGAGAGAGAGAGAAGGGATAAGAATTGAAGGCAGGACTGCAGAAGAAAGCAATCATTCTACCTTAAATTCGAGAGAGAAGAATTAAGGAAGGGACAGCCGGCCTAGGATAGCCCCCCGTTTCTGACGTTTTAAGGAAATTTGTAATTTGGTAGGGTTTTCAACATTGGGTTTTTAGCACGGGTTAATGAATTTAATTACATTTTAATCGATATTTATTGTATTTTTGTGTTTTTAAGATGCCTGGGCGCCGCCCTGGGTCCTAACAAGGAGAAGGGCGGGGTATAAATTTAATAATAAAATAAATAATAATAATAAAGTTTGCTTCAAACAAACTTAAGTTTGATACTCTTTTATACCCTACGGTCCCTTTTCCTGAACACAACGCACTGCAGGCCAAGAGCTATTAAATAGTTGAGTTCCGCCTGTAATCCTAAAAGGTGATAAATTCCTGTTTTACTGTAAGACTACTGAAAAAGGATCTTCTCAGTTCTGGAAAGCATTGTCAGGCATCTTGGCTCTGTGTCCAGAATTCGTCACTACTTCCCCAGTAGAATTGTTTTGGAATGGTGCTCCTGCTAAGTGCACGCAGCTCCTGGTGTTATTGGCTTTGAATCTCCCAGGGTTACCCACGAAAGCTTCCACATGTGCTGAGAGTAGGCTCGCGATTAAATCTCGGTGTAAGATCTTGCTGCTCAAATATATTTTCCAGGAACAAATTACTAAACCCTTCCAGAGAAGAGCACTTAATGTAAGTGCTGGCAACGTGAGGTTGCCTCCCTACTTATTTATGGATGCAAAGTGAGAAACTGCTTCTGTTTAAATGGGGAAAACAAATGAACAGGAAGCACACAATCTCTTCCTCTTTCATTTCAGCAGAAAACAGAACCACATTGTTCCAAGGAATTGGGGCAAATAAAGAAAGTATTTGTGTGTCTGTAGGGGGGAAGTAAAATATATTGTTAACTTTTTATGGCATCCCTCTCTCTCTCTCTCTCTCTCTCTCTCTCTCTCTCTCTCTCTCTCTCTCTCTCTCTCTCTCTCTCTCTCTCTCTCTCTCCCTCCCTCCCTCCCTCCCTCCCTCCCCCTCCCTCCCTCCCTCTCCCTCTCCCTCTCCCTCTCCCTCTCCCTCTCCCTCTCTCCCTCCCTCCCTCCCTCCTTCTCTCCCTCTCCCTCTTCCTTTCTCTCTCTTACATTTAGATATTATAAGAAGAGTACTCAATTCCTCTGTTCGTAATAAAATAAGGTATACCACCAGTCTAGAAATTTTATGCCTGGATAACCTTGAACTATGCCGTCTACGTTCCGACCTGTGCTTAGCACACAAGATAATCTGCCATAACGTCCTATCTTTTACTTCAACTGCAACAAAACAAGGGTTATCAATAGATACAAACTAAATGTAATACATTCTAATCTTGATTGCAGGAAAAACGATAGAGTAGTAAATGTGTGGAACATCCTACCTGATCCTTTTGTTAGTTCCTCTAAGCACCATACCTTTAACCTTAAGGTGTCTACCGTGGACCTTACGCATTTCTTAAGAGGTCCCTAAGGGGGCATGCATAAGCGCACCAGGATGCCTACCGTCCCTGTCCTACTGCCCCCATTTATATGTGCTCATTTTATGTGTTTATGGCTATGTTTTGTTTATTTATATCTATTTATTTGTGCCGTTTTTTCCGTGTGTTTTCATACTTGTTTCCTTGTACTTGTTGATGAATGAATGAATGAATGAATGAATGAATGAATGAATGAATGAACGAATGAACAAACAAACATAAACCAGAGTTGAGTTGCTCCTGGTTCGGCCCGGATTGGGCAAACTGGTAGTAGTGGCAACTGGAGGCGCCACCCACCCATCTGGCCACTTCTGCACATGTGCAGAAGCATCACAAATGCGAGTGCGCGCACATGGCCAAGCGAACCTGTAGTAAAAAAAAATGGAAACCCATCACTGACATACAAATATATATACTATACGCTTGAAATTACCAAGCAAAGCATTAATGGGATTCACTTACCTGTAACTTTCTGTCATGGGTCAAAAATTATACCGGCACTCTGCAGCAATAATTTAATGAAACGATGCTGGTGATTTTGAGGTATCTGCATACTGTACTGAAATGGGCTACATAAATGAGAAGGAAGGCAAAAGTGTACCAATGGCATTCCGAAGGTTAATTTTATTCCACTGTTAGTTGTCATGTGTTGGCTTTTAAATAAAAAGAAAGCGTGGACAGAAAGAGCGCTAATCTGGAATGAGATTTGGGGAAATAACGAGAGGGCCTTTAACTGGAATCTTAATTTGAAATTGCCTTGGCTCACTTACTGTTTGCAGTTCTCATGATCTCCCGTAAGCACTGGATTAGAGAGCTCTTCAAATTGTGGAGCAAATAGTCATTAAGTGGCAAGTGCTGTTCAATATAGACCAGAGTAAATTAATGCACGCTAAACAAGAACCCTAACTTTAGTGATTGTCAGGGCGCTCACATCTTGATCAAGAGCTTCCCAAAGCTGATTTTTCATGTAACAAGTATCACAGAGAAGGTAGTTTTTCAAACCACGACACTGAGCTCACCTCAGTATGCAACAGATGGTACAATATTGTACCCTCCAGTTATTATATCTAACAATAAATCAGCAGCTACCATGGACGGTGGGGTGTACTCGAAGTCTTCCAAGGTCCCTTCCATCCCTATTATTCTATGTTCTATAACTCTGGGAATTTAAGATTTAAATGTTTTAGGCACTTTTATTGCATACTTCATTTACTGCTGGATATCTTCATTGCATCTTCATTGGATTTATAGATTCAGACCATCGGATAAATACTTTCTTGGTCCAAAACTCTTGTCCATTTCTTTATTCCAATTTAGATCTTGCCAGACACCAATTGAGTCTGTTCAGCACTTTGGATATAACCATTAAAACAATTCCAATACAAGAAGGGAAACAAAAACAAAAATCTCTTAAACAAAAATAACCAAGACACCCCAATAAGGGACCCCATCCTTCCAAACGAATGGCTTCAGAGAGCAAACAGGTTTTCGGAGTTTTACAGGATGCCAACAGGTTGGAGCCACAAGGATTTTGGAAGGGATCTCATTCCACAAAGCAGGTGCCATGTCAAAGAGGAAATCTAACACTAATCTGATGAATGACTGTTTAATCAAAGTGATCCGAAGCGTGTCCACCCTACCACCGCATACTCGCAACCAGAAACCATAAGAATAACAGAGTTGGAAAGGACCTTGGAGGTCTTCTAGTCAACCCCCCCCTGCACAAGCAGGAGACCCATTCTGGAGAAACAGCTGTCCAATCTCTTCTTAAAAACCTCCAGTGATGATGGAGCACCCACAACTTTTGAAGGCAAAACATTCCACTGGTTAGTTGTTCTCACTGTCAGGAAATTTCTCTTTAGTGCTAGGTTGGTTCTCTCCTTGATTAGTTTCTTTCCATTGCTTCTTGTTCTGCCTTCTGGTGCTTTGGAAAATAGGTTGATCCCCTCTTCTTTGTGGCATCCGCTCAAATATTGGAATACTGCTGTCATGTCTCCCCTAGTCCTTCTTGTCACTGTACCTACTCCTGCTCCTGTTCTTGATACATTTTAGCTTTCATCCCCTAAACACCTTTGTTGCTCTTCTCTGCAATCTTTCCAAAGTCTCAAAATCTTTCTTATACTGATGGTGACCAAACCTGGATGCAGTATTCCAAATGTGGTATTACCAAGGCATTATTAATCCATACCAACACTTCACGTGATCTTGATTCTATCTCTCTGTTAATGCACCCTAAGATTGCATTGGCTTTTTTGATGAAGATAAGAGACATAAGCAGCATGTCAAATAATCTAGCCAGGTTGGATTTTATAGGTAGTAATCCACACCTTTAATACACATGGAACCATACTGAGGCATGCCCATCACTACCAGTGCCACTATCTTCTCAATCAGTTGAAGTTTCCAAGTGGCTTTCAAGGGCAGCCCAATCTAGAATAAGTAGCAGTAATCAGATCTTGAGGGGAATAACCCTCTGAAAGGTCTAAGAAGGGTGAAGCTGGCACACCAATGGGCATGCGTGAAGACCAAATTGTCCACAGTTGGATTCTCGGCCCCAGATTCCAATTGCTCTTGAACCAGGACCTACAAGTCTAAATCATAATTGCTTTCTTGGCCATCAATTTTACATGCCTAATTTAGATGCAACCCTAATATTCTCCTTTCTACTAAACTGTAATCCCTTCTCACTGCTTTTATCATCCTTGTTTATGTACCAGACCTCTTCCTTTAGCAACTATATGTATGTATGCATGCATGTATGTATGTATGTGTGCATGCATGCATGCATCCATCCATCCATCCATCCATCCATCCATCCATCCATCCATCCATCCATTTATTAGATTTAGATCTAGAGGTGACAAACCTTCCACAAGTGAAACTGATAACTGCCCAGAGTTATCCTTCAGAGTGAGGTGGGTGACATATAAATCTAATAAACAAGTAAATACAATAAATACATGAAAATGCAATGTTGAAACACATTGATATTCAGACGCATAGGAAACCACAATTTCGAATAGAAGGTCAGGGGAAAGGTTCTAAAAGGAAGTACTAAAGAAATGAAACATCTCAGATTTGATTCAGAAGAGGTGCTTCAGGACACATGGAGAGACAAATAGTGACATGTGGCATCCTTTCCCAGAATGATGGAGTCATTGCAAGAACTTCTATTGCACCATTTAATCCCAGAAACGGATATATTAGCTTTAATGACTCAGACTGTAATGGGCTGTGAAAACAACCTTGAGATACAAGAGGATGAGCTGTAGCCTAAACAACAGGTAAACGGTAAATGGAAAAAAACAATCCAACAGAGGGATAAAAATATTGGACCAAGCATCACAGAAGGGACCTCCCTGGTTCTCTGGAAAGTAAAGGGGAAAAGAGAAGTGTGTTTAGACTTGCAAGCTTTGGTTACTGTAACGTTGCAGTAAAATAATATGGGTATTTGTGTTTTGGTTTTCTGGTCTGGACTTCCTTAAAGAGCTGGCAGAGTCAGGTGTGATGTTTGTGGTCTTGAGTGTTCCAAATTACCTCTGAACTGAATCTGAATCATCGCACGGCCTTAGAAAATCATCGCACAGCCCTTCAGTCAAGAGAATGGGTGTATGCCTATATAGCATGTGAATAAGGCAGTTAAACAATCTGATGACATTTAACAGAGATGCAAAACCACTCCACTTGGCTTTTAATACGAAACAGCCCAGCTCTTACAGATTACAGATTAACAGAGTTGGAAGGGACCTTGTAGTCTAACCTCATGCCCAAGCAGGAGACCCTAGGCCACTTCTGACACATGGCAGTCCAGTCTCTTCTTGAAAGCTTCCAGTGATGAAGCTCCCATAACTTCTGAAGGCAAACTGTTCCAGAGGTTGATTGTTCTCACTGTCAGAAAATCTCTCTTTATCTCCTTGGTCAGTTTCCATCCATTATTCCTTGTCTGGCCTTCAGGTGCCTTGGAAAACAGCTTGAGCCCTCTCCTCTCTGTGGCAGCTCCTCAAATATTGGAAGACTGCTATCATGTCTCCCCTGATCCTTCTCTTCACTAGACTAGGCATGCCCAGTTCCTGCATCCGTTCTTCATATATTTTAGCCTCCAGTCCCCTCATCATCCTGGTTGCTCTTCTCATGTTGTTACATTGGAAAATTCAGATCATCCTTTAATGATCTCTGGGTTAAGATTTTTAGGAAGGTGCCAATATGTAGAATCCCCCTGTTTTTCGTGCTGATTTTGTGTTTACGATTATTGACTGGAAAGTATACAGGTTGCAATCCACCAAATTGCAGAATTGTGAAATGCATTGGGTGGGCCCGTAATCAGTTTGTTTCCCTGCCCAGCTGTGTTTTCTCTCATGAGTCCTAAAAGAGATGAGGAAATACAATCCAGCCCAGTTCTTCGGAATCCCACAGAGAAATAAACTCGTACCGCATAAGACATTTATGGAAACCAGCATTCAGAGTAAACTGTAAATTTTTTCCTCAGTATTTGCATACTGTAATGGAGATGAAGAAGGGAGTGTTTTCCACATTCTGGTTTTACTTTTCAAACTTGAAATGTTATTGTGGTCGTTACTATTTAAAATTAGCATGGAAAGTTAAGATAAGGAATAGTAAAGAAGGAGAAATAGACAGACACCTTTTCACCCTCAGGAAAACCTAATATTATATTTTTGAAATGGTTTGAGAGAAAGAAATTAATGGATCCTTTCCTAACACTCCCTAAACTTTCATTTAAGACTAGCCATTCCCGGCCATGCGTTGCTGTGGCTCAGCCTGGTTAAATGGCCAACCAATCTGTGTGTAGATCTACACCTGCACACAGAAACACATACACACAACCACCGTATAACACCCAACCTACCTACCTACTGTATTTCTCCCTCTCTATCCCTCTACCTACCTACCTACCTACCTACTGTATTTCTCCCTCCCTCTATCCCTCTACCTACCTACCTACTTACCTACCTACCTACCTACCTACCTACTGTATTTCTCCCTCTCCCTCTCTATCCCTCTACCTACCTTCCTGCCTACCTACGGCATTTCTCCCTCCCTCTCTCTATCCCTATAGCTGCCTACCTACCTACCTACTGTATTTCTCCCTCTCTATCCCTCTACCTACCTACCTACCTACTGTATTTCTCCCTCCCTCTATCCCTCTACCTACCTACCTACTTACCTACCTACCTACCTACCTACTGTATTTCTCCCTCTCCCTCTCTATCCCTCTACCTACCTTCCTGCCTACCTACTGCATTTCTCCCTCCCTCTCTCTATCCCTATAACTGCCTTACCTACCTACCTACCTACTGCCTTTCTCCTTGAATCTTATGGACAGAGTATTTTATGTCATAAAGGATGACATAATACCAGTGGCCCACTGCTCTTTCTGTATCCATCTACCTACCTTTTTTTTACAATTTTTTACATTTCCGTTGCGTGTACCTGGCACAGGTGTGATATCTACACAATCTATATATATATTTCCGTTGCGTGTACCTGGCACAGGTGTGATATCTACACAATATATATATATATATATATATATATATATATATATATATATATATATATATATATATATATATATATATATATATATATATATATATATATATATATATATATATATATATATCATTGGTGCCGTATTTGAAAGGAACGTTATGTGACAATTTGGAAGCAAACGGTGCAGTACTTTCGGAGATTACCTGTTTTGAACAAACTCATAGTTACATTTTTATTTATATATAGATTATAGAAATAAACCTGTTTGTCTGCATGTATGTTAGATGTTGTCCCACCTTTATTACCTGTGCATTTACTAAAATATCTGCTTAACCTCCAAAGGTTTTTTTTTCCAAAGCCAGATAGATACCTCTCATCTTCACCACTTTTTCTTGTTCACAAGAAAGAACTGCTAGTTGATTTTACAGTGAAGTGAACAAACTGATTAAGCGGCTCAGCATCAATTTATTAAGGTCAGATGTTTGAGAACATAACTGTGCAACGTTGAACAGGTGTGGAGATTGGTTTGAGTTAGGATGGTAAAATATATAGACAGTCATTTTGAATCGTTCAGAAATTCTGAGGAGTCTCCAATGAGCTTTGGCAGAAAATAAAAAGGTGGGGGAAAGAGAGAAAGCAGAAAGCTACAGCTCACCAGGCAAATACTGATTTGCAACCAAATGCTTTCAGGTTCAATCCCTGGCATCTCCTGGCAGATTTGGGGAAGTGTCTTGCTCTGATCATCAGAATAAACTTCAGCTAGATGGTCCAGTAAACTGACTCATAATGAGACAACGAAAACTACTTTTCTCTTCCCAATCTGTTGTACCCAGCATTGCACAGATTCAATACAATACAATGCAATGCAATGCAATGCAATGCAATGCAATGCAATGCAATGCAATGCAATGCAATGCAATGCAATGCAATGCAATGCAATGCAATGCAATGCAATGCAATACAATACAATACAATACAATACAATACAATACAATACAATACAATACAATAGCAGAGTTAGAAGGGACCTTGTAGGTCTTCTAGTCCAACCCCCTGCGTGGGCAGGAACCTTATACCATTTCAGACAAATGGCTATCTAACATCTTCTTAAAGACTTCCAGGGTTGGGGCATTCACAACTTCTGGAGGCAAGTTGTTCCAGAGGTTAATTGTTCTAACTGTCAGGAAATTTCTCCTTAGTTCTAAGTTGCTTCTCTCCTTGATTAGTTTCCACCCATTGCTTCTTGTCCTGCTCCCAGGTGCCTTGGAGAATAGTTTGACTCCCTCTTCTTTGTGGCACCCTCTGAGATATCGGAACACTGCTATCATGTCTCCCCTGGTCCTTCTCTTCATCAAACTAGACATACCCAGTTCCTGCAACCGTTCTTCATATGTTTTAGTCTCCAGTCCCCTAATCATCTTGGTTGCTCTACCTACATATACATTGTATTGTATACCTACAATACAATACAATACAATACAATACAATACAATACAATACAATGCAATGCAATGCAATGCAATGCAATGCAATGCAATGCAATGCAATGCAATGCAATGCAATGCAATGCAATGCAATGCAATGCAATACAATACCATACAATACAATACAATAGCAGAGTTGGAAGGGATCTTGGAGGTCATCTAGTCCAACTCCCTGCCTAGGCAGGAAGCCCTATACCATTTCAGAAAAATGGCTATCCAACATCTTCTTAAAGACTTGCAGTGTTGGGGCATTCACAACTTCTGGAGACAACTTCTGTTCCACTGATTAATTGTTCTCACTGTCAGGAAATTTCTCCTCAGTTCTAAGTTGCTTCTCTCCTTGATTAGTTTCCACCCATTGCTTCTTGTTCTACCCTCAGGTGCCTTGGAGAATAGTTTGACTCCCTCTTCTTTGTGGCAACCCCTGAGATATTGGAAGACTGCTATCATGTCTCCCCTAGTCCTTCTTTTCATTAAACTAGACATACCCAGTTCCTGCAACCGTTCTTCATATGTTTTATTCTCTAGTCCCTGGATTCTGTTTGTTTCCCTCTTGATCTCAATTATAAATTTGATAATCAGGTTATAATACTTATCCAGTCTGATACGTCTGTGCGTTGCACTCTGCACATGCTTAGAGGCCCTGTTTTCCCTTCAGAAGTGATCGTTTCTATTTTCATGTCCTACAGATGCTTGCACTGTAGTAAAATGCCAAAACAATTCCAGTAGGAGAAAGTCTAATGGCAATATCGCAATGCAGCTAGCCAAGCCAAATAGCATTCATATTCTATGCCTTCTTAGCAATAGCAATAGATCAGAATCATCTGATCGTCACCGTTGCCGAAAAAGCAATATTGGCAGAGAACGCAGGAGGCTTTGAAATGAAATTGTTTTGAATGAAGCTTTGGCTGCAGAGTTTTTTTTTTAAAGAGGAACAATTCCTGGATCGGTTCCATTATGTCTTCTAATTCTGCAGCCGGCAACCACTCCTGCATTAGATATGCAGCATGGGATGGGCTGGGTAAGCTTTCTGACCAGACTGAACTGAAAGGAAATAGATATTGGTGAAGGTGAAACAACTAATTCTAGTCATCGTTTTAATGTTTCCTTAAGGCTGTGTTTCTCAACCTTGGCAACTTGAAGATGTCCAGACTTCAACTCCCAGAATTCCCCAGCCAGCATTTGCAAATGCTGGCTGGGGAATTCTGGGAGTTGAAGTCTGGACATCTTCAAGTTGCCAAGGTTGAGAAACACTGCCTTAAGGAAACACAACAAGGATGTCCTCTGGCTTAGGTCTGGCCCGGCTGGCTGGGTAAGTCATGCAAAACTAGCACCACAGACAAGGCTAAGTTCTGGGGAAATAGAAAATAGTAGAATGATCAAAATAGACATCTGAAGTGTGGACATAATGAAGAGAAATATGTCATAATTCAGTATCAGAGTACTTCTACACCAGCAGTTCTCCACCTGTGGGTCGCGACCCCTTTGGGGGTCAAACGACCCTTTCACAGGGGTCGCCTAAGACCATCGGAAAACACATATTTTCGATGGTCTTAGGAACCGAAACACCAATTTTATTGTTTGTTGGATCACCACAACATGAGGAACTGTATTAAAGGGTTGTGGCATTGGGAAGGTTGAAAACCACTGGTCTACACTTTCTTGGCTACCAGCTTTGCCACCGAAACACACAGCAGTACTGCCGTGCCACCTCAAGGGTGCCTACAAACGCTACTTGTTTGAGCTAGCCAAGGTTCCCTCCAGATAGTTGCTGAGGTAGTTCCAGCAATTAGGAGATAAGGTGGGGGAGCAAACTGGCCATTCCTAGGGCCACTTCTGTGTACTGCATGTGAATCAGAGGTGGTATTCAGCCAGTTCTGACCAGTTCTGGTGAACCAGTAGTGGAAATTTTGAGTAGTTCAGAGAGCCAGCAAATAGCACCTGGCTGATTCTGCCCCATCTATTCGTTGCGCCCCGCGTCTCAGCTGATTGGCTGGATCTTCTTTTCTTGCTCTGAAAAAGAGAATGGAGCTGGAGAGCAGGTTAGCGGAGTGGGGTGGAAATGGAGATTTTACAGTATCCTTCCCCCAGGGTTGGGGAGGAAATGGGGATTTTGCAGTATTCTTCTCCTGCCACGCCCACCAAGCCATGCCACACCCATAGAGCCGGTAGCAAAAAATTTGAATCCCACCACTGATGTGAATCATGGGAGCACGACACTGTGGGAATTGTGGCACCTTGGCTCCGTAGGAAGGGGAGAATTCTACATAGCAAGGAAAAGCAGACATGTGAACTGGATAATGGGAAATGAATTCATCTCACAAGCCAAATCGAGCCCATAAACACTGGGGGTAATGAAAAGCTGCCCTTGAGGTGCATCCGGAGGCTCCAGTTAGTCCAGAACGCGGCCACACAGGTGATTCTGGGAACATCTCAAAGTTCCCATGTAACACCTCTCCTGTGCGAGCTGCACTGGCTACTGGTGGCCTTCTGGGTGCGCTTCAAGGTGCTTGTCACCATCTTTAAATCGCTCCATGGCTTGGGGCCTAGTTATTTGCAGGACCGCCTCCTGCCACATACCTCCCACCGACCGATTCGCTCCCACAGGGAGGGCCTCCTCAGGGTGCCGACCGCTGGTCAATGCCGGCTGGCGATGCCCAGAGGTAGAGCCTTCTCTGTGGCAGGGCCTGCCCTCTGGAATGACCTGCCCCCCGAACTACGCACCATCACGGACCTTCCCCTCTTCCGCCGCTCACTCAAGACACACCTTTTCCAACAAGCTGGACTAGCTTAGAACTCGCTGAGCAGAAGTGTGATAATGCTCCTCAATGATTCAGTAGGGAGGTTACTTGGCATTCATCCTTGGTAGTCACTGCTGAGAATTGGGAGTTGTGTCCAATGGAGAGGAACTAGGTTTTGTCACTATTATTACACCATCTTTGATTCTGATGCTTAATGAAAAGCCGTATTTGTTAGAGTCCCTGTTTGCCATCTCATCTCATTGATCTTCGAATCCAATTCACTGAGAGGCACTAGAGGAAGTACTGTAATATTATTCCCTTCTAAATTGTACTTGCTTAAGAGCTATAATAACTGTTCCCTCTTTATGACTTTCCTGAAGGTTTTATTTAGCAATGCCACAGCCCCTGGTAATTATTAGTCAGTTCACTTACTGAATCAAGTTTGTTTGTAATATGTGTAACGAGCCCCGACTTCCATTCAACAATATTATCATTCTTTTTAACAATCACGAACAAGATCTATTGGCGAGTTACTTTCTCAGTTTCGTTTCTGCATGTTCTGTGCCTGGCGTAATTAGGCAGTCAAGTCATACCAACTTTTAAGGATGGTTAACTCTTTTTCCTTCTTGATGTATATATGCGTGAGGTGTAAGGTCAAGGCTCCCTCGCACATGCATGCTAGTCATTTCTGGCTCTAGAGGGCGGTGCTCATCTCCGTTTCAAAGCCGAAGAGCCTGTGCTGTCTGAAGATGTCTCCGTGGTCATGTGGCTGCCATGACTAAATGTTGAAAGGGCACGGAGCACTGTTACCTTCCCACCAAAGGTGGTTCCTATTTTTCTACTTGCATTTATACATGCTTTCGAACTGCTAGGTTGGCAGAAGCTGGGATAAGTAATGGGAGCTCGTTCTGTTACACGGTGCTAGGGATTTGAACCGCCGAACTGCTGACCTTCTGATCGACAAGCTCAGCGTCCTAGCCACTGAGCCTCTACGTCCCTTGTGGGGTGTGTGCCTATGGAATAAATGTAATGGTCTGTGACTCTGGGCAAGCATATAAAGAACCACAGATAACAACAGGTAGCCTTGTTCAACGCAGGCTGAGCTACAGCGACGGTTGGTATGCAGACTCCAGAACACTTTTAAAGAGCCAGTTCGGGGAACAATCCAAAATAGTTTGCCATCATAGCAGAAAAGAAGAGTAGTGTTATATATAAAAATGCCTCCCCCTCCCCCTTCCAGATCTACTGGCAGCCAATTTCTTTAAATGACTTGCTGGGGATGCAAGAAGAAATTGAACTATCTAGGATAGACTAACTGTCTATCTTAGTCTGCCTGCCTGCCTGCCTGTTTATTAGATGAAGTCAGTTTAAATGTTATTCCTCTGGAGCAGCGGTGGGATTCAACTATTTTTACTACCTGTTCTGTGGGCATGACATGGCTTGATGGGTATGGCTTGGTGGGCATGGCAAGGGAAGCACACTGTAAATTCTCCGTTTCCCCCTACTCCAGGGCAAGGATACTGTAAAATCCCCATTCCCTCCCCACCCCACTAACCTGCTTTCCAGCTCCATTCTCCTGTGCAGGGCAATGGAAGAAGACCCAGCCAATCAGCTGGAACTCTGATCCGCTGGGACTCGGGAGGCAGCGAATCGATGGAGGTGGGGCCAGCCAGAGGTGGTACTCAAAATTTCCACTACCAGTTCTCCAGAACCAGTCAGAACTGGCTGAATCCCACCTTTGCTCTGGGGTAAGTAGATGATATAGATATATTTGTAAGCAAAAGAGGTAGAGAGAAAGGTTATATTCCTCCCTTTCCCCCAGTGGCGGGTTTCAAATTTTTTAGAACCTACTCTGTAGGTGTGGCCTATTTTGTGGGCGTGGCTTGACAGTCATGTGACAGGGTGGGAGTGGCCACCTTTTAAAATGTGGTGAAACTCATTTAACAACACTCTTGCTTAGCAACCAAAATTTTGGACTCAATTGTGATGATAAATTTTCTTTCTTTCTTTCTTTCTTTCTTTCTTTCTTTCTTTCTTTCTTTCTTTCTTTCTTTCTTTCCTTCCTTCCTTCCTTCCCTCCTTTCTTTCCTTCCCATTGGGTCACTGGCAGCGGCGGGCCAGATTTACTTCCAGGTACGCCGGTGGAACCCCCTCTCACCGGTTCTCTAAATTTCACCAACCGGCTCTCGCGAGTAGGTGCAAGCCTGCAGAAACCCATCACTGTTTTCCCCCAAGACAGAATGGATGGCATCTTAATTAGCACTTCTTTGGAGTTAGAAACAGCAACAAGAAAAGCAGGAGATAAAATAAGAGTGTACACATTTTACATGTCACCTCTTACGGCAATAGATACACTAGGAGGTTAAAACTGAAGGCATTGAAGGCAAATCACTCTTTCACTGTTGTCACAACCCCCAATGAGGACATGTCTAACTAATCAAGAGAAACACGGCCTTTTTATTCATTTACCGAAGAGTTCTAATTTTATATGCTGTAAAACATTTCTTACTAGCAGAAGGCTCTGTGCCATTTATTATTCCACAAACATTTTCAGCCTTGCAAATGATGCTCACTTTATCATAAATAGTTGCTTTCTAGCAACGATGTGTATTTAACCTTCTATAAAAAATTGATTTACTAATGCCCATTCTTAGTTATTTTCAAGAAAAGAAAACACTTGCCTTTCTATGTCCCAAAATTAATCTTACAGCATGATTCAGAACAGTGGTGAAATTCAATTTTTTTTACTACCAGTTCTGTGGGTGGGGCTTGGTGTGTGTGGCAGGGGAAGGATACTGCAAAATCTCCATTTCTACCCCACTCCAGGAGAAGGATACAGCAAAATCCCCATTCCTTCCCTACTCCTGTGGGAAGGATACTGCAAAATCTCCATTCCTCCCCACTCCAGGGGAAGAATACTGCAAAATCCCCATTCCTTCCCTACTCCTGTGGGAAGAATACTGCAAAATCTCCATTCCTCCCCAATCCAGGGGAAGAATACTGCAAAATCTCCATTCCTCCCTACTGCAGGGGAAGAATACTGCAAAATCTCCATTCCTCTCCACTCCAGGGGAAGGATATTGCAAAATCTCCATTCCTCCCCACTCTAGGGGAAGAATAACGCAAAATCTCCATTCCTCCCCACTCTGGAGTCAGTCAGAGGTGGCATTTTCCGGTTCTCTGAACTACTCAAAATTTCCACTACCTGTTCTCCATGGAACTTTGTTTTTTCTATACGACAACTTCAGTGAAGTTACTATATGCTCAAAACTGGAAAAATTCAAAATTACCCACAACAGAGGAATGGTTGATGAAGATGATGGATCTTGCAGAGATGTTTAAATTTTGTTATTCAAATTTATAAGCTGCACCCATCTCACCACATAGAGACTCGGGGCGGCGCACAGGGAATATAAAATATAAATATACAAATATACAAAAATAAAACATTCTTAAAACTAAATTAAATTAACCCACCCTGCGCTAAAACCCATATTAAAACCCCTGAATTAAAACTTTGGTAAGGAAAAGCAGTTCGAGTAAGATCATGCCAGGCCGGCTTGTTGGAAGAAGTGCGTTTTTAACCGCTGGCGGAACAGGCGGAGGTCTGAGATGACACGGAGGTCGGGGGGAAGAGCGTTCTAGAGGGTTGAGCCCATCACAGAGAAGGCTCTTCCCCTGGGCGCCGCCAACCGGCATTGCCCAGTTGACGGCACCCGGAGCAGACCCTCTCTGTGAGAGCGTATTGGTCGTAGGGATGTATTGATTTCCTTGATGAGGGAAACCATAATATCTACGCCCCTTGTAGACTTTTCACATGAAATGGGGGGGAGGGGGAGCACTTGTGGTTTTGATGATTAGGAAAAAAAATGGATAATTGAAAAACTGAACTTCTTTGTAATCATAGATTAAGAAATAAACATAAGACCTTTTTGGAACAGAAAATCTATTTCTATTTCTTTTTTATCTTGCCTATCTGCACTTTTGTTATTGTTCTTTTTCTTTATGCTGTATTAGTTTGGGTTCGTTTTTATGTTCTCTTTAAATTTCTCTCTGTCTTTCTGTCTCTGTCTGTCTCTCTCTGTACTCCAATAAAGAGAATATAATTCAGGGTTGAAATGAGGGGCCCTTGGTGCTCTGAGCTGAGTTGTTTTCTTGCAGATGCTTCATTGCCCAAACTAAGTCAACATCATATGTACAAAAATCTTCAAGACCATGCCCACCAATGCTGACATGGCAAGTCACTACAAGATAAAGTGAGAGCAAGCCCCATTCCTTAATAGCATTGATTTCTGCAACTTAGGACATCATAGAACAGTGACGGCTAACCTTTTTTGGCTCGCGTGCCAAAAGCAGGGGGAACATAGGGAGGGGGGGGGTCATGTGTGTGACCACCAACTTTTGGCATGCTTTTTTCGCCCTCCCCAGGCTCCAGAGGCTTTCTAGGAGCCTGGGGAGGGTGAAAACAGCCTCCCCCTCCCCACCTCCAGAGGCTTCAGGAGCTTCCCTGAAGCCTCCAGAGGGCCAAAACGGCCTCAAAAGAAGGCCTAAATCAGCTGGCCAGCGCACACATGCACGCTGGAGCTGACAGGGCAACGCCTTGCGTGCCCTCAGAAATGGCTTTGCGTGCCACCTGTGACACCCGTGCCATAGGTTTGCCATTCTGGACATAGACAGTTAATACATTATCGTTAGTATTAAATATTCCCTAAACATATTCAGATATTTCTAACCCCCTGCTGAATACCCATGAAACAATATAACACAATGTCACCATCTCCACATGTACTTTAAATTATTGAACTATTCTTCATTGAACAATAAATGCGCCTTGTTGACCGAGTGAAAGATTGTGTACAAAATGCAATCTTGACAGACATGTTTATAAAGCAGATGCTAATGAAACGTTTATCAAGATCTCGGTCTCAAGGTCAAAGGCACCTATTCAACATTTTAGGATAACCCAGCTGCATTTTTAGTATGCATTTATTAATTAAATTTATATGCTACCCATCTTACTAGCTAGAGTGACTTAATCATGGGAACAGTCAGTCTAGACCAGGGGTGGGCAAACATTGCAACTTTAAGTCTGAATGACTTCAGCTCCCAGAATTCTCCAGCCAGCAAAGCATGCATGCAAAGCTGGCTGGAGAATTCTGGGAGCTGAAGTCCTTCAGACTTAAAGTTGCAAAGTTTGCCCACCCCTGGTCTAGACAGAAATGGACTTTACATTTTCATAATGCCATTAATTGGATAATTTAGTTGGCCATTAAAAAAATGGACCTCCCTATTTGTCCCATAGGGAACCCTCGGATTCATTATACAATTACAACCAATCAGAGCAAACTACACCTTTTCAAGTGTATGGATTATCTGATGTTTAATTATGAAACCCCAGCTGGTCAAGTTTCATTTATTTTTATAGATCTTGAAGCATGCCAAACTTTCCCCAAGATAATAAATAAGTTGCATGTGATATTCCTCTGTGTCTGGTTCATTGCAATAGGGTCAACCCAAAAATGCAGGAGTATTCTTGCACATATATTTGTATGTCACATGTTCTTAGAAATGTGATCGGGCAGGCAGAGGATAAGCACAGACACTATATTTCAAACAAGCAACTTCCATAAACTAAGAAAACTGGAAGGAAATGATCAGCTGGGACTCAGGAGGCAGCAAATAGATAGGGGCGGGGCCAGCCAGAAGTGGTATTTGTCGGTTCTCTGAACTACTCAAAATGTATGCTACCAGCTGACCAGAACCAGTCAGACCTGGCTGAATACCACCTCTGGTCCTGTGGGAGGATATAATAGCTCATAATCTGGATAGAAGAACTGCCCAGTTGTTGCCAAGTGGACAAGACTTTCTTAAACGGGTTTACGTATATGCTATTTTAAAGTCAGGGTAGCAAATGCTCAAAGAATAGTTTAAGGAAATGCTCTTCTTCAAGTGGACAATATGATCTATCTTTATTTTAAAAATATCTCCTTGTCTACTTTAGTTATTCTTAACATGAATCCTTCTTCCTCATCTTAGGAAATGTTGAGTCTCCTACCATATTTAAGATCTTTGAGAGTGGAAGTTAGACAGAAAATTAACCTCCATAAGAGCAAAGCCCCCTGGGGGATGGCCTCTATGATCTGGATCGCTCTTCCAAATTGATTTCATGTCACTTCTTCTCTATTGGTTTCCTAATGACAAGTGCAAACTTAATGCACGCTGAATTTTCTCATCCTCATTTGCCCAACAGCAATTCAAGGTGGCTCAGTGGCTAAGATGCTGAGCTTGTCGATCAGAAAGGTTGGCAGTTCAGTGGTTCGAAACCCAAGCACCGTGTAATGGAGGGAGCTCCTGTTACTTGGCCCAGCTTCTGCCAACCTAGCAGTTCGAAAGCATGTAAAAGTGCAAGTAGAAAAAATAGGAACTCCCTTTGGTGGGAAGGCAACAGCATTCCATGCACACTTGGCGTTTAGTCATGCCGGCCACATGACCACAGAGACATCTTCGTACAGCGCTGGCTCTTCGGCTTTGAAACGGAGATGAGCATCGCCCCCTAGAACCGGAAACGACTAGTGCAAGAGGAACCTTTAGCTTTAGCTTTAAAACAGGAATCACAGTTACCTTGGCCTGATGTCCAGAACGTTTAAAGAAATTTTGAAGTTACTCATATAAAATGTTTAAATAGTGGAAAAGATGGTGCAAATGTTAAATCAATTTCCTTGCACAGGTGGTATCTGGGAGTCTGCATTAGGCTGAATATCACATACGTCGAAGGGCTTTACATCAAAGTAAGTTCTGTTTCTCACATCAGGCATAGATAAGTTCTTTTCCTCCTTCACTCACAATGCTCTAAAGCCTGCATAGTTCTATATGCATGTTGAATTCCAAAAAAGAGTCTCCCAAATTGAAAAGCAGCAGTCTGGAGCCTTCAGCCAAACTATAAATTTACATAGTTTGCAGGAAGCCAAACCACAGTCACTGCTGATTTAAAGGAACTCTTGTACTTAGTGATCATCGGCATGAAGCAGAATGCATGGAAAACACACATTAAGGTTTATAAACAGAAAGTAAATAAGCAGGGCCTACTGTCAGTCGCCAACCTTTCATTTATAGACTGCACTGCTTGAGGTTTCCCCCCCCCCCATCTCTCCCTTAGAAAGCACTAAAGCCCTTTGATACATTCACTTTTATATTACAAAGGATAAAAATATCCCTGCAAAACTGTAATTCGGGATCATTGTTTTCATTTCATAGAGCTTTGTAGACGAACATGTATTATTATAGACCAAGTTCAAATGATGCCTCCACACTGCAACAGAACAATGTGAAAAGAGGTAGAATGGCTTCATTAGTGTGATTCCTGTGGTTAAAGGGAAAGGTTCCCCTCGCACATACTGTATGTGCTAGTCGTTCCCAACTCTAGGGGGCGGTGCTCATCTCCGTTTCAAAGCCGAAAAGCCAGCACTGTCCAAAGACGTCTCTGTTGTCATCTGGCCAGCATGACTAAACGCCGAAGGTGCACAGAACGCTGTTCCCTTCCCACCAAAGGTGGTCCCTATTTTTCTACTTGCATTTTTACGTGCTTTTGGGACAAGTAACGGGAGCTCACTCTGTTATGCAGTGCTAGGGACTTGAACCGCCGAACTGCTGACCTTTCTGATCGACCAGCTCAGTGTCTTTGCCAGTGAGCCACCTCATCCCCGTTATTAGGTCTGTTGTTGTTGTTGTTGTTATTATACTATGTTATTATTATGTATTATGTTATTAGGTCCCTGTTATTGGTCTGTTATTACGGATATGCAAATATGAAACCCTGGGAATTTTTCTTGCCTTATCTGAATGCTTTGGTCTGCCTGTGAAATCCGTCAAATGTTAACGCTATGGAGAAATTTTCACATTTTCTTTGAACTGCGTGTTAAATGAAATCTGATCAAGGCCAAGGAACATGCAGGGTCCATCTAAGGCATTTTTGCTGGTCCTCTTGGCTTTTTCTTGAAATGCTTCAGATAATCACATAAAGAAATATCACCAGTATTCATTCCCCATATGTATCACTTTCTGCATGATGCAAAAATAAAAAACTAGGAGACGTGATTTTTTTTTTCCAATCTGAAAAACAGACCATTGTACTTTTAGATGTTTAGAAATTCTCCATACTTGAATGGAATGGCAGCAAATTAGTTTCTCTAGTTTCCGAAATGTAACTCAGGAAGAAGAATGTTCCACTGTTGTTTGTACTTGCAAATTTGTGCAGAATACAGTATAATTAATGCCTGCAACAACATATTTCTTTTCATCTTAAATTCAAACTAAATATTGCTTTATATACACAATGAATAATGTATTTTCTTTCTTTCTTTCTTTCTTTCTTTCTTTCTTTCTTTCTTTCTTTCTTTCTTTCTTTCTTTCTTTCTTTCTTTCTTCCTTCTTTGTTTCTTTGTTTCTCTCTCTCTCTCTCTTTCTCTCCCTGTCACTCTATCTTTCTTTCTCATTTTCTTTCTTTCCTTCCTTCCATCCATCCATCCATCCATCCTTTCTTCCATTTGAAATCTTGCCATGCCCACACTATAAATGTTTGCATCTTTTCCAGTCAGATAGGTTCAAGTGTTCTACACCATTTTGCATTCACAATATAAGAACAATCGTTTCTCATGATATGTAGGGATATGTGCATGCAACTGTCAACATGTGGATTTATCCAACTGTCTCTTAAGCAAAATGACATTAAGAACAAGGCCAGGTTGAGCAATTGTTGTTGTCTGAACCCATCCAACTGCCATATAGAAGGTCCGTGTGTCCTGTACAAACGTAAACACACCGACATAGTCACAAAGAGAGATGCGGTGGGTCAGGGGCTTAATGACACTGGATGGTTTGGGTCCTACAATCACTGTGACAGAGTGAGATCCCATCATTCGCCTCAGCTTCTGCCTTTCCCAGCAGTTCGAAAGCATGTTACTGCAAGTAGATAAATAGGTACCACTTTGATTGGGAAAAACCCCAATGCTTTGAGCAGTAGTACGAATTCAACTGGTGCCGGATCGGCCTGAATGTAACACCTGAATGAGAAGCGACATTGGTGTGGGGAAAGCCCCAGATGCTGTTGCAGAACCCTTCTGATTGCGGAGCTAGCTCATCCCCGTGGTGGACTCTGGATAGCATGTAAGCATGAACTGAATGGACTAGCAAATGTTGGCAGCCAAGCTACTACTTTACATTTACACCGTAGTCTCCTGGATACTGTAATATCACCATACACTTAGTAAATAAATAAAATCACAAGATGCACATTCATCCTTACCAGCGTTTTAATATACCCTTTACAATAAAAAATTAAGCTAGATTTGGTGTAGGGTTCTAATTATTTCTCACCCAAGAGAGTAAGATCACTCTGCCCATGAAACAAATATGTATACCATGGGCAGACTTCTTTAAGGTTCCTCTGTTTCTCTCTCTCTCTCTCTGTCGCTCTCCTCCCTCCACCCACCTCTGTCACTCTGTGTGTGTGTGTGTGTGTGTGTGTGTGTGATTACCTCTCTCCCTCTCTCTCTCTATTTCTGCCTAAGTCTGTCGCTCTGTGTGTCTGTCATTCTCTCCCTCCCTCCCCCCCCCCAAGCAGCAGAGGGGAGGTTATCCCGCAACGAGCGAGCGAGCGAGCGAGCCGACGGAGGACCCGAGCTGCTGCTACCTTAAGTGCCGCCGAGGCCATCCGGGCGTCACACACGGCTGGAAGAGAGGTGGGCGTGCGCGCCCGGATGGTGCTTAAGGTAGCCGCAGCTTGGGTCCTCCGCCCGCCCGCTCGCCTGCCTGGGATGAGACAGCCGTAACCTCCTCACTGACATGCTGGCCCCTCCGGGAAGCCCCGGAAAGTGCGCCGCGGTGGCCGTCGGAAGAAGCTGTTGGAGGGGGGGGGGCTGCTCCCTGCTCCTCCTCTCCGGCCCTGCGGCCCGGTTCTTATGAAGCCACGGACCGGCACCGGTCCGCGGACCGGGGGTTGGGGACCCCTGCCGAAAAAGATTCGAGAGATAAGAAGGAAGTATTCCTTCTTATCAAAAAGATTATATAAAAAAAAGGGGTGTGGTTCAAATGGTCGATGCCCGAAGGAATGTTAGTGTTCTGGGAGGAAGGGAGAGTAAGAATTTAAACAATTGCAGGGGTGGAAGCCTTTCTTTAAAAACATTCCTCAATCCTGGAGGATGAAAATGGGGGAACGGGAGGGGCCACGGCTCCGCCCACTGGCAGCCAGGGAGAAGAGGATACAATAGCTAAAAGACTCAGATCTCACAAATGACTTTCTATTATATAGCGTAACCCTTATCTGGATGTCTATAGAAATAACTGATTGATTGCATGAAGTTGTGAAATGATATATGTATGTATCTCTTTCCACTTTGTAGGGAAATGGAAAAATTATTGTATGGTGTTTTTTTTCTGTATGAAGCCTCGGAGGGGGCCGACACTTCCGACACAGATGTCCTCAAAATGTCTCATTTATACCTTATACCCTTTTCCTATCCAAAAATTTGTAAAAACCAATAAAACTTTTTTGACATTAAAAAAAAGGATATAAAAACAATCAATTAAATTAAGGTTGAGATATAATAATTGCAATAATTGATAAGAAAAACAAGTAATGACTATGGAAGAAATAGAATTTTGTGATCAACTGACACAATTTTTATAATTTACAATTTGTAACGGAAGATGGCTTTTTATGTCTTTTCAGATATGTTTGTTTTATCTGTGTTTGTTCAAAAATAAATAAAAAGTTACTAAAAAAAAATTACCCATGTAACATTAGTAAAGGTAAAGATTCCCCTCAAACATATGTGCTAGTCATTCCTGACTCTAGGGGGCGGTCCTCATCTCCGTTTCAAAGCCAAAGAGCCAGCGTTGTCCGAAGACGTCTCTGTGGTCATGTGGCCAGCATAATGAAATGCCAGAGGTGCACATAAAGCTGTTCCCTTCCCACCAAAGGTGGTCCCTATTTTTCTACTTATTTATTTTTATTTATTTATTATTTGGATTTATAAACCGCTCCCTTTCCCCAAAGGGACTCGGGGCAGTGCACAGGAAGTTAAAAAACATATAAACATAACAATTATAAATAATTAAAACTGAATTAAATAATTATCCCCTGTGCTAAAATTTTAAAATCATTAAAACTGTTACCCCGTTTAAAACCCAGTTAAAACAATTTGAATTTCAGACTATAGACTAAGTGAAATAAATTACGCCAGACCGGCCTGATGGAAAAAAACGGTCTTTAATTTCTGGAGGAAGGAGCGGAGGTCCGTAGTTGTTCTAAGATCGGGGGGGGGGGGTAGGTCGTTCCAGAGGGTTGGGCCCACCACAGAGAAGACCCTTCCCCTGGGCACCGCCCACTGGCATTGCCTAGTGGATGGCACCCGGAGAAGTCCCTCTCTGTGGGAGCGAATCGGCCGAAGGGATGTATGGGGTAGGATGCGATCCCGCAGATAACTAGGTCCCGTGCCATGGAGCGCTTTAAAGGTGGTAATCAACACCTTGCATTCCTTACATTCCTACTTGCTTTCGAATCACAAGGTTGCCAGAAGCTGGGACAAGTAACAGGAGCTCACCCTGTAACGCAGCACTAGGGATTCGAAGCACCGAACTGACGGCTTTTCTGATCGACAAGCTCAGCATCTTAGCCACTGAGTCCCTTCCATGTAATATTGCCTTGAGGTTTTATCTTCCTCACTTCCAGGGGAACAGGTATAAGTACTAAATGCTGATACCTCTTGAATCATTATCACAGTGGTTAAACTACTCTTGCTTTCCTTGCTCCAAAGAACCCTGCGGATTGCAGATTGTCCTTACTTAACCTATTTAGCAACTCTCTGAAGTTACAACAGTAAAGTAACTTAAAGACCAGTCCTCGCACTTACAACCATCTCCGTGTCCCTGTGATCCCATGAATGAATGAGATCTGAGTGCTTTGAGTGAAGCATTTATGATCGCTGAAGTGCGATCACCATTTCCATGGTTCAAAGCTGGCCTCCGACAAGCACCGCTCATTCTGATCCCTGGGACTCTCCTATTTCAGTTTGGGTAATATGGGCCGGATTCTAATATCACCGTGAATTTTTCAGTGATTCTTTGTCATAATTTTATCTTAGCCAGCGGGGATTAGCAGAGACGCCTCTGTATTGTTGTCCCTTCCATTTGTATAGCAACCAAGGCACATTTGTTTTCGCTATCTATTATGCTCTCAGAGGACAAAGCCATTGGTTTTTCCCCCCTCTCCCTTTCCTGGAAAGACCTTTGGTTTGTTTGCAAACAAAACATTTGCATGAAATCCTTGGCCTATGATTTGCCTGTGTTGTCATCACAACCATGTTTGCTAACATGAGAGGGGACAAATAGCAGGGAGAGGAGATGTCAAGAGTTCATCAGCAAACTGACAGATTGGGGCGTGCCCACGGCTCTCACTATTGTTGATCAACAAAGTAACGTATAATAACATGACAGCCTTTGTGCCCATGTGGCAAATGAAGATGTCGAGTAAACAGTCATTTACTCTGTTTAAGCAGAGGGGAGGGGGGAAGAGGAGGAACAGACACACAGCACTGGGGGGGGGGGGCATTTTTTCCAGCGGCCTCCTCTCTGTTTTCTGGAAGTCCTCTGAAATTATTATTCGGAGTTATCTTCATGGAAAGAGGCTTAAGAGCCTCTCAGATGTCATTTATGGACCTGAGATTTGTCATCTCCTGTATTACTCTTCGTTAGATGGGTCAGCTTGACTTTTTCTCATGGGTCTTTCTGTGCTTCGGATTGAGAAAAGTGAAAGAGAAGGGAAAGCTCAACCAACTGCCTGGAGGACGTGCCTGGAGGCCGTGCGGATCTGGATGGGGAGGAACAGGCTCAGGCTCAACCCCTCCAAGACCGAATGGCTGTGGTTCCCGGCGTCCCGTTACAGTCAGCTGGTTCCATCGCTGGCTATGGGGGGGGGGTGAGACAGCCCCCACAGGAAGGGTTCGCAACTTGGGTGTCCTCCTGGATGCATGGCTGTCCTTGGAAGATCATATGATGGCTGTCGCCAGGGGGGCTTTTTATCAGGTTCACCTGATTTACCAGTTGCGTCCCTTCCTAGATCGGGATGCCCTACGCACAGTCACTCATGCCCTTATCTCTTCCCATCTGGACTACTGCAATGCTCTCTACATGGGGCTCCCCTTGAAGAGCACCCGGAGGCTTCAACTGGTCCAGAATGCGGCCGCACAGGTAATTATGGGGGCGACGCGATGCTCCCATGTAACACCCCTCCTGCGCAAGCTACACTGGCTTCTGGTGGTTTTCCGGGTGCGATTCAAGGTGTTAGTTACCCTCTTTAAAGCGCTCCATGGCTTAGGACCTGGGTACCTACGAGATTGCCTTCTGCCACTGGGAGCCTCCCACTGGCCAGTACGCTCCCTTAGAGAGGGTCTCCTCATGGTGCTGTCGGCTAGACAATGTCGATTGGCGACACCCATGGGGACAGCCTTTTCTGTGGGAGCACCTGCTCTCTGGAACAAATTGCCCCCTGAATTAAGAACTATCCCTGACTTGCGCACCTTCCGCAGTGGTCTCAAAACCTTTCTCTTTCAACAAGCCAGGCTGGCATAAAGCATGTTTTTAAATTTTTAAATTTAAATTTAAATTTAAAATTTAAATCACCACCTTGATGAGGGATTCTGTAATCAAGAGAGGTGGGCGAGACGCAGTCTTAGGGGTTTTTTAACAAAATTCTTAATTCGGCTTTTAGGGGGTTCCAGGGAGGAGGGGAGGGATAGTCTACAGTTTTAAATGGGGGATTTTAATTTGGTTTTAGCGCAGGTTTCTGTCATTTAATAGGTTTTTAAATTATATTTGGTATTATTTGTATATTGTTTTAAAATCCTGTGCGCCACCCTGGGTCCTCTCGGAGAAGGGCGGGATATAAATTGAATAAATTGAAATTGAAATTGAATTAATTAAGGTTAATTTGGGTTTTTTCCACATTTCGGCCAATATTTTAATTATGTCTTTTAATTATGTATTTTAAAAGCTTTTTTAACTTTTATATATATATTTTTATTTTGGCTGTACATCGCCCTGGGTCCTTCGGGAGTAGGGCAGTATAAAAAACCAATAAACCTAAACCTAAACCTAAACCTAAACCAACTGGACTAGTTAAGTACAGTTGGTAGCTACTCCCCAAACAGAGAAGACTGTGTTGTATTAGCCAGACCCCATAATTTCTAATCAGTGGTGAAATTCATTTTTTTTTACTACCGGTTCTGTGGACATGGCTTGGTGGATGTGGTATCGTTTGGTGGGTGTGGCTTGGTGGGCATGGTAGGGGAAGGATACTGCAAAATCTCCATTCCCATCCCATTCCACGGGAAGGATACTGCAAAATACCCTTTCCCTGCCCGTTCTGGGGCCAGCCAGAGGTGGTATTTGCCAGTTCTCCAAACTACTCAAAATTTCTGCTATTGGTTCTCCAGAACCAGAAGTGGTATTCAGCCAGTTCTGACAGGTTCTGGAGAACCAGTAGTGGAAATTTTGAGATTGGGGTGGGAATGGAGATTTTGCAGTATCCTTCCCCTGCCACGCCCACAAAGCCATGCCCACAGAACCAGTAGTAAAAAAATTTGAATCCCACTACTGTCCAGAACATGCTGAATTTCACCTCTGTCTCTAACCCAATCTTCTCTCTCTCTTTTCTGCCAGCTGGCTATCAAACAAGCTACCGCAGAAACCTAATCCAAATGTATCATGGGTACTATTTGAAACACCATTGTTTAACAAAACAAATATTTTGGTGGGCTGGCAGAATATTTCAGGTGGCTTTAATTGTGCTAAAAACTGGACCACAGCAAGGTCCAGTTAAGCTTCTTTCAAGTCCCTTCGGGGAGAGAGAGCGGGTTATAAATTAAAATTAAAATTATTATTATTATTATAAGTTGGGCTTGAGTCCTGAGGACTTCCTGGGTGTAGATATGAATTTTTCTCGGTACTAATATGAATGTGGGGTATCCTGCTGCTTTCTTCTGGCACCCAGGTAAAATAGTGCAATTTGTGGATTTCCTGAAGTGCTGAATCCAGGGAAACCACTATTTTCCTTTTCAAAGATTTTGCTTCCTGCTTGATGGTCTATTAGCTTCAGGCTGCATCTCTGAGATTTTTCTGGGAGCAGAGATTTGAATGCGAAAGTGAAATGCAATGCACGAGCTTATAAGAAGAGTCTTATTTTTGCAAGAAGAGTATATTTGAAGAAACATAAAATAAAATGGAACATTTTCAAGGAGTTAATATGTTCTGCAAATCAAACTGATTGATTGCATTCACTCATCAGTTAAACAATTTTGAGTGCCAGATCCATATTCTCCTGCCATAATAACTCATCATATTTGCTTCCGTCTTGTAATCATATTTTATTTTCCTTACCAGAATTCCACAAGTAATTGCTAGTGGCATATAGACTATATCACAGATGTTGGAACAAAGGAGGGAAGAAAAAAAAAACCAAGTACACTGAGGATACATTTGTCATTTATACCCAACAAAGGTTGGCAGCTGTTTCCTCACAGCAGCTGCTTAAAGGTCTTGCCGTCCTTTTCTGGTATAATGACGGTCGGTTGAGACATAGGAAGGCAACAATGCTCTTGTTAATTATCCATTCCACTTATTGGTACTTGCCATTCAGCATCTCAATCAGGAGCTATGTGACGTTAACTGAAGGAAGCTATTTCAGCTAAGTGGACAGCAGCTGAAGGAATGCTCTTAAGTCCTAATTTGCTGAAAATACTTTAGGATGTACCTCAGACGAATGAAACAAGATTATAAGTGTGCAACTGTTTTTACAGAACGTACACACTATTTACAGAAGCACCCCTTGAAAGAAATAAGAGACTGGTATTTTAAGAAATAAGGGTTAGCCCATTTTCCTTCCTTCCTTCCTTCCTTCCTTCCTTCCTTCCTTCCTTCCTTCCTTCCTTCCTTCCTTCCTTCTTTTTTCTTTCTCTCTCTCTCACTCTCTCTTCCCTTCCCTTCTCTTCTCTTCCCTTCTCTTCTCTTCCCTTCTCTTCTCTTCCCTTCCCATGCTGATACTTGCCTCACTTTAATTAAAAAATAGAATTATGGGAAAAGGTCATCATAATATATATTTTTTCCAGGAAAGGACATATATGTTGTAACTGGATATGGCATCTCCCTCTTCCTGCATGTTCTTGAGGTGAGTGGCTTGAACACTCAGCTGCAAGTAGGGGAGCGGTAAAAGATTATGCCAGCAATGGGAAGAGGGAGAGAAATGACATGAGAAGGACCTCCAGAAGAAGAGAGATCATGCCAGTAAGAAAATGGAACGGAAGAAAATCGAGGAAAACAAATGCACAAATAACCAGTAATATAAAGCAGGGGTCTCCAACCTTTGCAACTTTAAGTCTGAAGGACTTCAGCTCCCAGAATTCTCCAGTCAGCAAAGCTGACTGGAGAAGTCTGGGAGCTGAAGTCCTTCAGACTTAAAGTTGCAAAGGTTGGAGACCCCTAATATAAAGGAACACTCTTGAAAAAGACAAAAAGAAATAAGCAGTAGTGGGAAGTGACTTTATAGAGGAAACTACTGATCCTATTAATAAAAAAAAATATGTGTGGGAATTCTAGGGCTCTGCTGGAATAAAACTTCAGACCTGGCATTTTAGTTTTCTGATTGGAACTTTGAAAAGCAGTGGTGGGAAAAACAAATAACCGTGATTTATCTGTTACTATTTTGCTGCACATTTCATTTCTACGGAATCTGGAGTTCAGGGCAATTGTCATATGCTTGGATTGTTATGAAGAACAAATACCTATGTATGGGTGTTTGCGGGAAAGTGAAAAACTATTTTCTTCCTGTAGAGTATTTACTTTAATGCATCAATTTCTGGTGTTGGATTTCTATCTATACATCAAAGATAAAGAAGCAAAAATTATTTGAGGATTAATTTATTATACTTTATCTGTGGATCTCAACCAAGTTCATTGACAGGTCAAGAGGTCAAGTTACATATTTTGGGGGTTATGTAAGTATGTTCTATTTAAAATGTTCAAAACATTTCTCCATTATTGCTAGAATAGTGGTGGAAGAGATGTTTGTGACATCTGCTTCTTCCTTCTTCTTTTTTTACTATATTGCAATCCCTGAAGAGCTAAGATTTATTTCAAGAACTAGCTGTTCCGGGCCACACGTTACTATGGCCCAGTCTGGTTAAATGGCCAACCAATCTGTGTGTAGATCTACACCTGCACACACAAACATGTACACACAACCACCGTATAACCCCCAAGCTACCTACCTACTCCTTTTCTCCCTCTGTCCCTACCTACCTACTGTATTTCTCCTTGAATCTTATGGACAGAGTATTTTATGTCATAAAGGATGACATAATACCTGTGGCCCACTGCTCTCTCTGTATCCATCGACCTACCTTTTTAACAATTTTTGACATTTCCATTGCATGTACCTGGCACAAGTGTGACATCTACACAATCTATATATATATATATCATTGGTGCTGTAGTTCAAAGGAACGTTATGTAAAAATTTGGAAGTGATCGGTGCAGTACTTTTGGAGATTAGCAGTTTTGAACAAACTCATTACATTTTTATTTATATAGATAAAGTACCAATGATTCTCTCTGTGAGATGCTGATGAATTTATCCCAGCATCTTTCACTATTACTCATGGTCACTGGGGAAGCTGGGAATTTTAATTCAGCAATTAATCTATATGTTGTTGATGTTAGATTCAAAGTTATGTCCAAACCCATCATGATTTCATGGACTACGTTCCTCCAGGCCTTCCTGTTCTCTACCATCCTCTGGAGTCCATTTAAGCTCACGTCTAGTGCTTCGGTGACTCCATTCAGCCACCTCATTCTCTGTCGTTCCCTTCTTCTTTTGCCCTCAATCAAGAATTAGGCTCTTCTTCTTTTTTTTATATTGAAAAAGTTTTATTGGTTTTACATTTTTTCTATAGGGTAGGGTAAGGGATACAAAGAAATTTTGAGAGCATTCACGTCAGAGTCGTCGGCCCTTCCGAGACCTCAAAATACAGAGTATAAAATAACAAAAAAAAAACATTTTTCATAACACTACAAGGTAAAAGCAAGTACATATACCTAAATTCTCAATTCCATGCTGTCAGACATTTACAAAAATCCAGATAAAATATTATGCAAAATTGTTCAGAAAGAATTAGGCTGTAAGTCCTTCCTTCTCATTTGGTGGCCAAAGTATTTGAGTTTCATCTTCAGGATATGACCTTCTAAAGGGCAGTCAGGGTTGATCTCCTCTAGGACTGACCAGTTTGATCGCCTTGCAGTCCAAGGAACTCGCAAGAGTCTTCTCCAGCACCATAGTTCAAAGGCCTCGATTCTTTGGCATTCAGCCTTTCTTATAGTATATATAGAAAATCTAAATAGTTTTCCTATATATGGAATTAAAAAAAGTGTCACTTTTTCTTTTTAAACAACTTTTGTTATTTGTGGTATGCAATGCTTCAATCCATTGAAGTCATATTAATGGAACGATTGAAGGTAATTCAGGCCAATCAGAATTCTACTTCTTCTGATGACTGTCTATCATGAGAAGCTTTAACACAGCAAAAGGTGGTGCCCCATCATCTCAGCCTAATATGGATTGGCCTGCAGGAAATATGAACATACAGCTAGATTAAGAAAGAACCAATTATGGTACAGGTGAAACATAATTAGCTTGCTTACTGCCTTGGAAATTAAATGTGGAAGGATCAGAGGAGAAATGCTCTCTAAATGGTTTTGAGCCTCAGAGGGAAACTTTCAGTGATCTCTTTGTTTATGAGCTCATCGCAAGGAAGCCTGTGATCCTAAGGCACTTATAGAAATCCTGTGATGGTAAGATACTTAAATGGAAACAAATTGCACTGAGCAGTCAGAAGTAGGAGGAAGGCATCTCAGACATATTATCACCTGGTCCAGAAGCCTCCTAACTAGTGGAGGGTTTCTAGGGTGTCAGGGAAAAAAAAATCTTTTCTATCCCCTGATCCTTCTCAATTGGATTTGAACCAAATATATCTTCTGTGTTCAAAGCATGACCCTTTGCCTTTTGTAACCCATTAATCCACCCATCTAGCTGATAGGAATGGAACTTGACTTGTACAATGTGTCTAAGCCAGGGGTGGGCAAACTTTGCAACTTTAAGTCTGAAGGACTTTGCTGGCTGGAGAAGTCTGGGAGCTGAAGTCCTTCAGACTTAAAGTTGCAAAGTTTGCCCACCCCTGGTCTTAGCATTTAGAATTTATTTTTATTTTTATTTACAAACATGTAAAATACACACACACACACACAAAACTTAGATGTACACCACATTTACACAATACAATACGAACAGGAGATCCCTGTTCTAATAGCAATTGTCAATCGATACCGCTCACCTTATTTCCTAACAAGGAGAAGGGCGGGGTATAAATTCGAAAAATAAAATAAAATAATAATTTCCCCTTCTATTATATTTCATTTGGATATCACCATTCTTAACCCTCTTGTTTTACTCATAACTTGCCATCCAAACTGTGTCCAAACTGGTAATAAAAAAAATTGACAAACTCACCTCTGCACCTCTGGCTGGGGGTGGGAATGGAGTTTTTGCAGTATCCTTCCCCTTTCACATCCACCAAGCCACACCCACAGAATTGATAGTAAAATATATATATATGAATTTCACCACTCGAAGTTGAACAACTGATTTAATATTCTTGCCCTGAATGGAAGCATGCAGACACCTGGAGAAAGGACATCATCAAATGTTCCTGTGACAGGAAGAGAAGTAGCCCAGACTTTCCCAAGGGGAAAAAAAGATGAGTTTTAGCAATAGGAGATTCACTTCTCAGAGAATGTAATCAGCAGCCTGTAGACTGGACAATCAATCTAGGGAGGTATGTTGTCTCTCTAGAGCAAAAATCAAAGATATGGCTGAGATCCTTATTAAAATAATGAAGCCCACAGATTACTATCCTTTTCTTCTCTTTCAGGTGGAGATGAATGACATGACAATGAACCTGAAAACAATATTAAGAGGCTGTAAGATAGTTAAGGAGTTAGGAACACAGGTGTTGTTTTTACCTGTACTTCCAACAAAAGGTCAACATCCAATGAGGGAACAAATAGAAATAATCAACATCCAATGAGGGATTTTAGATATAAGAGATGGCTTAAGAGATGGTGTCATCAAGAGAACTTTGGATTTCTAGATCATGGTCTACATCAGGGGTTCCCAAACTTGGCAACTTGAAGACTTGTGGACTTCAACGCCTAGAATTCTGGGAGTTGAAGTCCACAAGTCTTCAAGTTGCCAAGTTTGGGAACCCCTGGTCTACATTACCTACATGAAAGGCATCTGACAAAGGATTGACAGCACCTCACAAGAACTGGAAAGAATGTATTTGGAAAATGATTGGCTCAGCTTATCCAAAGGGCTTTAAACTAAAACTGAGGGGGACGGGTGACCAATATTTAGAATCTTTAGGACCTGATCCTAAGCATAAACCCCAAGGCAACCAGTCAAACAAGGAAAGAGTGATTGGAAAGAAGAAAAACTCAGATATAAAACAGGAGAGGTAGGACCCATAACTAGGTTCAGCCCTAAAGACACAGATGCCTGTACACTAATGCACAAAGTTTGGGGGAAAAAGAGGATGAACTTGAAGTATTAGTACCCTGTTTCCTTGAAAATAAGCCCACCCCAAAAATAAGCCCTCCCCAAAAATATTGCAGCATGGCAGCAGTCATGATGTGACCATGCTTGCTGCCTCCTGCACCTCAAAAATAATAAAACCTCCCCAATTACAGTTGCTTAATGAAGAACCTTGCAGGGGTAGTGAAAATTTTACTGGCTTAATTTCTGGACACCGATTGTTGTAAAAAGGACGAAAAGTCAATCTAACAATTTTTTAAGGTTCTGAGATGGTATCTTATTACCTTGGCTTGTTCTTCTTCCTCTTTAGCAAACCTTTTCTGAATGGCAATCTTTGTCAGCTGAAATTCTCCTTGTGCCCTAAACCTCTTGGCAACCTGGGAACATAATTATCCAATCAAAGAAAGTTGATTGAAATTTAGCCGTGTAAATTTATTGACATTCTATTCCAATTTGTTGCTCTTTTTCCTAGTCTGGAGACAGTGCTGAATTATTTATTTGTAATCAGCACTTGTTTGACATAGAATTGGCATACCACTTTATCTAAATGAACAAAGGATAGATTGATGGGGAAATGCATTTACATAATGAACATTTAATCCATTCCTTTGAGAAATGCTTTAGCATTACTTTATCTAAAGATTGCAAGCAAATGCTGTAGCCACACTTCCCTTCCTGCGTCTGACAGCTCGGCAACATTCGGCGTCATTTCAGTATGCAGCAAAATGCCAATTTTAAAGTATAAAATTCTTTGCCTTTTCCTAAATCCCTTTTTCATAGGCATCACAAATCTCAGTTTTGACATATTTTGATATAAACTAGCAGTATTTGCACTTCATTGAAATCTTTGTCTCAGTCATTTATTTGTAGCTTTGAGCAAGTCAAAGCCTCTCAGCCACCATCTGTAAAATATTTATGTATGCATTCATTTGCAAGATTTATATCCTACTTTTTTTTCAGGAATTCAAGGATATCTATATCTATATATATAGCGTTCTCTCCTCCAATGTTTTTCCTCAGCAAGGTAGGATGGAGTGAGATATGATGCCTAGCCTAAGTTCATGTTGTGAACATCCATAAACTTTTTAATTTTTATTATTTTATCCTTTTTTTAACTGTTTTATGATAATATTTATATGTAGCTTTCATGCTTTTATATCTGTTTGTACATCATCCAGTTGCTCTATGGGAAATGGGAGCTGTCTAAATATGACAAATATTGAAATAAATAAACAGGAGGACCGGAAAAAAAAACCCAGTGCATATATACATGCAAACTTGGAAACATATCCTAAATCCGTGATGGCGAACCTATGGCATGTGTGCCAGATGTCATTCATTCATTCATTCATTTCATTTATTCGACTTATTAACCGCCCCCTCTCCCCAAAGGGACTCAGGGCGGTGCACAGGAAATATAAAAACACAATATATCACAAGATAAATACATAAATACTTAAAACTATATTAAATTTACACCCTGTGCTACAATCTACCCCTTTAAAACTAATCCCTGAAGCCCAATGTAGAATTTCTCTGCTAAAAAACTAAGGCTAAGTACGGTAGGTTAGGCCAGGCCGGCCTGTTGGAAAAAGTAGGTTTTTAGTTGCTGGCGGAAGGAGCGGAGGTCCGTAATAGATCTAAGTTCGGGGGGGTAGGTCGTTCCAGAGGGTTGGGCCCGCCACAGAGAAGGCCCTTCCCCTGGGCGTCACCCGCTGGCATTGCCTAGTAGATGGCACCCGGAGAAGTCCCTCTCTGTGGGAGCGAACCGGCCGCAGGGATGTATGGGGTAGGATGTGATCCTGCAGATAACTAGGTCCCGTGCCATGGAGAGCTTTGAAGATGATGACCAGCACCTTGAAGCGCACCCGAAAGACCACAGGCAGCCAGTGCAGCTCGCGCAGGAGCGGTGTTACGTGGGAATACCTAGAGGTACCTAGATGTGGCACGCAGCATCCTCTCTGTGGACACACGAGCTGTCACCCCATTCAGCTGTGCCATGCATGCGTGCATGCCTCCCACCGGCAAGCTGGCCCTCGTGGCTCTGCTTCGCATGCATGGGGATGAGGCACACGCAAGGGGCCCATGCATACATGTGTGGGGGGGACAGGACATGTATGGGGCATGCATGGGGCTTGCATGCACATTGTATTTTGGGGATTCAGGCATGCGTGCATTTGCATGCACACACATGCGCTTTGGGCACTCAGTCTGGAAAAAGTTAGCCATCCCTGTCCAAGATTTGGGTAGGTATACAGTATATATTCATGATAGCGATGGAGATAACAAACAGGAAAGTTTTTTTTTTTTAAGTATTTACAAACATACAAAATACACACAGAGAGAACTTAGACATACACTACATTTACACAATACAATACAAACAGGAACTTCCAACAAACAGAAAACTTTTATACCTGGACATTCTGCTGATGCTAAGCCTGATGACCAAATCCTGGTTTAGAAAAGACCATTAAACATGGTTCTTCCTTATTAAACCACACATGAAGCAGACATCCCTTTAAATTAAAAAAACACTTTGTTATAAAATATTGTCTTCTTGTTGTCTCTCTCTCACTCACTTCTCTTTCTCTCTCTCTCTTTCTCTCTCTCTCTTTTCTCTCTCTCTCTCTCCCTCTTCTCTCGTCTGTCTGTCTGTCTGTCTGTCTGTCTCTCTCTCTCTCTCTCTCTCTCTCTCTCTCTCTCTCTCTCTTGCTAAATTCAGTGAGAATCTAAGCTATTTATGCATTAATATGTTTGCAGAGGAGGGGCTAGGGAAAATGTGCTGTCCAACACTCTGTGAAGAAAACAAGCCATTATAATTTATGCTCTCATGAGCTACTGTCTCATTTTACAAATAATCATACAGAACCTCTTCACGAGATTACTGTAATTTAAAGACTACGGGGCACTTTCTGTCTGGGATCTCCCACTCAGTTAATATTTGGGGATGTCTTTAGACGCCTACCTTCAAAACGCTCCAAACAGCAGAGCTTAGCTGTGAGCCAAAAGGGCTCAGAGTGAAAATCTCACCTTGGCTCTGAAACCTTTGAATGGAGAGTTGGAATCCTTCTACTCACAAACTTTTATGGCTGTTGTCAAAACACCGAAAATGTTAACTACTTAACTAAAGTAGTTAAGCCCTTGGGCCTGTTAGGAAGTATGTAAATTTATTCATCCATATTTTACTTCTATTCTTTCTTCTTGCTGGATTTTTATGTTTCCTTATAAGCCTTGTTTAGTGCTTAATCAAAATATCACACAACACACCCACACACACACACAAAGAAGAAAGAAGGGAGGAAAGACTGCAAATGTATTTTTATTTTTAACTTTTTAAGCATATAAAGACAGACAAAATATAAAACCATTCTCATATTCCATATAATATATTGTTTGGTTACAAGCTTTTTGTGCATTGATCTTTACAATTACATATATAATTATTAATTTTCCATCAAACATAGCTAAGTCACTGTCATTGAGCATTTCTGTGTTCAAATACAATTAATATTCCTTCATTTCAAACAAACAAACCTTATTTTCAATTTTTGTTACGCATCATTACTTTCAATTATGGAGAATTATCACCCATCATCCATAGAATATACAGTACTTATATATCACATACATACAGTGTATACATACATACAATACAGTGTATACATACAATACAGTGTATACATACAATACAGTGTATACATACATACATACAATACTGCATACAGTTTTGGTCGCCATGATGTAGAAAAGACATGGAGACTCTGGAAAGAGTGCAGAGAAGAGCAACCAAGATGATTATGGGACTGGAGACTAAAACATATGAAGAACGGTTGCAGGAACTGGGTATGTCTAGTTTGATGAAGAGAAGGACCAGGGGAGACATGATAGCAGTGTTCCGATATCTCAGAGGGTGCCACAAAGAAGAGGGAGTCAAACTATTCTCCAAAGCACCTGGGGGCAGGACAAGAAGCAATGGGTGGAAACTAATCAAGGAGAGAAGCAACTTAGAACTAAGGAGAAATTTCCTGACAGTTAGAACAATTAACCTCTGGAACAGCTTGCCTCCAGCAGTTGTGAATGCCCCAACCCTGGAAGTCTTAAAAAGATGTTGGATAGCCATTTGTCTGAAATGGTATAAGGTTCCTGCCCACGCAGGGGGTTGGACTAGAAGACCTACAAGGTCCCTTCCAACTCTGCTATTGTATTGTATTGCATAATATACAAGGCCTGGGTAGATTCATATGGAGGACATATTCAAGATCAATTATTATATCCCCATTATTAACTCAAAATAGTTGCTAAGTATTTCGATTCATATATGTATCAATCATTCGTTACATCTTATGGACTGATATGCTGTTCCAATTTATGATAGGAAAATCCCAACTGGTTGCAAGTTATTAGAGTGGACCTATGGAAAGCAGCAAAGAACCTACACTGGATGGAACCAGTGGGGGAGCTGGTATCTGGGTGGGGCGAAAACTGGGAAGTATGGAAATCATTGAATAGATTGCTCACAGGTACAACAAGATCCAGGGGCATTCTGAACAAATGGGGCTTTCCAGTGGCTTCTGCCCTTTGTGACTGTGGTGACATGCAGATAACAACACATACGTATATCTTCCCTTTGTGTCCTGTACACTTGAGGGCCTCATGGCAATGCAACAGAGTGTAGTTCATGCCGACAGTTTCTGAGCAAGATCTGCTTAACCTGTACGTATTTCAATCCTGTATTTTAAGTGTTATGTCATACTAGCCGATAACGTTGCCCAGGTATTTATTTATAGGAGGAAAATGTCCTGACCAAACTTAATTTCTAAGGAATGCCTTTCAAGCAAGCCCTGAGTGCCAGATCTGGATAGCCCCTAAAACTAATGCACCATATATATATAATCATCCAAAGTTCTATGAGTTCAATCCCTGGTAGAGATTTTAAACCCTGTGGAATGAAAGCCCCCAAGCTCTTCAGCTCATTCATCCCTTCATGATGATTAGGGGACTGGAGGCTAAAACATACGAAGAACGGTTACAGGGACTGGGCATGGTTAGTCTAGTGAAGGGAAGGACCAGGGGAGACATGATGGCAGTGTTCCAATATTTGAGGGGCTGCCACAGAGAGGAGGGGAGTCAAGCTATTCTCCAAAGCACCTGAAGGCCAAACAAGGAATAATGGATGGAAACTGAACAAGGAGAGATTCAACGTGGTTAAGGATAAATTTTCCGGCAGTGAAAGCAATCGACCAATGGAACAGAAGTTGCCTTCAGAAGTTGTGGGAGCTTCATCACTGGAGGCTTTCAAGAAGAGACTGGACTGCCATCTGTCACAACTAGTGTAGGGTCTCCTGCTTGGGTGGGGGGTGGGTGGGTGTTGGACTAGATGATCTGCAAGATTCCTTCCAACTCTATTAATCTATTGTATGTCTCAGATTATTAATTGACCCCAAGCATTTATTAAATGAAAATAATTAATGCTACACAAGATATATTCTAAAATTAAAGAAATACCAACACACCAGAGAGAGAGGCAATGGAGATTATGTAAACCTCTATATGAAAAAAATAATTACAGGCTTTAATTCAGAAATGAATCTTTAACAAGCCGGCCTAGCCTAACCTCCCATGGGGACTTTTAGATAGTTTTAAATCGGGTATTTTAAAATTGGGTTTTTAGCATAGGATAAGATGGTTTAATTTATATTTTAAATTGTGTATTTATTTTGTATTTTGTATGTTTTTTAAATTTTCTGTGCGCCGCCCTGGGTCCTCTGCGGAGAAGGGCGGGATATAAATGTAAATAAAATAAATAAAATAAATAAAACTGATAAGCACGCTCCTCCTGCCAGATTTAAAAGAGTTAGTAGAGACCACTGGAGATATGTGGGTCCATCAAATATCCTGGCCCAATTATTAAATCTAAATCACAATGCTCCTGATGTCTTTTTGTAAGAGATAAGGAAATGGGCAAATACCCAAATAAAGAAATCAATGGCTCCTCCAATTTAGCCACTCAGTTGAATGTTTACTGAACCAAGCCTTTTTTGGAATTTCTTCATAGTCTTAATGAAAATCTAGAAGAACCTTTTTTTTTTCCCCTTCAGGTATGTTAGGATTACAATGACACAATTCTTAGGGAATATGGACCAAGACAACACTGGATAGCACTCTGAAAACTGTAGTCTCAAGGAATCTGGAAGACTGGAGGAATGGGAAGATTAATTTCAAGTCCCATATTTAAACCAGTTGCGCATTTCAACTGATTTTATTTCAGTTCATTTTGCAATCTGTTCTTTTCATCACTAATTCATTAATAGGCATAACATACAAGTTGCATGGGAAGTAGCTCCGAGTCCCCTTGGGGAGAGGACGCGGTATATAAAAATAAAAAAAAATTATTATTATTATTATTAGCTGCATGCAAAGGCAGCACCTGACAGCTGTTACCTTCCCAATATACCTGTAACACTTACAATGATGCCCTTACATTTAAATCTAGTAGGTCTGGGTTGCAAAATTCCAATTGACCAATAAGGTAGGATATATTAGGATTTATTAAATTTTTAGACCGCCCTTCTCCCTTGCGGGACTCAGGGCGGTGTACAGGCAATAATAAGATCAATAATATAGAGCATAAAATACAATTAAAAATACAATTAAAAATATATTAAATAGATTGGCCTGATCTCAATCCTGTTAAAAAACCTTTACTAAAACCAATTTAAAAACTAAACCAATTTAAAAAACTACGCCAGGCCAGCCACATGAAACAGATAGGTCTTTAAGGCCCGACGGAACTGGCACAGGTCCGTGGTTGTCCATAGGTCAGGGGGTAGGTCATTTCAGAGGGCAGGAGCTGCCACAGAGAAGGCTCTCCCCCTGGGGGTCGCCAGCCGGCATTGCCTGGCCGACGGCACCCTGAGGAGGCCCTCTCTGTGGGAGCGAACTGGTCGGTGGGAGGTGTTTGGTAGCAGGAGGCAGTCTTGCAGATAGCCAGGTCCCTTGCCTTGGAGCGCTTTGAAGATGGTTACTAATACCTTGAAGCGCACCCGGAAAGCCACAGGCAGCCAGTGCAGCTCGCACAGGAGAGGTGTCATGCGGGAGCATCTAGACGCTCCCAGAATCCCCCGCGCGGCCGCATTCTGAACTAACTGGAGTCTCCACCTCCAGGGAAGCCCCATGTAGAGAGTGTTGCAGTAGTCCAGACGGGAGATGATGAGGGCTTGAGTGACCGTGTGTAAAGATAAATGTTTCCCTCACACTTATGTGCTAGTTGTTCCTGACTCTAGGGGGAAGTGACCATCTCCGTTTCAAAGCCAAAGAGCCAGCACTGTCCAAAGACGTCTCCCTGGTCATGTGGCCGACATGTCTAAATGCCGAAGGCGCACGAGACGCCGTTCCCTTCCCACCAAAGGTGGTCCCTATTTTTCTACTTGCATTTTTTACATGCTTTCGAATGGCTAGGTTGGCAGAAGCTGGGAGAAGTAATGAGGGCTCACTCCCTTACGCGGCGCTAGAGATTCGAACCGCTGAACTGCCATCCTTCTGATCGACAAGCTCAGCATCTTAGCCACTGAGCCACCACATCCCTAATAGAGGGCTTGACCAATATAGACTCAAAAAGCTACATTTCTCAGATAGCTGGAGAAGAAAGCTTTAATCTTGGTTACTTTGGGATTGCCAGGGAGGCAAGATTAAACTAGTCATCTGCCTCGTGTTGCCAAACAGTGCAGGAAGAGCCTTCTTTGAAACATTGGGATTGCCTGATGTGATGAATTAAGCCTCTAATAGATATTTTGTCCACAAACTGTTTACACAGGAGTAGCTCTATTGCAAAGAAGTAGCTCTGTTTTCTTGTATGGCCAGTAGTTGGTTGCCATTTAGAGGTTTCATTTATCTGCATTCAGGCTGAGAACGAATAATCATTCTAAATTGTGCCCTTGTGGCTACATTTCTTTTGTACAAGAGAGGGAATACAGGTCAAGAGAGCTAAATGCTTTGTGACTCTCTTCCCTGAGCTTTTCTTACCAAGCTCACTACTGAAGCTGAGCTTTGCTCATTGGTGGAATATTTTTTATCCTTGTTTATATTCAGGGGAAGATGCCAACAGAGTTTATATTTATATCACTTCCTTCTTCTTTTAATAGAACCTAAAGAACCACTGACAAACTGAAGCCAGAGGAGTAAATTAGGAGCTGTGGGGTGGAGCCAATTGTTTATCATAGCTGGCATAGTCATGATTGAGAATTCTGAGAGCTGAAATGTGTATATGTGGAGATGTGGAAACTCTAAAAAGCATGCAGAGAAGAGCAACAAAGAGGATTAGGGGACTGGAGCCTAAAACATATGAAGAACGGTCGCAGGAACTGGGCATGGATAGTCTAGTGAAGAGAAGGACCAAGGGAGACAGGATAGCAGTGTTCCAATATCTCAGGGGTTGTCATAAAGAAAAGGGAGTCAAGTATTCCCCAAGACACCTGAGGGTAGAACAAGAAGCAATGGGTGGAAACTAATCGAGGAAAGAAGCAACTTAGAACTGAGGAGAAATTTCCTGACAGTTAGAACAATTACTCAGTGGAACAACTTGCCTCCAGAAGTTGTGAATGCCCCAACACTGGAAGTCTTCAAGAAGACGTTAGATAACCATCTGTCTGAGGTGATGTAGGGTTTTCTGCCTAAGCAGGGAGTTGGACTAGAAGAACTCCAAGGTCCCTTCCAACTCTGTTTATTCTATTCTATTCTATTCTATTCTATTTCTGTCAAAAAAAAAATCTTGGGAAATACCACATCTAATGCAAGGACTGTGAAAACCACTATTGTGGGATAAAGAAGTAGAACTTTGAGAAGAAACATCCATGAACATTAATTGACCATCAGAACTTTGTCTTTCTTTCCACTTTTCCCAGCCTCAGAATCTTCTCCAGAGAACTGAAAAGTTTTGCCTAAGTTGTCCAAGGTAGCCTGGTCATTTGTACCTTGACTTGAACTTGATTTTGGACAACCTTTTGTCTGAAATGGATATGGTTTCCAGCCTGAGCAGGGGGTGGGACTAGAAGACCTCCAAGGCCCCTTCCAACTTTGTTATTCTATTCTGTTCTATATCTAGAGCCATCCAAGTTGGGAAGAGTCATCTAATATCTCATGAACCTTAAATTGGTAATTGTAAATCATCTCGTGCTATTTACCAGTAGATCCCAATCTGTTTTCTGCCTCATATCCCCATGTCAAGTTCAAAGGGAAGTTTCCTTTCAGCTTTGTTTTCCTTTCAGCTTCTTAGAACTCTGCTATCATGTGTGTGATCTAGTTCACTTTAGGCTATTCTCAGGGTAAGGATTTATAATAGCTTTAATGAATGGAACAAAATTAATGGCATTGGGGAATAAGACTTAGTACAGTGATCCCTCGTTTTTTGCGGTTAATGGGGACCGGAACCTTCTGCGAAAACTGAAAAAGCGCGAAGTAGGATTCGCACCGGAAACTTGAGTTGGTGGACATCGTTTAAAGCAAGCACTAGGGGGCGCTTGCCTCCTACCGATGCATTTTTTTTCTGTATTTTTGAAAAACCCGCGAAGCACTGAAGCCGCGAAACATGAAGCCGCGAAAAACGAGGGATCACTGTATTTTTAAAACCATATTATACATCACATCACGTTTAGTAAGGCGATGATAACCATTTGTCTGAAGTGGTGTAGAGTTTCCTGCCTAAGAAGGGGGTTTATTTTTATTTATTTATTTATTTTATTAAATTTATACCCCGCCCTTCTCCTTGTTAGGTCCCAGGGCGGCGCACAGGGATGTTAAAATACATACAAAATATATAAAATATATGAAATTTAAAATACTTATTCTAATAAATAAACCCTGCGCTAAAAACCGAATTAAAATCCCAAGTTTAAAAACTATCTAATAGTCAGTATGGAGGTTACGCTAGGCCGGCTAGATGAAATAGGTGTGTCTTCAGACACTTGCGGAAGAGGCGGAGGTCGGAGATGGTGTGGAGTTCAGGGGGTAAGTCGTTCCAGAGGGCTGGGCCCGCCACAGAGAAGGCTCTTCCCCTGGGTGTCGCCAGTCGGCATTGTCCAGCCGACGGCACCCTGAGGAGGCCCTCTCTGTGGCAGCGTATCGGTCTGAGGGATGTATGGGGCAGGAGGCAGTCTCGCAGGCAGGAGGCGGACTAGAAGACCTTCAAAGTCCCTTCCAACTCTGTTACTCTATGCAGAACCTCTATAATGCAACCACATTTCACCTAGTGCCTCATCAAGGGACCATAGCTACACCTAGTAGGTAATCTCAGCAAATCATGTTTAATAAATGCATGGGGCTCTGTTTAACAAGACAGCAAGGCATATGTGCATTTATACATCAATCTGTTGACGATAGAATTATCCTACGCCAGGAGGATTAGACTGAAAGTGTAAAGGAAAAAAATAAATAAATTAAATATTAAGCTGATTAATGCTCACATGTTCAGTAACATTCAACCGTGTGTCCAAGTAGGAATAAGTCACTGTAGTGAGTGACTTCACTGCCAATGCGACGACAGAAAGGAAGGCTGGGAAGGCTGAAAAATTGGAAAACATTGGGCTCAATGAAATCAAAGAAAACTTGTGCAACCTCTGGCTTATTATTTAAAAAAACACCTGTTCTACTGTTGAGGGCATTAGTTCATCAGGCATGCTCAGATGGTAAGGATTCATCAATCCTATCTTATAATCTATCTATCATTTCTTTCGATTATCCGTTAGAAGGAGTGAAGTACGATTGTGGTTATGATCCTTAGCGAATCTTTGTAAAGATTCAGCTTAAACTCTAAGACCATGATGGTGAACCTATGGCAACATGCCAGAGGTAGCACATAGAGCCCTCTCAGTGGGCATGCATGCCAGCCGCCTACTCTTCTGGTTTCTGCAATGCGCACATGTGCCAGCTACTTGGTCTTCGGCTGTGCCAGAGTGCACACACACTACGGGGTGTGTGAAGACCAGCTGGCTGGTGCACATGCACATGCCAGAAACCAGAAGAGCAGGTGGCTGGCATCCACATGTGCACTGGCCAGCTGGTCTTTGCATTTCCGGCGCGCCTGCACACATACAAGCTCTGGGTTGGCCACTTGGTGCTGAAAAGGTTTGCCATCACTGCTCTAAGATGTATAAAATAGCAGGGGGGGAAAACTGGTCAAAACTGGCTGAATCTGGTGCGGACCAGATTCATTTATACTTTGCAGTATATATGAATTATGTCATCCTGAAAACAGATATGGGTCTCAAACTGGTACCTCGACTTATCAGACCAAAGCAAAGAAACCAGGTTTCCAGGCAATGTTACCAGCATCTCAGTCATAAATATTGCCCATTCACACACCTCATGGTCCTGGAACCAGAAGAAGCTGCTCAGAACCATGTGTATCATGTTATCTTTACCACTGTAGATACTGAAGTGGAAGATCAACAAACAATGATATACGTAAGACAGATGGTACAGTTTAAATGAGCAGATTTGAAGACGGGAACAATTATTGCAAGAACTATATAACCACAAAGAGCCATAGGGACCATCAACAGATCTGCTTCTCATTGAAGTGCCAGCAAATCAGGCCTTCCATGCCAAACCTTCGAAAGAGGAAGCAATAAAGCTACGGAAAAAAATGGTAGACCAGCTACAGTGGATGTAGTCCCAGCTGCGATCAGACTGTGAACTAGTGAACAACCCACAACTAAGAATGAAATTGGAAAGGGAAGACCATGTTAGTCTGGGCATGACAGAAATGGCAGAGCATCTTCCCTCTTACAGACTGCTATAAAGAGAGCAACCTGCAGAATAGGAGATCCAACAATCAGCACCAAAGAAAATATAAACCAGTTAATCTGAAAAACCACTTTAAATGACGTGAAACCTACAGCGCTCAGTAAGAAAAGTTTGGAAACTATTACAAGATATCATCCCATCATATTAGCCAAACCCAGAGACTTTCTAAGGAAATAAAAGAGGGAAAGTAACATTTGTTATTACAGCAACACAAAGTAAAATTAATTATATGCCTGCATTAACTTTGAGCAGGGTTGTGCAGTGGTTAGCATGCAGTATTGCAGGCTAATTCTGCTGACAGCCAGCTGACAGCAGTTCGAGTTCACCGGCTCAAGGTTGACTCAGGTTTCCATCCTTACGAGGTCAGTAAAATGAGGACCTAAATTGTTGGAAGCAATATGCTGACTGTAGACTGATTAGAGAGGGCTATGAAGCACTGAAGTGGTATATAAATCTAAGTGCTATTGCTGCTGACAAATTTTGAACATCTTCTTATATAAGCTACCATGCAAGAGGACTTGAACAAAGCAGAGCAAATAATGAAATAACACTGAACTTTATGATTATGATATTATATTTTTATCAGTTTTATATTTTTAATGTTTTTGGTGTTAATTGTTGGGATTTTTTTTTTGTTGAATATCTCAAATCACACAATCTATGTAAATAAAAATGTAACGAGAGATTGTTCAAAATCTCCGAAAGTACTGCACCGATCGCTTCCAAATTTTCACACAATGTTCCTTTCAAATACGGCACCAATGATATATATATATAGATTGTGTAGATGTCACACCTGTGCCAGGTACATGCAATGGAAATGTAAAAAATTGTAAAAAAGTTAGGTAGATGGATACAGAGAGAGCAGTGGGCCACAGGTATTATGTCCTAAAGGATGACATAATACTCTGTCCATAAGATTCAAGGAGAAATACAGTAGATAGGCAGCTATAGGGATAGAGAGAGGGAGGGAGAATTGCAGTAGATAGGTAGGAAGGTAGGTAGGTAGGTAGGTAGGTAGGTAGGTGGATAGAGAGAGGGAGAAATGCAGTAGGTAGTTAAGTAGGTAGGTAGGTAGGTAGGTAGGTAGGTAGGTAGAGGGATAGAGAAGGAAAGGGAGAAATACAGTAGGTAGGTAGGTAGGTAGGTAGGTAGGTAGGTAGGTAGGTAGGTAGAGGGATAGAGAAGGAAAGGGAGAAATACAGTAGGTAGGTAGGTATGTAGGTAGGTAGAGGGATAGAGAGGGAGAGGGGGAAATACAGTAGGCAGGTAGAGGGAGAGAGGGAGAAATACAGTAGGTAGGTAGGTTGGGGGTTATATGGTGGTTGTGTGCAGGTGTAGATCTACACACAGATTGGTTGGCCATTTAACCAGACTGGGCCACAGCAACGTGTGGCCGGGAACGGCTAGTAAGCAAATAAATGGTTATTCAGTTACTAGTTAAAGGCACTGAAGTAGAAGTTAGGAGGTTATATTTGTCTTGCCACACAAGCAATGCCAACTGGATGGCCTTGGGCCAGTCACTTCTTCTCTCTCTAAGAATCAGGCAATGGTAAATAACTTTTGAAAGATATTGACAAGTAAACACCAAAGTCCTGTCTGTGTAGTTGATAAAAATCAAAACTATCTTGTAAAAGAGTGTTTGTGGATCCCCCATTGTTACATTTTTATTTTTGTCTATAAGATATGGCTGTCCAATTAATTTTTTCTTTGTGTTTTTTAATTTTGAGCTTTAGGCATCAAAGTCATTCTTGGGTCCAATGCGTAATGCCAACATCTGCTTATGCCAGCTCCTTGGGAAAGAGACAGTAAGTAGATAAAAATCCAATCTAAAAATCCGGCTGACTGTGTGATTTACTATGCTAATAATAATAATTTGAGATTTACCCTACTAAATTTTAAACTCTTGAACTAGTCAGTTGAGAGCCAGGATGGGACAGTATGGTTTTGAATGGTTTAGGTTTAATCAGTTATTCAAAACCTGAGATGTAATGCTATGTGTAAATATAATATTGTTTTGATACTGTTGGAAAGCGTAAAATGTTAATTGCATTGAAAAATCAGCTTTTTCTCTTGTTTTAGAGCAGGGGTAGTCAACCTTTTTAGACCTACCCACTTTTGTATCTCTGTTAGTAGTGCAATTTTCTAACCGCCCACCGGTTCCACAGCTATGGTGATTTATAAAGTAGAGAAGTCAATTAAATTAAAAAAAGGAAAGTGCTTCAGTATAGGACAAAACCCCTACCGCCCACCATGAAAGCTGGAACGCCCACTAGTGGGTGGTAGGGAGCAGGTTGACGACCACTGGTTTAAAGTTTACCATTCATTCTAGCTTTTTTTAGTAGCTTGCTTAGGGTTTCTGTCTTTTATTTTTAAATTCTAATACTTTAAAATAAAATGTACACACAATGCTTATTTTTTAAAATAGTTTGGAGTAAGTCCCTTATTCCGTACAATTTAGGCTTCTGTTTTTATTTTGTTTTGGGGTGAGGTTTTTTTTTTTTTTAAACCATTATTTAAGCTCTACTTCTCAGAAGAGATCCTTTCAAGGCTGCTTGTATCAACAATGATTCATAAAACCATAATGAATAATAGTTTAAGAAAACCAAACAAAACTCAGAGCTGGAATTTTCTCTCTCTCTTTTTGGAATCCTTCCCTTTGAGGACTTGATGGAGAAGACTTCCAGGTGAAGAAGGCTGCATGTTGCCCCTTGGAGGTCATATCACTGGATTAATTGCTTTGCTGGCTACAAACTTTGTCCATCATGTATAACTAATGCTTTGTTCTCCTGTGTCATTCACTCTTCACCAATAACAAACATATGACTAAACATTACATAAGAAGGGTGAATCAAGGATTGTTACACTATGGGGAGCTGAAATGTATACTAGACAGCTCTCCTGAACAACTAGTTGCTAATAATTCCCCCCAACAGAGCCAACATCAGCCACACAAAAGATGTGTATTGGACATCAACTCCCAGAATCCCACATCTTTTCTACATCGTAGCAACCAAAACTGGATGCCGTATTCCAAGTGTGGCCTTTCCAAGGCATTATAAAGTGGCATTAACACTTCACGTGATCTAGATTCTATCCCTCTGTTTATGCAGCCTAGAACTGTGTTGGCTTTTTTGGCAGCTGCTGCACACTGCTGGCTCATATTTAAATGGTTGTCCACTAGGACTCCAAGATCCCTCTCACAGTTACAGCTATTGAGCAAGGTACCTGGAATACTGCATACAGTTTTGGTCGCCACGATGTAGAAAAGACGTGGAGACTCTGGAAAGAGTGCAGAGAAGAGCAACCAAGATGATTAGGGGACTGGAGACTAAAACATATGAAGAACGGTTGCAGGAGCTGGGTATGTCTAGTTTGATGAAGAGAAGGACCAGGGGAGACACGATAGCAGTGTTCCGATATCTCAGAGGGTGCCACAAAGAAGAGGGAGTCAAACTTTTCTCCAAGACACCTGGGGGCAGGACAAGAAGCAATGGGTGGAAACTAATCAAGGAGAGAAGCAACTTAGAACTAAGGAGAAATTTCCTAACAGTAAGAACAATTAACCTCTGGAACAGCTTGCCTCCAGCAGTTGTGAATGCCCCAACCCTGGAAGTCTTTAAAAAGATGTTAGACAGCCATTTGTCTGAAATGGTATAAGATTCCTGCCCATGCAGGGAGTTGGACTAGAAGACCTACAAGGTCCCTTCCAACTCTGCTATTGTATTGTATTGTATTATACCACCTATACTGTACCTGTGCATTTCATTTTTGTTGCCTAAATGTAGAACCTTACTCTTTTCGCCATTGAATTTCATTTTATTAGATGTTGTTAGATGTATCATAATGCTTTTTGCCTTTGCAGAGCCGGGGTGGGTGTGGCCTGCAGACCCCCAGTTTGACATCCACTGCTATGGGTTAAGGTTGCCCAGCAGTGTTTTCAGCTGTTTTGGTGGGAACTGTCGTTAAAAAGACGGCCGATATCATCAAAGCGCATTGAAAGGGATGTTTTCATTTAATAAAAGAAATGTTTCCAAAGGAATGTCTGAAAGGGAAGAAAAATCCCTTTGTCAAATAGCCAAGGGCAATCACTTTTCCTTTTGCATTTTCTGTGGTTAGTTGTCATTTAGGAATTGAGCAGAAATACTTTCATTTCCAGTCAAGCTCAGCCATACTGTTTCAATAAGCAGAATATACCAACTTTCTGAATAAGGCATTAAATAGGCTTCCTGCCCCTCCCTTTTTGAACTTGCCTGCAGCATATGTGGGGAGAAAGAATACGCTGAAATGGAAGTTGGTGGTAAATTCTTGTAGTCTCGGGTCCTGCAAGGAAAAGCACTATAATTTTATGCCTCCATTACCATATTTGCTTTGATCAAAGCGAAGAAAATATCTCTTTATTTTATGATCTCACCCTGTGAGAGTCTACCGTATCTTTTGCATTCCTCAAAACAAACAAAAAAAGACTGCCTTAAATAATCACCTTTGCTAGGGCAGGGTGGGTGGGTGGGAGAAAGTGAATTTTGGCTGAGGACTGCAGATATACTCAACAGGGATAGCTCTAAATGAAGATAATTGTAAGGTGGAGCAACTGCTGGGTTCCAACACGTTTGAAAGATTTCCTCTGCAAGGCATCCAAAATATGCTTTGCCAAATGTGTAGATCTTCACACATATTCTATAAACAAATACAAACGTAGAGCCACCTGGTTTTAGAGTCATCTAAACAAAATAAATAAAAGAGAAAGGTTGCTTGATGTCAGTCTGCCAGCAAATACTTGACATGTAATCAAATATTAGTGTATTCTCCAATATACTAAGATCAGGCATAAAGAGGTGGTTTTCGAAGGCAGTTATATCATGGGGGGGGGGGGGGGAATCTATTCTTTCACCCCACGTTGTTTTGTATTTTTAACATCCTAACAGAAGCCCACAAAATCAGTAATGCTGTGTTTAAGGCATTGAAGAACAAGCTTCCTCTAAGACCAGAACATATGCATGCTTAAAGCAGTGATGGGTTTCTGCAGTCTCGCACCTACTCGCGAGAGCCGGTTGGTGAAATTTAGAGAACCGGTGAGAGGGGGTTCCACCGGCGTACCTGGAAGTAAATTTGGCCCGCCGCAGCCAGTGACCCAACAGGAAGGAAAGGAAGGAAGGAAGGAAGGAAGGAAGGAAGGAAAGAAAGAAAGAAAGAAAGAAAGAAAGAAAGAAAGAAAGAAAGAAAGAAAGAAAGAAAGAAAGAATTTATCATCACAATTGAGTCCAAAATTTTGGTTGCTAAGCAAGAGCGTTGTTAAATGAGTTTCACCACATTTTAAAAGGTGGCCACTTCCACCTTGTCACATGACTGCCAAGCCACGCCCACAAAATAGGCCACACCTACAGAGTAGGTTCTAAAAAAATTGAAACCCACCACTGGCTTAAAGGTAAAGGTTCCCCTCACACATATGTGCTAGTTGTTCCCGACTCTAAGGGGCGGTGCTCATCTCCATTTCAAAGCTGAAAAGCCAGTGCTGTTCGAAGACGTCTCCATGGTCCTGTGGCCGGCATGACTAAATGCCGAAGGCATACGGAACGCTGTTATCTTCCCTCCAAAGGTGGTGCCTACTTTTCTTCTTACATTTTTACGTGCTTTCGAACTGCTAGGTTAGCAGAAGCTGGGACAAGCTCACTCCCGTTATGCGGTGCTAGGGATTCCAACCGCTGAACTGCCAATCTTTCTGATTGACAAGCTCAGCATCTTAGCCACTGAGCCACTGCATCCCAATAAATGTCATTTACATGTATTTATACTGAAATAAAGTAAACATAGTTAATATGATTATTCATTAAAATTACACCAGTGAGCCACCGCGTCCCACTATATGCAAGCTTAATATGGGACAATTAACCTGGAAGTAGAATTTGTCGCATGGCAGTTCATTCAAAATTCTTAAGAGTCTTGTGCTCTTGCTTTTAGGTTTCTTTATTGATCATGTTATGGTTTGTGGATCAGCTCAGTGACTATTGATTGCATGCAATTGCAATTGTAAACTGATTTTGCAAAAGCTATATGCGTCAGCGTTCCAAGTGTCATCCAGAATTAAATCAGAGTTCAAGGCATAGCTTTCATCAAAGTTCCAATTTAATAAGAGAGACATGTGGGTACAATCTGTGGAAAACCCGAATCTGAAAGCTTCCTGGGTTTCCACCCAGTTGAAAGTTCAAATCCTTGCCCCCACATCCACAAGTTCATCCCATGGTCAGGTGCAGTGGTGCAAAGACAAAAGATGACCCTGGGCTTCTAGGAAGGAATGTTTTATTTTGACAACAACATTCTACTCCTTACTATCCCCCCCACTCCAATTCCCCACTAATGAAACAGCATAGTAAATTAAGAGAGAGTCTGGCAGGTCAAAGATCCTAAAAGGAATATAATTATTTTATTATTTATTATATTTATACCCCGCCCTTCTCCAAGCGGACCCAGGGCGGTGCACAGGAATGTTAAAATGCATACAAAACATATAAAATTTTAGAAAACTTATTCTAATAAAATCCTGCGCTAAAAAACGAATTAAAAATCCCCCAATTTAAAACTATCTAAAAGTCAGTAATGGAGGTTACGCTAGGCCGGCTAGATGGAACAGATGTGTCTTCAGACACTTGCGGAAGAGGCGGAGGTCGGAGATGGTGTGAAGATATGACTTGCAGGCCTGACCAGGCAGCCTTTCCTCAGAAGAAAAACATTTCCTGAAAGGAAAATAACATAAAAGTTAACAATATGTCTATGCTAGTTGTAGCTGCATGGATTATTGGTAGCATATGCAGAGGAGAAAGGTACAGTATTAGAGATTAATGCTTACGTTGCTGGTCCTATATCAGGAGACTGTTCAAAAGTCAATGCTTCTGCCAAATACTATATAGCTTCTGCCAAATACGTAAATGGACGTTGGGTTTTTTAGGGGGAATTTTAGCACAGGTTTCTATTTAATGCTTTTTATTCATATTTATTGTATTGTTTTCTATCTTGTTGGTTTTAATTTCCTGTGCACCGCCCTGGGTCCATTACGATGGAGAAGGTGCAATATATAAATCGAATAAAAATAAAATAAAAAAATAATAAATGAAGACTTTGTATTTTTCATCCTATAAGATCAAACACAATTATTGTCTTCAGTATTGAAGGGTCACATCTTCTATCCATATACTGAAAACTATACCTGTGAATCTTTTCAGTTTAGATGAAACTATGTATTTTCAGGTGTTCCATAAAGATCCAGGTTCTTAGTCAGTCATGCTGCAGCCAATTGTATAAAGAGATCTGACGGCTGAAATTCTACTTTGGTCATATCCACAGAGAATACATCACAATAGTTTAATAAAGCATTCTCACCAATCTACATATAGCTTCATAATGGTAGAATACATCTATTTCGGAACCAGCATCTTTAAGTTCTCAAAATAAGGTGTAATTGCAGGCTGAAATAGAACATATTTATAAAATGGAATTCTCACATGCTAAAGGTATTGTATTTATTCCTCTTGTTTGGCAATATTTGGGTGCAATTGGCTGATTATCATCCTCTTATTATTTAATACAATCCAAATTCTTATCACCCTTTCAAGGGAGACACGTTCAACCATCAAGTTGCAACAAGCGAAGATTTTTCTGTGTGTCGCATATTGTAAAATTAAAAGTCTTCTCCAAGAAGTTATTTTCTGTTGGCATTTTCTCCAAAGAGACAGAATAGATCCAGTAGGAAATCGCATGGATTGAAGAAGAAGAAGAAAAATCCTTTGTCCTAAATGTTGTGCTGCAGATCAGTGGTGGGTTTCAAATTTTTTAGAACCTACTCTGTAGGTGTGGCCTATTTTGTGGGTGTGGCTTGCCAGTCATGTGACAGGGTGGGAGTGGCCACCTTTTAAAATGTGGTGAAACTCATTTAACAATGCTCTTGCTTAGCAACCAAAATTTTGGACTCAATTGTGATGATAAATTCTTTCTTTCTTTCTTTCTTTCTTTCTTTCTTTCTTTCTTTCTTTCTTTCTTTCTTTCTTTCTTTCTTTCTTTCTTTCTTTCCTTCCTTCTTTCCTTTCCTTTCCTTCCCGTTGGGTCACTGGCAGCGGCGGGCCAGATTTACTTCCAGGTACGACGGTGGAACCCCCTCTCACCGGTTCTCTAAATTTCACCAACCGGCTCTCACGAGTAGGTGCGAGCCTGCAGGAACCCACCACTGCTGCAGATGCTAAATAGCAAGGACAGCCAAGATCATCCATTTTCCAATCATTTCATTTCTTCTGTAGAAGCTTCACGTGCCCCATGTATGCAGCCAAAACCACTTTGTTTAAGGACTGTGTTGTGTTAAATGTTATTTTCAGATTCTGGCAGCATATAAAGTAAGCTGTTTTTGATATGGGGATCCCAATGGATCATTCATTTGGTATATTTCTCATTAATATATAGGAATCTTGCAGGTCATCTAGTCCAACCCACATCTGCCTCTACCTAGGATCAAACTCACAACCTCCTGCTTGTGAGGCAAGAGGTCTACCTCTAGACCAGAGCAGCTGACCAAGGTACCTGTTTTTCACCCCCTTATACAAGGAATAATCAAATAGGATGTGAGCCAAGTCTTCTACCTTTGCCCCTGCAAATGCAGAGACGTTCATTGTAGGGTATAGAATGATATCTCCCATATCTGATCCATACTTTTTGAATGGCATCCTTACTTCTGTTTACAGTGTATTCAACAAGACGATTGGCTGTTGTGTATCCTGATGCATATTTCTGTTTCACTGTCTGGAAATATGCTGCCTAATAGTTTTCTGAAACTGTCACTTGTAATTTAATATAGTTTTAATGTATTTATTGTGATGTATTGTATTTTTTATATTTTCCTGTGCACTGCCCTGAGTCCCTTCGGGGAGAGAGGGTGGTTAATAAGTCGAATAAATGAAACTTATATTAAATGGCAAATTGTGATTCAGTTCCACATATACACTGAAGAAATCCTCCTAGGTCTACACAATACAATAGCAGAGTTGGAAGGGACCTTGTAGGTCTTCTAGTCCAACCCCCTGCGTGGGCAGGAACCTTATACCATTTCAGACAAATGGCTATCTAACATCTTCTTAAAGACTTCCAGGGTTGGGGCATTCATAACTTCTGGAGGCAAGCTGTTCCAGAGGTTAATTGTTCTAACTGTCAGGAAAATTCTCCTCAGTTCTAAGTTGTTTCTCTCCTTGATTAGTTTCCACCCATTGCTTCTTGTCCTGCCCCCAGGTGCCTTGGAGAATAGCTTGATTCCCTCTTCTTTGCGGCACCCTCTGAGATATCGGAAGACTGCTATCATGTCTCCCCTGGTCCTTCTCTTCATCAAACTAGACATACTCAGTTCCTGCAACCATTCTTCATATGTTTTAGCCTCCAGTCCCCTAATCCTCTTGGTTGCTCTTCTCTGCACTCTTTCCAGAGTCTCCACGTCTTTTCTACATCGTGGCTGTCACTAGATTGTGGGGATTACCGGTAAGTAACAACAACCCAGCAGCACTTGGTAATATTTTGAAATCTGGATATATATTTTTTTCATGATGTCCTTTGCTTAACAGTCTTTGGATTATCTTTTATAGTGTGAATTCCATGGTGGAATATGAGGAAAATAGCTGGGTTGAACTTTTCATCTGATTTGACAATGAGCTGCTGCTTTGGATGACCACGGAGTACAATATCAGCTCTGAAACAAACTTTTTAGAAATAAATGCCGTTTTGGACAAGCCAGGCTCTTCACAACATTTCTGTTGTGATTTTTCCCTCCTGTAAGCAGAAAGCCTCTTTCATCTATTATTTAAAGTGAAAGAGTGATAAATAAATCATCCTCACTGGCTTCGGTGATTATGAAGCCCTGTAAAAGGTTCCTCTATTATGTTCAGCGATACGTGCACTTATCCTTCTGTTGGTTTGTCCTATGTAAGTGGCAGGGCAGATTTTACATGGAATTTTGTAGACTCCTTGGCTTTCTAGCTGGATCTTGTCTTTGGGATTCCTTAGGATATTGGTTATTTTTTGATTGGTGTTTGGTCCACAAGCACAACATCAACACAGCCTTCAGGCAGAAACCAGCCCACGTTTCCTTATGTCAGGCCAGTGTCCTTCAATAACCAAGAAAGAAACTCCATTTTGAAGAATGGGTAGTCAGGAAAAAAAAAGAGATGGAAGTTATGACAGAGCTTTTTTAAACATCACACTGTTGTGCCTTTTTTGACCAATATGTAAATGCCTTTAGGACACAGTCCATGCTCATAATTTGCATCCATATTTATATAAATGGGTGCAAATTATCAAGAGCAGAAAATTTAAGAAAGCTTTTCCTCTGATCCCCCCCCCCAAAAGAGGGGGATCATTGAACTGGTTGTACAACTTTAATAAAAGAATTTGAAATGAAGTCTTAATTTTGACATGTTCCTAATTTTTTGCAACTCTGACTCCAGTATTTGAAGTTTTTAAACTTTGGCAGAATTTTGACCAAGGTTTTCAGAACTGCAGTTGTACAACCCCAATCATGCTTTGAAAATCTAGAAATTATATCCCAAAACCACTGTTTTAAAATATGAAACAGTTATGTGTCTTTGGGTATGTGTGTAATGATTCTTTTATCTCTAATTATATGAAAAGATGACCAAAAGCATTTTTGAGGTAGCCAAACTGATAATCATTTCTCTCCTAGAAAAGCCTAGAAAAGATGGAAGACCATAATTTTTCCCCCAGCCCCAAAAAGTTAGTATAGTTGTAGATGCTTTTATACTTGGTCCAAACCACATCAACATTTATATGGTTGGTCACTGGTTCTCATTCCTCCCCACCCCCAATAGCTTTCTGGTATTACTGGTAATTTTCCCTGTTAAACAATTTTATCTGCTGTGGCCTAGAGGTGGATCGCTTGCCTCCCAATCAGGAGGTTGTGAGTTCAGTCCTAGGTAGAGGCAGATGTAGGGTCTCCTGCTTGGGCAGGGGGTTGGACTAGATGACCTGCAAGGTCCCTTCCAACTCTTGTTAATCTGTTAAACTATCCCAATTCATACAATGAAAAATCTGCAGAGAATAAAATCCCTGCAACATAGGCTGATTATACAATATATTACAGCCATAATGGCAAACCTATGGCACGCATGTCAAAGGTGGCACGCAGAGCCATCTCTGCAGGCACGCGAGCCATTGCCCTGGCTCAGCTTCACCCCGCATGGGTGTGTGCCAGCTGATTTTTGGGTCTCTGCTGCACATGTGGGAGGCATGTGTGCTTACACCGGGGGTGGGGGGTGGAGGGAGTGTGGGGGTTGTGGTTCGCCCCCCATGCCCCATTTTCGGTCCCAGGAGGCTTCAGGGAGGCCTGCTAGTTCCAAAGTGGGGAACCAGGGTTGGGGGAGTTGTGCGTGCATGCACGGGGGGCTGAGAGAGCATGGGGGGGCATGCACACATGTGCAGGGGGTAGGTTGCGCATGCATTGCATAATGGGTTTAGGCACACCCACGTGCTTTTGGCACGCGAGGACAAAAAGGTTAGCCATCCCTGTATTATAGGCATGGTGACTGGGTAAGACCCAGTAATGATTTACAGTAAGGAATGCAACAGTGATTATTTCATTGATGAATAATTATGAAATATGCAAAAGGAAGGAACAAGTGTTTCCAGTAGAATTGCAGTAGGGCTCATTCCATTCATTAGCACAGGTTGATGGCCAAAATCAAAGCAGAGAGCTCCATTCAAGACTTAAAATTAACGCTAGCATTGCAATAAGTGTTAATGTATATTAATACATAGGTTTAATTAGAAAAATGAATATGTATGTATGCATACATACACCTGAATGTGTCTGTAGGCTTTTATGATGAATGTGATGTAGGAAGGAGAAAATGATGGTAGATATCTGTCTGTCTGTTGAACAGGGTGCCTGACTCCTAAATCTAGGTAGCTATAAATCATTAATATTCCCTTTATTTTTATCTCTTACTCTAGCTTTCAATCATATCACCCTATATTTAAAAGCTTTTTATTTCTTTCCTGTCTAACTTCTATTTGTGTCACCTGACTACCAAAAGAGAAAGGGAGACTTTGCAAGATTCTTGTAATCCTGGAATAATAGTATTATTCAGAACTTTGGTCTCCGAATCTGACCTACGGACGACCACGGACCTACGCCTCTTCCATTGGGCCTTGAAGACCTATTTATTTGGTGCGGCCGGCCTGTCGTAGTTTTAAACTGTTTTAGCAGGGTTTTTTAGCAGGGGTTTTAAGAACAGGCTAATTATGTAATATATTTTAATATATTTTATGTTTTGTATTATTGATTTTTATCGCTCCCTGAGTCCCGAAAGGGAAAAGGTGTGGCATACAAATCTAATAAATACTAATACTAATCTGATCTACCTTAACTTGGAGTCTTAGGTTATGTTTTCCTCCTATAGATAAATTGCCTTTCTATCATTTAAAAATAAATCAATCAATGGGGTGGGGGGAAATGTAGAGATGCCTCCGCAACCTAGTGGAATTCGAATTGAAACCCCTTCCTTAAAAATGTTATTTAAATTACACCTGTACAAAAGAAAGCAGATGAAAAATCATGTTCCACCTTTAGAACCTGAGTACGTTGGGGAAGAATGGGGAGCCACTGAATTTTAATATAACGTTGTAACGATCCTTGAGATATTATGCTTTGATAAAGGTTACTTAATTCTCAGATTGTACCTATGAGATATGTTTTAGGACGTGGTGTTCTTCAGCAATGATGCTTTAGTCCAGGGGTCTCCAACCTTTGCAACTTTAAGTCTGAAGGACTTCAGCTCCCAGAATTCTCCAGCCATTTTATAGAGCAGGGGTATCCAACCTTTGCAACAGACTTAAAGTTGCAAAGTTTGGGGACCCCTGCTTTAGTCCACAGTTGGCTTCATGCACTTCTATGCTTAAAGAAAATATTCAGTGAAAAAAAGAGGAGGAAAATGCTTGCTTTCCCCCACCCCCAAATATCCATTTTGGGTTGTCACTGAATTAGCCAATCCTTTCTCTGTTGCCCTCAGGTATTTTCATTTATTCTCAACTCAGAACATAGTAGAACGATTGGTTATTAAATGGGAGACATTTAAAATATTCCTGAAATACGCTTACAGCAGTTTACGTTAAGCAACTTGAATAGCTGTAATTAATCCTTTTTAAAGGAACCAGTTTAGTGGAATTGCATCTAAATTTAAAACTCTCAATTAATTAAAAAAAAAAAGTAAGCAGAAGGAAAAAAATGACGGAATTATATGAGTTTTTACTGTTCGCTATAATGACCTATGTCTATCTCTGTTTTAGATCCATTATTTTAGGAAGATTCAAACATTTAATCAAAACCAAACTAATCCTTCTACCCTGAATATACATACTAAAACACTTTATCTTTTTGGATTATACATTCCCTAAATCTTTTAGGGTAATTCTTGGCTCAATGATGCATTAAATTGTGTATTTTATTGGCAATGTGCATTACAGGGGAAGCTGCATAAAGGGATACTTTTTCGCGAAACATAAGTTAGAAAAACCCAATTATTAAGAGAGAAATTACTTTCATGTACAATGTATAAAGCCTATTTTTAATTCAAAAGATGAATGTTAAACAGGGAACAATGCCGACTGGCGACACCCAGGGGGAGAGCCTTCTCTGTGGCGGGGCCAGCCCTCTGGAATGACCTACCCCCTGAATTACATACCATCACCGACCTCCGCCTCTTCCGCCAATGTCTTAAGACATATTTGTTTCAACAAGCCGGCCTAGCCTAACCTCCCATGGGGACTTTTAGATAGTTTTAAATTGGGTTTTTAAATTTTGGTTTTAGCGCAGGATAGGTTTATTTAATAGTTTTTAAATTATATTTATTGTATTTTGTATGTTTTTAAATTTCCTGTGCGCCGCCCTGGGTCCTCTGTGGAGAAGGGCGGGATATAAATTTAAATAAATAAATAAATAAATAAGGTGATGGTTGTCTATCCAATCATATTGGTTAGATTCCAGATGAGAATTCCATGCTGGTTTTCCATTCCAATTTTAAGCCCAGATAAGATTTCCATCCTGCTTGAAATTCTTACAGCATTTGTCTCTGATGTGATAATGGAAATACTGTATCTAGAAGAAACAATTCCAAGCTTTCAGATACAAAGGGGAGTGTTTACATTTAACTTCCCTTGGGATAAATTGTATGAAACTTGCTAGAAATGCTGTCTATTTTTGTGGGTTGGGGGGCTTAGAGGGTATGCAGAAAAGAGCAGTGAGTTAATGAAGTAGAGTTTCACCAGCTGGTAATCAGTTATGGTATTTAGCATTGAAATCCCTGGCAACGGACAAGAACTTTAATTTTGTCCCTGGAAACCCTTGAGAGGCTACTGGTATCTGTATTAAGAAGCGACTTTCTTCATACTATCAGTTCTGCTCAAAGTTTTAACTTTATTAAGGAAAAGGTAACGGTTCCCCTCACACATATGTGCTAGTCGTTCCTGATTCTAGGGAGCAGTGCTCATCTCCGTTTCAAAGCTGAAGAGCCAGCGTTGTCTGAAGACATCTCCGTGATCATGTGGCCAGCCTGACTAAATGCCGAAGGTTTCACAGAATACTATTACCTTCCCATCAAACATGGTTCCTATTTTTCTACTTGCCTTTTTACATGCTTTTGAACTGCTAGGTTGGCAGAAGCTGAGACAAGTAACGGGAGCTCACTCCGTTATGCGGTGCTAGGGATTCGAACAGCCAAACTGCCAACCTTTCCGATCGACAAGCTCAGCGTCTTAGCCACTAAGCCACCGCATCCCAGTTTTAACTTTATGACAAGTCTCAAATTTTCCTTTAAAAAAAAATCCTTATAATTCCTGGAGCCTTTTCTTTTCTTCATCCTCTCCGGTTTTAATGGTGTCACTGCCATACTGTCCAACTTGGAAATCTCAGTTTTGAACAGAACACTTTATCTTAAGATGTTAAGAAAGGGTCAAAACCCCAAGGCAACCCCTATTTTAAGGGGGGAAGAAAACAGCCACCTTAGGGAACAAATCTCAGATGACATGAAAGGAGAGCAAATTGTTAGTCATTGATTTCCTTTTTATTGTTTTTGTTTCTGCCAGTGGTGAAGACACATACCTGAGGGATTTTTACCTCATGTGTCAGAAATTCAGCTGCCTTTAGTTTAACGCACATTCACTTGGATAAAAGGGGAATGCCAAGCAGCAAAGTGTCTTAAACAGGCCCTGCGGGGATTTTATCTTCAATGACAATATATCTATTGTTATTCTGGTTACTGGTTGTAACAAGCCTCCAAAGCATCTCGGGAACTGCATTTTGTGTGTGTGTGGGGGGGGGGTGAAACATCAGAACTCTTTTGGTAAAGGCCTTTTCTCTGCCGTTTCTCAGAATATTTTCTGTGCCTTTTTTCGGAAACAAGGGATCAAACCAAGTTTTTGTCCAGTGATAATGCAAGCTATTTCCTTCCTCAGTTTTAGGAGCTGGATTACATTTCTGGCAGCAAAATCTGATACCTATTTCACAGGTCTAGTTCAACAAGGAGTCAAGGATTACATTTAAGACAATGCCACTGTAACTGAAGCACACAATATCCATCTTTGGTTTAACGCATTCCTTAAATGTATAGATCACTAGCTACCCATGTCAGCTTTCAGAATAAAGGTTAATCTAGCCCTATATTAAAATTGCCAGTTTAACAAAACAGGCTGGCATATGCAATGTTCATCCGGCTTTTATGATGCTCTCAGGGGCTAAGGCTGATTAATTTCTTAGTGCAACCTGAGCTAATCTTGAAAGAAGCTAAGGAGAATCTAAGTACATCAAGCTCTAATGTGTTCCCTTAATAACAGCAAGATTACTATGCTGTACAAAAGTTGCTCTAACTGTGCTTTCATCAGCTTCCTTCTTCTTCCTGAAGCAGGAACTAAATCAGAGTTCAGGACTGGGGAAAGTATTAATGTTTTCACATAATTTCCCCTCCCCCTCAAAAAATATCTCAAATTCTTATGACCATATTCCTGAATATGGTCAAAACATATCCAGGAAATGTACAGGCTAATGGAGAAAATTTTAAGAACTCCACCTTCTGAACTAAATTTCTCCTCATGGCCGGTTTAAAAAATGGCAGCTATTCCCAGCCAAGAGAGAAACCTAATGTTGGTCAATTGTTCTTACTGCTCTTCAATTCTTCTCAGATAGGCTGTGAGTTCCGTGGATAGGTAGTAATGTAATAGGGTCACATTAGTGAATGTGGCTTGACTTTTTGTTAAAGCTCATTCTTTAGACCATTGATGTCAAACTTGTAGCATCACAATGTCGTCCCATGACGTATTGTCAGTGGTGGAATTCAAAATGTTTTACTACTGGGTCTGTGGGCGTGGCTTGGTGAGCGTGGCATGGCTTGGTGGGTGTGGCAGGGGAAGGATACTGTGAAATCTCCATTCCCTCCCCACTCCAGGAGAAGGATACTGCAATATCCCCATTCCTTCCTGATCAGCTGGGACTCAGGAGGCAGAGTATAGATGGGGACGGGGCCAGTCAGAGGTGGTATTTATCAGTTCTCCAAACTACTCAAACTTTCCTCTACTGATTCTGGTCAGTACCTGCTGAATACCACCTCTGTGTATTGCGATTCCCCCCCCCCCCTTCGCTAAACCAGGGGTGGGCATGGCCAGCTTGTGACTCATTCAGTCCGTGGGCCACGAATTTGACACCCCTGCTTTAGACATATTAATGTGGCAATGAGAGCAATTGTGTGCAATAAACACACATTACATCTATGCTCTGCAAGCTTCACTGGCTGCTTCTGGGTTCAATTCAAGCTGCAGTCAAGACCTATGATGGCATGGGACCAGGTTACTTGAGGGACCACCTACCACATACCTCCCTCTGACCAGTCCGCTCCCACAGAGAGGACCTCCTCAGGGTGGCGTCGGCCAGTCAATGCCGGCTGGCGACTCCCAGGGGGAGAGCCTTCTCTGTGGCAGCTCCTGCCCTCTGGAATGACCTCCCCCCTGACCTTCGCACGATCACGGACCTGTGCCTTTTCCGCCGAGCCCTGAAGACCTATCTATTTTGTGCGGCTGGCCTGGCGTAGTTTTAATTTGTTTTATTAGGGTTTGATACTGGTATTTTAGAGCAGGCCCACTGTTTAATTTGGTTTTAGAACTTTTAGCATATTTATTGGATTATTGGATGTTTTATTGTGGTTTTTTATTATCGCCTGTTCACTGCCCTGAGTCCCGCAAGGGAGATAGGGCGGTATATAAATAAATTAAATAATAATAAATAAATTAAATAATAAATAAATAAATTGTTGGTTACATTTACCTGTCCCATTAGGATTAGCAAGAGACACATGTTATAGGTTCTACCAATGAAAAGGTGTCAGCTGAAAAGAAACTTCCTGCCATGGCCCCCACTCTGTGGAACATCTTCTCCCCAGACCTTTGATTGACCTTAATCTTCTCATCCTACAGGAAAGCTCTATGGACATGCCTCTGCTGTCACTTGTCTATGAATTATCCACCCTTGTTCTATATATGTCAATGATATAACTGTAAAAGAGGAGGAGCTTTCCAGGATAAAAACTAATGACAAACTCTTATTCAGCACTACCCTAGCAGATGGCACTGGGATTCAAACCTAAACATTTAAGAGCTAAATTCAATTCAATTTATTCAATTTATATACCGCCCTTCTCCCTTCCGGGACTCAGGGCGGTGCACAGCCATAGTAAAAGTGGGTAGTACAAAAGCTAAAATGATATATTAAAATGTATTAAATGTATTGGCCTGCAGTTAAAACCCCATACTAAAATCAATTAAAAACTATGTGTCTTCAGCGCCCGACGGAAGAGACGAAGGTCTGTGATGGTACGTAGTTCAGGGGGTAGGTCATTCCAGAGGGCAGGGGCTGCCACAGAGAAGGCTCTCCCCCTGGGGGTCGCCAGCTGACATTGTCTGGCTGACGGCACCCTGAGGAGGTCCTCTCTGTGGGGGCGAACTGGTCGGTGGGAGGTATTTGGTAGCAGAAGGCAGTCTTGCAAACAGCCAGGTCCCTTGCCATGGAGCACTTTGAAGGTGGTTACTAGTACCTTGAAGCGCACCCGGAAAGCCACAGGCAGCCAGTGCAGCTCACGCAGGAGAGGTGTCATATGGTAGCATCTAGATGTTCCCAAAATCCCCTGCGCGGCCGCATTCTGGACCAACTGGAGCCTCCGGGTGCACCTCAAGGGAAGCCCCAAGTAGAGAGCGTTACAATAGTCCTGTGTTCAAATGTTATTTAAACTCAGTCTTCCTACAACTTCCTAATCGAATATAACCGCATCAAAGCAGGACTGTGAGACCAAAAACTTGTATCTGAGTATGTGGGAGGTGAATATATCACATTTCTCTGTATCTCTTTAAAGCAGCGATGTCTTTTTGCAAGACCAGGAAAAAAAACACCAGTGATTTATTGTCAAAGTTTGCCCCATGTTGTGTTTTTTATCTGTTTTAAGTCATTCTGGAAGGTTGGTTTGGGACTTGGTGTTAACCAATACATCAATGGCATCCCTCTCCATCTTCCTTTTTCATTTCATTCCAGGTAGGTTGGCTGAATGTCTGTTTCATTATCAGAGGAAGGGAATGAAGAAGTGTGTTGATACAGTCGCATTCTCCCTGGAATTTTTTTTTTAAAGGCATTGATAAAATATTTATAAAAACTAGACACAAGGTTCAGCTCAGATAAATTACATAAAAATTATTTATCAGGATGTAGTCCTTTTTTCCTCCCAAAGCAATTCTCACAAGATTCTGAGAGCATTAAAACACATGGATTGTCCAAGACCATCAAGAAAAGTTGATGAATGAGTGAATATATGAAGGCTTTGCTTCTCTCCATTACTTATCCAGCACTCAGCATTTTGTCTGTATAAAGAACTCTCCCTCCCTCTTTCCCTCCCTCCCTTCTCCCTCTCCCACATACACACATGCATGGAAGTAAATATAACCACTCTTACCCTATTAAAACAGCACAGGTGGCAGGTTCAGTAACTTTACCTTGTAAAAATATACAGCATTGAGTCAAAACTCTTTATTAAAAATAAATAAGCAAATACACTGGGAATATTCCTTTGACTTTATTTAATATTTATGCTACCCTATTTTGTGAAATTCTTTTGACTACAATCAGTTGGTACTTACTGTATGTTCTGAATATTAAGCAAATAATATTGTAAACTCATCAATTACATATCATCATACCTCAATGGAAGATTTGCTAAATATGCCTAGGTGTTCTCCTTACAGGTTGTTAATATTGCTGACAATAGAGCTACATACATAATTGGACTCCTGATAACAAGATTGAATAAAAAATAAGTATAACTCACCATTGCACACATAATTAGAATTTAGCCAGGTGTATTTCCATTGGTTTAATCTCATTTCACCTCTGGGGCTTTATTGCCATTTGGCCTACTTTCTTTTATTCTTTCAAAGATGGTAACAACTTTATTTGGCAGTGAATTAAAGAATCAAATAGATTTCTATCCATATGTAGGTCATTATCACATTTTATATTATGTTGTCTGCCAACTAGTGTAAAATCAATTCGAGATGGTCAAAAGAAAGGGGAAATAGGACTCCGAAGAAGTAATTTGGCCATTGGTTGTGGAAACCTTACAAGGTGTTTCATTGCACAGAACGGATATCAAGGAAAGGCAATTACAGAGTTGGAAAGGAACTGGAAATTCAAGGTTCAAGAGACTGAAACAGTGGTGGGATTCAAAATTTTTAACTACCAGTTCTGAGGGCATGGATTGGTGGGTGTGGCTTGGTGAGCATGGAAGGGGAAGGTTACTGTAAAATCCCCATTCCCTCCCCACCCCACTAACCTGCTTTCCAGCTCCAGTGCAGGACAACAAAAGAAGACCCAGTTGATCAGCTGGGACTTAGGAGAAAGCAAATAGATCAGGGCCAGGGCCAACCAGAGGTGGTATTTGCTGGTTCTCAGAAGTACTCAAAATTCCCGCTACCAATTCACCAGAACTGGTCAGAACCGGCTGAATACCACCTCTGGAGTGGAGTTGTGGAATCATGTTCTTTTCTCCATGGTCTACCTAATTATCCTTTCCTTTTCCTTGTCTGAATATTTGCACATTGTTGATTCTTTAAAGAAGGGGATGCAAACTTTCCATTTTGCCTACAACTGATCAATTAGGGAGGTGGGAGGGAAAGCCAAGCTTTAATTTACGGGATGAGGTTTGAGGAAATCTCACTGATAATTTCTGAAGTATTGCCTTATCTGAAACATGAAGGACTGACCAACAGATGTATTGACTCCAAAGACGAAGCATACCCCGAAGCATGTCATAATGTATCCTTAAAAAAGAAAGATGGGAAATACTACTAGACAATATGTTCTAATTATCCACACATAGGACCCATCTCATAAAGGACTTTGAGAATGACCTTGGAAGACTGGGAGATGGGGGCAAAGCTTCTTTGGGAAAATCAGACAAAGGGGTGCTAGGCTTCCCCAGAAACACGAAGCTGAGTCCTTATCCCGATAAACCCCTTTTATCTAATTTACAGTGAACTCCTCTCCAGCAAAGTCTGGGCCCGTAGCCTTTCAAGATAGTTCACAATTACTGACCTTTATCAGGCTTGGAGAGTGGCCAGGCCAATATCTTTCACACACCACAATTCTTGGCAAGCAAGTATTGTCTCCTGCAAACTCCACTCCCCTTTCGCTCCTCTTTTATTCCCTCTGGGAGGGGCCACTCATCATCCACCTGTGTCCTTACTCCCAAGCCAACCCCTGTTCTTTAGCTGTTCCCTTTATCCGGCAACTCTGTGCATGCTCCAAACCTAAACTTTTAAGAGCTAAGGACTTACAGGCTCCAGTTGTTTGTCTGCCTCACTGATGTCTGACTCTGAAGGCAGTTGATAACTGTCAGACGGCACTGGCCCCATCTCTGCCTCTGACACAGAGCCCTCCTCAGAGCCTTCCCCAGACTTCAGGACTGGCCCATGTTCTTTCCTAACCTCCTCACTGTCCAAATCGGCTGTCAGCTCCAGGGGGAAGAAGCCTGCAATGGAGAAAAAAACTTAGAAGGGATCCTAAGTTCTTGGGCTGTAAAAGAGAGGGTGGAAAATTTATACTTTCAAATTTGTAAGATTCTGCTGATGTAGCCTTACAAGTAGAGTAGAATTAGCTTATCTTGTCATATTTCCTGTCCGGTCTACTTAGGAGGGTGACGCATCTAAAGTAAATTCCAACTCACGTTTAACTCCTGCTAAATGTTATGCCTATTTACAAGTTGGATTTACTTCTGTGTTGAGAAATAATACAATTTAGCAAAACCTGCCTGAAGTTACAAATCACACATAATGCAATGTTTGCTTTCTAAATGTCATGTTTAAGGAAGCCTTTACGGCAGAGCATGGTGGTTGAATCCAATATCTGGTGAATGCTTGGGAACCAGGATAAAGGAATAGGTGTGGCAAGTTATTCTCATGGTAAAGAGCCACTGTTCTTTGGACTTGGGTATGTTCCCTCATAACCACAAAATCTTATATAATTAAAGATCCAGAGCCATTATTTATTTTTCTGGCAATTCACATGCAGTCTTCATTATGTCAGGACTGACATTCTGAAAGGAAACAGATTAACCTTTGATTACCTGCTCTGTATCCAAGGAATATTTTCCCTTTGTCTCTTCTGTTATACTCTGACCACAATAAGAAATGCAGTAGCAAGCTGTAAGGAAATTTAATTTTTTTTCCTGCCAGAATTAAATGCTGTACTGAATAATAATGAGAGAGGAAATAAAAGTTTCCGTGCTTCAGAGTTCAATCCTATCCAGGTGAGTTTAGAAGCATGTTCTCTTGCACTTACTAAACCTTAAAAACGTAGAAAGCCACCTATTTAAAGGATAATTTCCTTTATTCACGTAATTTTACATAATTATATAATACAGTAACATCCAGGCTCTTATTGAATGCCCTTAAGAGTTGTTATGTTGCGGTACACCAGTTGAAAGATCTGCATAAAAATGCCCCACAAAACTCTCGACTGTTGAGGCTGGTTCAAAGAAATTTGGAAGAAATTTAGGGGGGGGGGGGAGATTGCTCTCTGAAGTCTTGTTGTTAATGCAGAGAACTGGAGGGACACGGACCGTAGGTGTGCAAAATGGATTTGACACCCTTCCCTGCAAGCTCTCCGTGTAAGGAAAGCAGTGCAGGAATGGAGGAGGGAGGGAGGATTGTAATATTAGGGAATGGTTTTGTTATGGGTCTGGATTCACGGCGATTTGGAGAAAGATGCTGAAATAATATGTTTTAGGCATTCTGTTCTGGGCCTTAGAGCTCTTACTTGTGCTCTGCCTCAGGAAGGAGAAAAATAATAGTGTTTTCTTTTTCTTTTTCTTCTTACAAACTGCGAAACCCGAGAAGAAAAACTTCTGCATTTGTTTGCAACAGGTCAGGTATTGAAATCTTTCCATTTCTGCCACTGCCTCTTCCCTATCCATCATCCATTCCTGTCACTTGTGTTTTCATCTATTTTTTTTGAAAATAATGTTATTGGTTTTACTAGCTATACCCGGCCACGCGTTGCTGTGGCCCAGTCTGGTTAAATGGCCAACCAATCTGTGTGTAGATCTACACCTGCACACATACACACAACCATCATATCACCCCCAACCTACCTACCTACTGTATTTCTCCCTCTCTATCTATCCCTCTACCTACCTACCTATCATATTTCTCCCTCTCTATCTATCCCTCTACCTACCTACCTACTGTATTTCTCCCTCTCTATCTATCCCTCTACCTACTTACCTACTGTATTTCTTCCTTTCTCCCTCTACCTACCTACCTACTGTATTTCCCCTTCTCTATCCCTCTACCTACCTACCTACCTACCTACTGTATTTCTCGCTATCTATCTATACACCTACCTACCTAAGTATTGTCACTTGTGTTTTCAGAGGCTTGGTGTCAACTGATTACCTTCAGAAGCCCTTAAGCTGGTTTTCATTCATCTTAATTTCCTGCCTGCTGCTTAGAGTGGAGAAGTGCTCTCCTTAGAAACTATCACTTCTGCGAAACTCACTGTACGTATCCTTCTGGAAATCTACAGGACAATTGTCTGGGACCACTTCATAATTTCATATAATTTATGTAACACTTTCTGAGTGTGCAGGCACATGTCCAGGCATGTATTTTTGGATACCCTACCCAAATAGCTATTCAGCAAACATTGTAATTTCTTTTTTTAATAATCCAACAGCCGTTTGTTGGGGGGGGGGGGAGGTCCATCTGGGTTTAATTCTAAGTGGGATGAAAGACACAGGAAACAGGAGTTTTGCAATATCCTTCCCCTGCCACACCCACAAAACCACGCTCACCAAGCCATGCCCACAGAACTGGTAGTAAAAAAAAATTGAATCCCAACACACATACACACACACACACAGCAGAAGGCAATGATGAGTCGTTTCTGATCTAATTTTACACACACACACACCGGTGGTGGGATTCAAATAATTTAACAACCGTCTCTCTGCCCTAATGACCAGCTGAGTAGGCGTGGCTTTGTGGTCATATGACTGTGTGGGCGTGGCCAACTCAACATCACTCACATGGGCACTTCGCTTTAGCTGTTATAATGTAATGAGGGTTAACCAGAAAGGCAGTTTCTGTAAGCAGGGCAATCAAGATGAGGCTAGAAACAACACCAGAATGCTTCCTTCCTGCCTTCCTTACAGGATTAGCCCTCTAAAGTGGGGAAAAAACAGAATGAGATTTCTTTCAAAAAAACGGTTCTTTGAACTGCTTAGAAAGTTAACAACCGGTTCTCCCGAATAGGTGCGAACTGGCTGAATCCCACCACTGACACACACACACACACATATACTTACATATATGTTCATGTGTGTGTGGTTTTCCCCCCCATATTCATATGCATATACATCTCTCAGAAGAAAGCAATGATGAGTCCTTTCGGATTTCAGTCGCAAGGAATTAATTTGACTCCCTCGAAGGCCCACCATCCTTTACAGTAGGCCCATAAAAGTAAAGACTGGTCGTCCCCATTCTTTTCAATGTGTCTTCTCTAATTATAACTAAGGTTGGATCAAATGGGATCCGACAATATATCCTCTTTATCTTCTACCAGTAAACCCCTAGGCATTTTAAATGTTGAGTATAATTATTCTTTTTACACTGTCCTTGGATCCTCTTAATCTTAAGCATCAATATAAAGCTGTGTCTTTGGGAAACTTTACAGCTTTGCTAGGCTACATTCACATGTTAGCTTCCGTTCTGCCTGATCTGCCTGGCTTCTTGCTTGAATCCATCTAAAATTGTACTATGAAAGTACTATAGACTCTCAGTGCCTTAGGCACAGCTCAGTAAAATGTACTAAGAGAAGGTCTGCAGCACAGGTAGTTCTAATGGTTTGATAGTGATACCTGTTCCCCACGCAGTTCTTTAGTTCAAACCAATAATTCTGATTTAATAACCTGAAACCTTCCTAGAGCTGTTCAGAGCACCTTCAAGGACATCCTGTACGTTGCAAGGAAGCCTCTGTGAGGCAGAAAATGAAGGTTTTCTGATTGCCCTGAGATGCACGCTACACTTTTGGATTTATATATATATACTTTTAGCCTTTATTACTTGTATGAATAACTCAAGGAAGAGACCATACACAATCCTTCTTCCTCCTATTTCCGTAGGGGCACAGTGGCTCAGACGCTGAGCCTGTTTATTTATTTATTTATTATTTATTAATCCAATTTATACCCCGCCCTTCTCCTAAAAAAGGACCCAGGGCGGCGCACAGGCAATTTAAAACCAAAACATACATATAAATACCCATATTAAAAAGCTATTAAATAATAATCCCGTGCTAAATCCAACTTACAAAATCTCTAATTAAAATTTACAATGTTAAAACTCAGTACTGGGGGTTATACTAGGCCGGCTTGTTGGAACAGAAGCGTTTTGAGGCGCTGGCGGAACAGGCGGAGGTCCGAGATGTTATGTAATTCGGGGGGCAGGTCGTTCCAGAGGGTAGGGCCTGCCACAGAGAAGGCTCTTCCCCTGAGTGTCGCTAACCGGCATTGTCCGGCCAACGGCACCCGGAGAAGGCCCTCTCTGTGGGAGCGGATCGGTCGAAGGGAAGTATGGGGCAGGAGGCGGTCTCGTATGGTCAGCAGTCCAGTGGTTCAAATCCCTAGCACTGCATAACGGAGTGAGCTCCCATTACTTGGCCCAGCTTCTGCCAACCTAGCAGTTCGAAAGCACATAAAAATGCAAGTAGAAAAATAGGGACCACCTTTGGTGGGAAGGGAACAACGTTCTGTGCGCCTTCTGTGTTTAGTCATGCCAGCCCCATGACCACGGAGAAAGTCTTCGGACAGTGCTGGCCCTTCGGCTTTGAAACGGAGATGAGCGCCACCCCCTAGAGTCAGGAACGACTAGCACATATACACTATATCGGCAAAAGTATTTGCTCACCCATCCAAATAATCAATCAGGTGTTCCAATCACTTCCATGGCCACAGGTGTATAAAATCAAGGACCTAGGCATGCAGGCTGTTGTTACAAACATTGGTGTAAAGAATGGGTTGCTCTCAGGAGCTCAGTGTGGAACTGGGATAGGAGGCCACCTGTGCAACAAATCCAGTCGTGAAATTCCCTCGCTCCTAAATATTCCACCATCAACTCTCAGCTGTATTATAAGAACGTGGAAGTGTTTAGGAATGACAGCAACTCAACCACGAAGGGGTAGGCCACGTAAACTGACGGAGCGAGGTCAGCGGATGCTGAGGCGCTTAGTGCGAAGAGATCGCCAACGTTCTGCAGAGTCCATCGCTACAGACCTCCAAACTTCATCTGGCCTTCAGATGAGCTCAAGAACAGTGCGCAGTGGACCGACATCCTATTGAACCCCATGGATTAGGAATGGGATGTCACTTACTATAAGTTCATATGCGAGTAAAGGCAGTTGAGCAAATACTTTTGGCAATATAGTGTATGTGAGGGAAACCTTTACCTTCTACCTCCTATTTTCTCTAGAACAACCACCCTGTGAAGTAAGTTGGAGTGAGAAAATGAGACTGGCCCGAAGTGATCCAACCAGCTTTCATGCCTGAGACTCACCATTTCTTGGTTTCTAGCCTGTTGTCTTAATCACTGCACAATGTTCATATATTTGCTCTGCATGGATCAGAGTGGCTGCTGGAATTATATAAGGTCGCAAAAGAGAATACAAATTGTGAAGCAGCAGAGAATACAGCTGCCAATTTTACCAAAATTTGCAACCAATTAATCACGTTCTTCCCCCAAGTATTAATTGCTAACAGCTCAGGCAGTTTGCCAGGTAGAAAAGGGAGGGCTTGATTAATTGGCTGCAATTTTGTTTCCCTTCAATCCCACCTCATTCCTTCTTCGCTTCCATTCCCCAAACATCTCATCCATCAGTTTCACTCACCCATGGCCTGATATTCTCATCTCATGTTTCATCACTCATCTGCTGAATGATTGACTGCTACCTGTGGGAGGAATAAAATAATATAATCTGACAAAATAACATCCTGGGCAGTGAAACTGCATATACCATATAAGTAACAGAGCTTGTAACATTTGAAGACCTAGAATCACCCTGTACCTATTACAACACTGTGGTTCATAATATGATTTAGTTGCTGAAGTCTAATATACAATACAATACAATACAATAGCAGAGTTGGAAGGGACCTTGTAGGTCTTCTAGTCCAACCCCCTGCATGGGCAGGAATCTTATACCATTTCAGACAAATGGCTGTCTAACATCTTTTTAAAGACTTCCAGGGTTGGGGCATTCACAACTGCTGGAGGCAAGCTGTTCCAGAGGTTAATTGTTCTTACTGTTAGGAAATTTCTCCTTAGTTCTAAGTTGCTTCTCTCCTTGGTTAGTTTCCACCCATTGCTCCTTGTCCTGCCCCCAGGTGTCTTGGAGAAAAGTTTGACTCCCTCTTCTTTGTGGCACCCTCTGAGATATCGGAACACTGCTATCATGTCTCCCCTGGTCCTTCTCTTCATCAAACTAGACATACCCAGTTCCTGCAGCCGTTCTTCATATGTCTTAGTCTCCAGTCCTCTAATCATCTTGGTTGCTCTTCTTTGCACTCTTTCCAGAGTGTCCACGTCTTTTCTACATCGTGGCGACCAAAACTGTATGCAGTATTCCAAGTGTGGCCTTACCAAGGCACTATACAGTGGCATTAACACTTCACGCGATCTAGATTCTATCCCTCTGTTGATGCAGCCTAGAACTGTGTTGGCTTTTTTGGCAGCTGCTGCACACTGCTGGCTCATATTTAAATGGTTGTCCACTAGGATTCCGAGATCCCTCTCACAGTTGCTACTATTGAGCAAGGTACCACCTATACTGTACTTGTGCATTTGGTTTTTCTTGCCTATATGTAGGACCTTACTTTTTTCACAATTGAATTTCATTTTATTAGACAGTGCCCAATGTTCAAGTTTGTCTAGATCCTTCTGTATCTTAAGCCTATCTTCTGGAGTGTTGGCTATTCCTGCCAGCTTGGTGTCGTCTGCGAATTTGATGAGTTCCCCATTTATCCCCTCATCCAAATCGTTGATGAAGATGTTAAAGAGTACTGGGCCTAAAACAGAGCCTTGGGGGACTCCACTGCATACTTCCTTCCATGTAGATGCAGTTCCATTGAGGACTACACGTTGAGTGCGGTTGGTCAGCCAGTTACGAATCCATATGATAGAAAAGAGTAGCAAAGTCCTCCAGCAGGTATCCAAGAATCCCCTGAATTGGCAGCAAATACGTGTATAGCTCTAGAAATCTAGACAAGATGTCCCAAAGGTGTTTTTCAAAAGGCAACTGGAATATCTTGGTTTTTTTTTTCTTTGAAAATGTTTTAGTTCTCATCCAAGAAGCTTCTTCAGAATCGATGAAACATTTTTAAAGAAAAAAAACCAGGAAAGCCCAATTGCCTTTTGAAAAGGACCTTTGGGATAACCATGACCTGGATGAGGCTGTCACCAAATGAGGACTATCTGTACATTTTCAAGGGAATTTGTGGATATAGCCACAGTTAACTGTTGACTGTAAATCTCTTCCTTACATGACGATACGTTAATATTAATTTGATTTATATAAGCTACTGTTACATTAAATTAATATTCATTTATCTATTTTGATTTAGAAGGCTTGCTATATTACATTACATCTGCAGAGCAGTATTTCAGCACCTTCCTCTGTCCAGCATCTGTAAGGGACAACCACATTATCCAGGGGAAAAAATATATACAGTACTAGTCATTCCCAGCCACGCGTTGCTGTGGCCCAGTCTGGTTAAATGGCCATCCAATCTGTGTGTAGATCTACACCTGCACACACAAACACGTACACACAACCACCGTATAACCCCCAACCTACCTACCTACTGTATTTCTCCCTCTCCACCTACCTACCTACTGTATTTCTCCTTGCATCTTATGGACAGAGTATTTTATGTCATAAAGGATGACATAATACCTGTGGCCCACTGCTCTCTCTGTATCCATCTACCTACCTTTTTTTACAATTTTTTACATTTCCGTTGCATGTACCTGGCACAGGTGTGACATCTACACAATCTATATATATATATCATTGGTGCTGTATTTGAAAGGAACGTTGGATGAAAATTTGGAAACAATACAATACAATAATACAATACAATAGCAGAGTTGGAAGGGACCTTGTAGGTCTTCTAGTCCAACCCCCTGCGTGGGCAGGAACCTTATACCATTTCAGACAAATGGCTATCTAACATCTTTTTAAAGACTTCCAGGGTTGGGGCATTCACAACTTCTGGAGGCAAGCTGTTCCAGAGGTTAATTGTTCTAACTGTTAGGAAATTTCTCCTTAGTTCTAAGTTGTGATCGATACAATACTTTTGGAAATTAGCGATTTTGAACAAACTCTTGTTACATTTTTATTTATATAGATTTTGAAGACCAGTGCTATATGACATTCTCTGAGTGCTCTGAAGATCCCTGCACATCTGTAATATCTGTTCTGTGCTGGAAAGGTATCTCATTACAGTATAGTTGTTAACATCAATATAGGTAATTATAAGGATTTTTAATTCCTGTAGTAGCTGAGAAACATGGTGAACATAATTTCAAAGAGTTGAATGTCTGTGGAGATTCTCAGTCATTCTGGTGATGGTTGGCTTTTCCAAAAGGCAACTGGACTTTCTTAGTTGTTTTCCTTGAAAATGTTTCACTTCTCATCAAAAAAAGCATCTTCAGTTCTCAGGGTGGAGAATGGAAGAATTTATATTCCTTAGAAGTCATCTGCTTTTCAGCACTGTGAAAGTCAGCCATTACCTCTCTGAGAGTCATCGAGGCCCTTTGGGGCTTATCTCAGTGGCGGGTTGCCAATTTTCTTACTACTGGTTGGGGTGTGCTTGTGCGCATCAGTGCAATGTTTCTGCACATGTGCAGAAGTGTCCAGGTGGGTAGGCGGAGCCTCCCGCTGCTGCTACTACCGGTTCGCTCAATCCAGGCCAAACCAGGAGCAACTCACCTCTGGTTTATCTACATCCTCAAAGTCACTTGAATCAGAGTGCAAATGGGTGTGGAACCTTCTTCGAACTGCTGATAGGACTGTGTTGTAAACAGGAGATAGGTGGTGTTGGATCCTTCCCCCTCTGTGGAGAAAGGGCTGTTCAATTTTAACATAGATGGTCTCTTTGACCCCTCTTTCAAACCAGTGGTCATCTCTATCCAGAATGTGAACTTTGCTCTCTTCAAGAGAGTGGCCTTTTTCTTTCAGCTGCAGATGGACTGCTGAATCCTGTCCTGGTAGATTTGTTCTCCTTGGTTGTGCCATGGATTTGTGAAATGGTTGTTTTGTTTCCTCACTGTACAAATCTGTGTATGTCTCACTGCATTGCACTGTATATACCACATTGCTCAGTATGTATCTGGGTGTTTTATCCTTGGGGTGGGGAAGCTTCTGCCTGAAAGCATTCTTGGATGTAAAGTGTGCGCCTATGTTGTGTTAACTGAAAATCCTTCTGAACTTTTCAGATAATTCCTACAATGTATGGAATGACAATGTTGCTTCATTTATTGTTCTCTTCTTTGTCTGTTGTTGAGGAGCTCCTGCTGGAACTTTTTCTGGATTTGGTGAAAGCCCTATTGGCATAGCCACAAGTTCTGAGGGCTTCCTTGGGGCGATGGTGAGTTTGGTGGCAACCAGCCTCTTGTCTGCATCTGTCTTTGATTTGCCAAGTTCAGTTCTTCCTAGATAAGGCTCGGTACTGTGTGGATGCCTTTTAAAGAAGCACCAAAACTGCAGTAGGTCCAAAGTAAGGTAATCAAATGCTCCTTTGGGGGAAATGTTATATTTGCCCTGGATTAGTTGAACTGGCTTTTCTCTGAACAAAATTCCAAACAGCTTGCTTAAACTGATGAACCTTTTTATAGCTTGAATTATTAGTATAATTATTATTAATTAAACTTGTAATCTGCCTGACTTTCAGTGACTTTGTCTCTTGCCTGCCTAAATTATGGACCTATTTTAGTGTTTTTCTTCCATAAATCTATTATGAAATTTGCCTAGAAGGGAAGTCTTGGAAGTATCTTGGCCCAAGGTCTTCTTGATCATGGGACCAATATTGTGCAACAATGCCTGGTTTGGAATTCATGTATGCATGTATTAAAATTGTTTTGTTTAATTTAATGCTATTTTCACTAACTGTAATCAGTTAACACTGTTCATGTCATTTTGTAATCGCCCATGGACTGACTTGCTGGAAAGGTGAGGATATAAATTATACTGAGTGACAAATGTGATAGTTTGAGAAAGCGAAAGGAACAGAAAAGATTTCACCATGGATTCTTCATCCTCAGGACAATTGCAAATCTTTCTCCTATTATTGTTGTTTGGCTCAGGTGACAAGGTGTCTGGTACGAATGCTAGGATACACAAGGCTATAACACTTTCCATGGTGCCACAGTGAGCAAAGATATGCCTGCCCATGCAGCACAATGACCAATGGCCTCATCATTTATGGAACACTAACAAAAGTTGGAACCCAAAACTTTTTTTTGGAACACATCATCCAAAGTTGGGAGATTTTCTAAGTTTCTGAAGAGGCAAGATAAATTATTCAACCCTAAAGGGGGACAGTAGGTGCAGATTGATGGAGATACGATAGCACAATGAATGACAATACCACATCTGCCACCACTTTAGAACTTAAAAATACAAGAAGACTACCATATCCTATTTTTTTATTGTATTAAATTTATACCCCGCCCTTCTCCTAAAAAAGGACCCAGGGCGGCGCACAGGCATCATTAAAATCATACAAAATACAAACATCCAAAATTATTAAAAAACTAATTAAATATTCCCTGTGCTAAAATTAGTAAAACTCTAAGATTTAAAATTATCCCTATAAAAATCAGAAACGGGGTTATGCTAGGCCGGCTTGTTGGAATAAATAGGTTTTAAGACGTTGGCGGAAAAGGCGGAGGTCCACGATGGTGCGTAGATCGGGGGGAAGGTCGTTCCAGAGGGCAGGGCCCGCCACAGAGAAAGCTCTTCCCCTGGGCACCGCCAACCGGCATTGCCCGGCCGACGGTACCCTTGAGAAACACTGGTCTGGGGCAAACCCATCTCTATGTGCTCCAAACATCATTGTTGTAACACTTTATTCGGCCGCTGGGAATCAAACAGTTTTTTTCAAAACTACTGAGAAAATGTTATTAAATGTAAAGAAACTAGTGACAAATAGGCTTTTTATAGCCATTGGATGAGATGGAAGCTGTAGGACCAAATATTTTGCAGAACATTGAGGACTGTAACAAAGCAGGGATTAATTTACTAATTTATTTTGTGCCAGCTGAGAATATAAAAAATCTTGTTTCAGCTCCTTCAAATGACAAGGTTGATGACATCTGTAAACCTATTGCTTACACCTGTTAGTAGGACTAAGCACCTGTTTGAAAAAAGACATTATTTAGAGCGCCGTTGTTGAAACATGTTGAGTATTCAACCCTCTTTGGATAAGATTGTTATCTTTTCATGGTGTTGCTACATTTGTATTACAAAGGCAATTAAATCATGTTGACTTGACAAGTAGGGGGAGTAAGGAGGGGATGGAGCAATGTGGAGGAGGTTCTTTTTAGATGGGAGCGTACTTCGTTTCGCCCACTGTGTTTAAAAAATTTCTAATGACTTCTATCATGCTCCATGTCAATGGAGACCGTCATACAGATGTGAAAGCAGTGCTCCCAACTGGCATGCAATCCTGAAAATTGTGGAGGATGTGCAATTGTGGATTACAGCCAAAGTTATTAAAGAATAAATAAACATTTTATTCCAGAAATGCTACTAACCCACAGTAATAATCTTGGAACAGGTTCTATTTTTATTAGTTCCAGAGACCACTCTTACTTCTGTGATCAAGCTGGTTAGCAAAGATCAACTTATGTATCCCTTGTTATATGCATGGGACCTTGATAGGAGATGATTGCAGCATCTGAATGTATGTGTATATGTGTGTTGTACAATATAAAGCTTCCACATATAGATCTTGCTTATATTTCAATTTTTGTCCTTACCACACAGTATTCATTTTATCCCTCACAACAGTGTGCTACGTGTGATGACCCTGGGCAGGGCACAAAGTCAACACAGCCAGAGAATCGGTATGAGCCCCTTTATTAACACCAACTGTGTCCCCAACATCCCTTTCAAACTCCCCGGCCTGGAGAAAAGCTCTCCCACAAACCTGTAACAGCCTTTGGCTGAAAATGCTCCTTTCCAAATGCTGTAAGCAGAAAACCTCCAACTATACATCCAACAAGGCGAGATAAGGTAATTAATATTTTTAAATATTATGTTGACTTTATTTTGGAAATGTTTATCTATCAATAAGAGTAGGCGATCTGTCATCTAGTGGGCTATCTTCTTAGTGATGCACTATAAAAACAACAACTAGTTTACCTCTGTCAACTAAACTCTATGTCCGGAAGACAGTAATAAATAAGAATGATGTATCATATATACCCACACTGAGTCCAGTGAGACTAATCTTTAAGGGGGTGAAACAATCAGTTGTGTTGTTTTTCACAACTGCTGCTTGTATTCCCAATGCTGGCAAATAATCGGTTAGTCACATTGTCAATCCATATCCTGATTCTCTCTTCCAAAGCACTGGGGTTGCCTGACTTCTCTGTAGCCCAGAGAGTAATAAAGACTAACAGATTTCTTATGCCTTGAGGCTGTTATTGAACAATGCTGGGGGGGAAATGGTAAATACTACTTTAAGAACAACGGAGGATGACTATACAAGTGTAAAGCAACGTCATAGGTGCAAGGTGAGTTTTAACGAACGTTTTATTTTTGTATATCTGTGTATTTATATTTTATATTCCCTGTGCGCCGCCCCGAGTCCCTATGTGGTGAGATGGGTGCGGCTTATAAATTCTAATAATAATAATAATAATAATAATAATAATAATAATAATAATAATAATAATAATAATAATAATAATAATAATAATAATAATAATAATAATAATAATAATAAGAAGAAGAAGAAGAAGAAGAAGAAGAAGAAGAAGAAGAAGAAGAAGAAGAAGAAGAAGAAGAAGAAGAAGAAGAAGAAGAAAGTGGCTGTCACTGCATAATTTATAGCATGGTGAGATATTTGTTTGGGGTAAAGGGCAGTGATGGGATTCAAAATATTTTATTACAGGTTCTGTGGAAGTGGCTTGTTGGGTGTGGCAGGGGAAGGAAACGGTAAAAATCTCCATTCTCTCCCATCTCCAGGGGAAGGTTACTGCAAAATCCCCATTTCCTCCCAATCAGCTGAGCCTCGGAAGGTAGAGAATAGATGGGAGCGTGGCCAGCCAGAGGTGGTATTTACCAGTTCTCCGAACTACTCAACATTTCTGCTACCGGTTCTCCAGAACTGGTCAGAACCTGCTGAATGCCACCTCTGGTAAAGGGCCCATGTCTCCTGTATATATATTTAATTATTAACCAGTTAAATCCTGTTTCCAAGGATATTATAGTCTTGCTAGTTTCAATCTCCAGCATTTCCAACTAAGTCTCTCTCCTTACAAGTATCTCTTGAATGCATCTTATACATACAAAGTGTACAAAACATGCATATGACAAATCAGTTTTTTCCTAGATCCTCAGCTTATGATGGCAATAGACCCTGTCTATTAGGACCATAAGTTATGAAGACCATAAAGTGGGTCACCCATGTGACTAACCCAATCTGATGACCTTTTTGTGGCAGTTATTAAGCAAATGCTACGGTCATTAAGTAAACCAATTATTCCCTATGGGCCAGTTTTGCCAAAACTAGAAGTAAATACTCAGTTTTGGCAAAGACATTGTAAAATGTGATTATATGACCACAAACATTGCAAACAACTATAAATGGTGGGTCGCTTGCTGAGCATCCAAACTGTGGGGTGGGAGGCAACATTGAAACTCATAAACACCCCTAGGCAGGTCCATTATAACTTTGACCAATCACTAAGCAACCAGTCGTAAGATGAGAACTACCTGTATAAGGAACTTTATGCAATGTATCTAATTATTTGCTTTTAAAAACAATACATGAGACTTTTCCTGAATATGGGTATTTTTGCATAAGTTTCTCAAAGGTATACCTTTTCCATCACTATACCTCACTATATATTCCCCTATATAATACCATTATTATTATTTTTTGGTATTTCATGTTTTGAGTTGTAAAATCTTTTCAAGAGTAACAGTTGTAGGCTCCATGAATTGTGTACATCTGGGTATTGGTGTATTTTGTTTTGGCAGATCATGCTACTTTATCATGCTACCCCCATGGCTCGGGGCCTAGCGAGATACAAGACCGCCTCCTGTCCCATACATCCCTTCGACCGATCCGCTCCCACAGAGAGGGCCTTCTCTGGGTACCGTCGGCCAGGCAATGCCGGTTGGCGACGCCCAGGGGAAGGGCCTTCTCTGTGGCAGGCCCAGCCCTCTGGAACGACCTACCCCCCGATCTACGCACCACCTCGGACCTCCGCCTCTTCCGCCAGCATCTTAAAACGCATTTATTCCAACAAGCCGGCCTAGCATAACCCCCCGTTTCTGACTTTTATTTGTATAAATTTTAAATTCTTAAGGTTTTATAAGGGTTTTAGCACGGGATATAATTTAATAGTTTTTTAATAATGTATTTTTGTATGGTTTTTTAATATTGCCTGTGCGCCGCCCTGGGTCCTTGCAAGGAGAAGGGCGGGGTATAAATTTGAAAAATTAAAAATTAAAATTAATTTTAAAAAATCTGTGAAAGGTTTCTCTAACATCCCTAGTTCTTAGGTGTAACGAATAAGAGTGTGTAACAAATACAGCTTTACTACATGTGCATCAATTCAACCATAAATCAATTGTATGGTTAGGGAGGAAGAAAAGACACACCAAGTTAAGTAGAAGAGGGAGGAAAACACACAACACACGTCATTGTGCAAAACGGAAGGTTGTAAACCTTTTTGTGTTTTGACACCTATAACTGCTCTCCGGTTGAAAATTCCCATCTTATAAATCTCCTTGTTTTGGTAAACAGCCAAAGATGAAACTATTTCTCCTTGTTCTTAGTGCAATTTCATCACAAGCGGTTGTGGGGAACAGAGTTCATGTTGCAGCACCAAAGTTAATTCCATCAGAGGGAAAAAACAACAAAACAAAGCATTAAGTAGTTGCTCAAGAACGAAGGAACAGGTGTAAGTTGCATAATTCAATTTCAGTTTTTTTCAGAATGGTTCATTGTTTCCCTGTAAATCATTATTTGCATAATCAAAATGGACAGGCCAAAAATACAGACGCAAATGGACAGTCTTTACGTATTACGATGGGATCTGCGGTCCTATTATCTAAGGTACTACTTTCCATCTGTCCCATTTTACAACCAATCATGTTCCTTTCGGTTAATTCCACAATATCCTATTCCTGTTCTCAAGAGTCTCGCTGGCAGTTCAAGACTACCAAACATACTGATTGAGCTGTGTGGGGAATCTATGCTCTCTGTCATGTTCCCTCAAATGCTGTTTTCATTTCTGTAAATTGCCATTGCTTCTCCAGGTCTGCAGCAGTGGTGGGTTTCTGCGGGCTCGCACCTACTCGCGAGAGCCGGATGGTGAAATTTAGAGAACCGGTGAGAGGAGGTTCCACCGGCATACCTGGAAATAAATCTGGCCTGCTGCTGTCAGTGACCCAATGGGAAGGAAAGGAAGGAAGGAAGGAAGGAAGAAAGGAAAGAAAAAAAGAAAGAAAGAAAGAAAGAAAGAAAGAAAAAGAAAGAGAGAGAGAGAAAGAAAGAAAGAAAGAAAGAAAGAAAGAGAGAAAGGAAGGAAGAAAGGAAAGAAAGAAAGTAAGAAAGGAAAGAAAGAAAGAAAGAAAGAGAGAAAGAAAGAAAGAAAGAAAGAAAGAAAGAAAAAAGAAAGAGAGAAAGAAAGAAAGGAAAGAAAGAAAGAAAAAAAGAAAGAGAGAAAGAAAGAGAGAGAGAGAGAGAGAGAGAGAAAGAAAGAAAGAAAGAAAGAAAGAAAGAAAGAAAGAAAGAAAGAAAGAAAGAAAGAAAGAAAGAAAGAAAGAAAGAAAGAAAGAAAGAAAGAGAAAGAATTTATCATCACAATTGAGCCCAAAATTTTGGTTGCTAAGCAAGAGCGTTGTTAAGTGAGTTTCACCACATTTTACAAGTTGGCCACTCCCACCCTGTCACATGACTGCTAAGGCACGCCCACAAAATAGGCCACACCTACAGAGTAGGTTCTAAAAAAATTGAAACCCACCACTAGTCTGCAGCTACCTTCATGTTCTGATGGCTGTTTCTAATTCAGCTGCAAAAAACCCTCCAATAATAATCCAGAGTGTGAGAAGGAATTTAGTGTAGGAAGGTTTACAAGTGATTGTGTTTTGTGATTTTCTTTCATAAAACTTACATTCTCATAAAAGAGATTGAGAGATAGTGACTACGACTGTTAGTGATGAGATCCAAAACTGAATGGAGTTTTAAACTGGGATCTCCCCCAGTGCTATTTTAACATTCTGAACATTATTGTACATCTATCATCTCTCTCCCCCCACCTCTCTCTCTCTCTGTGTCTATCTATCTATCCAGGTGTGGGTTGCTACCAGCATTACTGCCCGTTCGATGCGCAAAAAATTTGGGTGTGTGTGCGCTTTTGCAACTAAAAAGGTCTGTGCATGCACACAATGTTAGAAAAGGAAAAAAATACATTTTTGCAATGAAGATTGTTCTGCGTATGGGCAGAACCAAAAAATGAAATGGTGCCGGGGCCGATAGAACTGATTCCGGGGCATGGCAGGCCAAGTTACTACCTACTCTGGTAAGATCCATCCATCCATCCATCCATCCATCCATCCATCCATCCATCCATCCATCCATCCATCCATCCATCCATCCATCCATCCATCCATCCATCCATCCATCCATCCATCCATCTATCTATCTATCTATCTATCTATCTATCTATCTATCATCTAATCTACCTACCTACCTACCTACCTACCTACCTACCTACCTACCTACCTACCTACCTATCTATCATTTATCTATCTATCATCTATCATTTATCTATCATTTATCTATTTAAAGCCCTTCATGGCTTTGGGCCAGGTTATCTGAGGGACCGTCTCTTGCTGGTCACATCCACATGATCCATCAGAGCAGGGAGGCAGGCAATGTTGCAGGTCCCGTCCCCGAGGGAAATACACCAGGTGGGACCCAGAAGAAGGGCCTTCTCCCTGGTGGCTCCCTCTCTCTGGAACATCATTCCCCCAGAGATTAGATTAGTGGCCCCCACTCTTCCGGAAGGCGCTGAAGACCAGGTTGGGGAATCCAGAGCGGGATGGAGCCCATTAATGTGATCTGCTGTAACGGGGGTGGGGGGTGGAAGGTGGGGAGGGGTGTGATTTTTTTAAATATTGTACTATACGAATTTATTTGATTCTTTTTGTTAGTTTTTATTGTTTTAAATATGGTTTTATATTCTGTAAGCCGCCTTGAGTTGCCATGGGCGAATAGGCAGCAATATTAATTAATTAATTAATTAATTAATTAATTAATTAATTAGATAGATAGATAGATAGATAGATAGATAGATAGATAGATAGATAGATAGATAGATAGATAGATAAATAAATAAATAAATAAATAAATAAATAAATAAATAAATAAATAAATAAGTGTTATATTTAGGACGGTTTTATCCTGTTAGCATCACAAAGCATCACAAAGAGTTCAGGAAAAATAGAAAGGAACAAGGAAACATCTTATTTAGGAAAGTCCTAGTTTGCTTAAATTTCTCTAGCTTTCAACTATCCTTGATAGTGACAACGCTACATACTTAAGATATAGTCTAGATATTGATTTTAGAAATAAATACCACAATGTAAAACTGGGCTGGAAGAAAAATAATAATAAAGCTAACGAATAAACATGGATGCGTAGATAGAAAGGAAAAAAGTCACCAGAGAAGAATCTTATGCTTGGAAACATCAACAGGCAATTGCAAAAAATTCTAACAGAAGACAAGGTGTTTGATGCTATCATTGTTGGCCTAGAAGCAAACACACAGTTCTGCTGAAATCATGTCCATCAGTTCATGAACCATCACACGAACCATGTCAACAACAAGAGCCACACCCTGCATTGCTAATAACCTTCTGCTCAAGGATTGTGCTGGCTAGAAAATAACCACATTTTGAAATTTTTGAAAGGTCAAGAACTATGGGTTTCAGAGAAATTCAGAATTGAAGAAGTGCAATTCCTACATGTTTCAACATTAGGAATGTCCTAATGTTGTGGTGACAAGTTATTTAACAGATTTTATAGATGATTTTATAGAGATCTTAAATTTAAATGTTTTGTAGGTCAGAAGATAATTCCAGCATCACCATTCTATGGAGTCAAAACTTTTGTGTCATTGAGTGTTTGTGAGCAGACAATGGTTGACTGGTTAATCACACATGGCATGTGTTAGTTGAGTTTACGCTAATCAAATGGCAACTCTTTTGTAACCCATAAGAGGAAAATACTCTTTTTCTAGCTGCTGTAAACCTTCGAGAAATCCAGGACCATTTGTTGGGGAACTGCCTTTGTTTAATTGAATCAATCAATTGAACCACCTAAAGTTAAAGATGCACAGCTTAGATCAGGAGTGGAAAACTATGGCCCCTTTACGACCTGTGGATTTCAACTCCCAGAATTCCTGAGCTAGCCATGCTGACTCAGAAATTCTGGGAGTTGAAGTCCACAGCTCCTAAACAGGCTGTAGTTGCCCACTCCTGGTTTAAATAATGCAGAAGTTGTTTTGCTCGGCTTGACTCATTGTCTAGGCTCATCCTTAAACATATAGTGAGAAGCCATGCATCATCCTTTCACTGAATGTACTTTCCCAAGCCTGTTAGGTTTTCTTACAACTGATCCATGTACATTATGACTTTAGGTTATTCAGCACTCATGCCTCAATCTTTTCTTCCTTACCAAGATATCCATATAGATTAAAGACAAACTTAATGTAGAATCTGCTATATAACAATAAGAGCTCTGAAAAAAAAGATCATTTGAGAATGCCAAAAAGGGAGAGGGGGGAAGGGAATTCCTTTTTAAAATGGGATATTATTCTCCCTTTGTGAGTTTGTCTAGGCCTGTGATGGCGAACCTACGGCACGGGTGCCACAGGTGGCACGTGGAGCCATTTGTTAAGGCACATGAGGCATTGCCCTGTCAGCTCCAACGCGCATGTCCACCTGAATTCAGCCTTCTTTTGAGACTGTTTTTCACCCTCTGGAAGCTTCCCTGAAGGCTCTGGAGGGCTGAAGGCTCCAGAGGGCAAAAAATGACCCTACAAGCAAACCAGAGGGGGAAAGTGCGCGCATGTGGCATGCCCGCGCATGACCCCCCCTGTGCTCCCCCTGCATCACTGGTCTAGGCTCTAGTTTTGATAGGTTCCCTATTTAAAAACATTGGTTTTTTCCCAGTTAAAACTGCCTTGTATTCGACTACTGCAATGCTCTCTACATGGGGCTTCCCTTGAGATGCACTCAAAAGCTACAGTTAGTGCAGAATGCAGCCGCGCGGGTGATTACGGGAGCCTCTAGATGCTCCCATATAACACCTATCCTGCGCGAGCTGCACTGGCTTCCTGTGGTCTTTCGGGTGCGCTTCAAGGTTTTGACGACAATCTTCAAAGCGCTCTATGGCTCGGGACCTAGTTATATGCGAGACCGTCTCCTGCCCCATGCATCCCTTAGAGCAATACGCTCCCACAGAGAGGGCCTTCTCAGGGTGCCGTCGGCCGGACAATGCCAACTGGCGACACCGAGGGGAAGGGCCTTCTCTGTGGTGGGCCCCGCCCTGTGGAACGACCTACCCTCTGAACTCCGTACCATCACCGACCTCCGCCTCTTCCGCCAGTGTTTAAAAACACATCTTTTTCATCAAGCCGGCCTAACATAACCTCCGCTGTGACTAGCATAGATAGTTCTAATTGGGGATTTTAATTGGTTTTAGCGCAGGACTTGATATTTAATGGGTTTTTTAAAAAAATTGTATTTTTGTAGTATGTAGTATGTTATTTTAAATTCCTGTGCGCCGCCCTGGCTCCTTTTGGAGAAGGGCGGGATATAAATCAAATAAAATCTAAATCTAAATCTCTGTATTCTTAAATATCCACTCTCTTAAAATGGTACATTTTTCCTAAAATAAAAGGAGGGGGGAGGGAGAAGAGTGGTCGACTATGGAAGGAAGGAAGTTAAAGACTGCAATTGGTGATCCTCTTTCATTCAGAACACAAGATAATAAGCCATCATTTGGCTCTCAGTTAAGACTGCCAAACCGGTTCATTGCATCTATGCAAGAAGTAAATTTTACTCTATTTAATGAGGCTCATTCACATCTACGGTAAGGATACAAAAGATTGCAGTGTAACCAGTTCCCAAATGCACACATTTACACTTGTAAGTGTGGAATACTTCACCTTCTGCTAATCGTACAAAGATCCATGCACAATTAAAAAACACGAATGTTCCAGTAGTCAGGCAGTCAATATTTTAAGAAATGTTGTATTCTATTGTTGGCCTGAAGGTTCCATATTGCTCAGTTTATAATAGTGATATTAAATCTTAAGAAAAACATAAAAGGAAGGTTATTGGATATCTAGGAGGAGGGACAGGGAGATAATTATCTCTTTTCCCCCATAAGCTTCTATTTCCTTCCTTCCTTCCTTCCTTCCCTTTCCTTCTTTCCTCCCTCCCTCCAAAGAATTATCAATCCCTGTTCTTTCTAGAAGAAGAGACCTAAATATAAAGGTATGGGTCATTTTATATAAAAGGAGTGCTCCTTTCAGTATTTTAGGTAATGCATGGACAGTTCTAAAAATGATAAAAATACATTCTTGCCCTACTCCTATAAAACACTTAGTAGCTGGTATATGAGAAGAAGTAAAGTTATTGTGGTAAAAATTCTTGCCTAAACACCATCATTGACCATGATTGTAGACCAAACCCTCCAAGAAAAACATGTGTAAATAAAAGTTTCTATAAAAGCAAATTTCTCCCTCAAAGAATTCAATGCCCAGACTGATCAGCAAAGAAAAATAACTAAATTGACTGCATGGAATGCTCTTGATTCTGCATGGACCATAGACAGGAACAATGGTTTCATCTTCCAGCTTTGCTGTTCTTCCTCCTAGAGCAGGGGTCAGCAAACTAGAGCCTCATGTGGCTCTTTCATTCCTCTGCTGTGGCTCCGTCAATGGTTGGCGCCACAATTTTGAGCGGAGCTTCTGGTGGGGGTGGGAGGGAGAGAAGCACAGTGCGCCAGGAGAAGATTCTATAGCAAAGGGAGGGTTTTCCAGTTGTCTCCGCAATTGATAGGGCTTTCTGTTATGACAGAGGATAATGGATGCCACGCTAGGAAGAGACTCTATGGTGGGGGAACTGAATTTCCGGTCAGCTCCAGAATTAAACAGGGGGCTTCCGGTTAGGACCTTTGTGGCTCCCGGTGTTTTCTTTTCTGCAGGAAACGGGTCTAAATGGCTCTTTGAGTGTTTAAGTTTGCAGACCCCTGTCCTAGAGTGATGGGAACTAACATCCACCAATGAAGGCACTGCAGTAGAAATGGGGTGGAGCTTTTTGCCCAGGTCCCGCTCTTCCCATTTCTAGGCTATTTCTTGTGTTGTCCTCCTTTACCCTGTTTGGTCATGGCTAGGCTTTGTTTTTGCTTTTATGTTAATAGCAGGTGAGTCACAAAAAGAGCTTAGTCACACGCAGCACTTTTCCTCGTGTTCTTTTCCTCCCTTTATTTCTTGGTTCTTCCACGTTGTCTTGCAGGAGAAGGTTGGGACTGGTAATCACAACGCTATGCTGTTTCGGCCCGTTTCACTGTTTCACTCTTAGGCCATTTCAGGTCCTGCCAAGTTGTTTGAAGTTTCAGGGGATGCTGCTTGTAGAAGAGCAGCAGCAGAACAGCATCGTGCAAAACTTGACTGGAGACCTCTCCTCAATTCAAGCTAGGCCAGTTCAAAAAAACAAAAATAGGCCTTGCAAAACCCAGCCGTGAGCAACAGCTGCCAAAAAAGCCAACACAGTTCTAGGCTGAATCAACAGAGGGATAGAATCAAGATCACGTTAATATCACTTTATAATGCCTTGGTAAGGCCACACTTGGAATATGGCATTCAGGTTTGGTCGCCACGATGTAAAAAAGATGTGGAGACTCTAGAAAGAGTGCAGAGAAGAGCAACAAAGAGGATTAGGGGACTGGAGGCTAAAACATGTGAAGAATGGTCACAGGAACTGGGTATGTCTAGTTTAATGAAAAGAAGGACTAGGGGAGACATGATAGCAGTCTTCTGATATCTCAGAGGCTGCCACAAAGAAGAGGGAGTCAAGGTATTCTCCAAAGCACCTGAGGGCAGGACAAGAAGCAATGGATGGAAACTAATCAAGGAGAGAAGCAACCCAGAGCTAAGGAAAAATTTCCTGATAGTTAGAACAATTAATCAGTGGAACAACTTGCCTCCAGAAGTTGTAAACCTTCCAACACTGAAAGGTTTTAAGAAGAGGAGATTGTAAAAGTGCTAAAGGAATTCAAGGAATAGAAAAGGGTACAATAACAATCTTGAAAGTCTGCCAAGATTACTCTCTGCCCCTTGTTATACAATGCACAATCGGTTGGGGTGGGTGGATTATTTTGATTTTCTTTTTCAAGTCCCCAGGACAATGTTGTCACCCAGGTGCAGGAAACTAAAATCGTGAATCCTCTTTGCTCCCTCTTTGTAAAGTTACAGTAAATGAATTGTCTAGGGCCATGATGGCAAACCTATGGCACGTATGCTCAAAGTGGCACGCCAAGCCATGTCACCTGGCATACACAGCATCACCCATTCCTATTCTGGGTTCCTGGCATGTATGCACATGCAATGATCAGCTGGCTTGGTCAGTCCTAGAGGAGATCATCCCTGGCTGCTCTTTAGAAGGCCAGATCCTGAAGATGACACTCAAATGCTTTGGCCACCTAATGAGAAGGAAGGACTCCCTGGAGAAGAACCTGATGCTGGGAAAGATTGAGGGCAAAAGAGAAAAGGGATGACAGAGAACGAGATGGATGGATGGAGTCACCGAAACAGTCGGCGTGAGATTAAATGGACTCCAGAAGATGGTAGGGGACAGGAAGGCCTGGAGGAATATTGTCCATGGGGTCCCAATGAGTCGAACATGACTTCACAACTAACAATCCACAACATTTTAGCATGCCTAAAGATGACATGAGAGCCAGTTTGGTATAGTGATTTAAGGCAGTAACTTAGAATTTATTCATGGGAATTTTAATCCTGCCATAGGCATGAAGCTACCTGGGTGATCTTGGGCTGGTCCCTTCGCCTCAGACCTTGGAAGGAAGGAAGGGCAAAGCATTTTTTTGTGGGGGGGGAAGGCTGCCTATTCCTGCATCAGAGGTATCAACCGACTGTGACTGTTGGAATAAAACACTGCCTTTTTAAAATGTGCAACATGTGTGTGAAGCATATAGCCCTAGATTTACTGGAATAACTTTCCCGCCTTCCTTCTTTATTGGCAAAAAATCAGGTCTCTGGGAGGTGATTCCAGTCAGCACCAATGCTAATAACATAATTATATAAGCAGACTGGCTCCAGGTTTTGGCAGAGAGTAAGAAACTCACAGTATTTATATATGCTAATATAGATTTAATTGTCTTGTTTTCATCTTTTTGGTGTTTTCTAATGTTCTCAGTTGCCCGAGGCATTCTGTAAATGAAAAAGGTGGACTGTGTCTATAATTGAGAAAGAAAGAAAAAATGCTAATAAAAAGGTTTGATGAGAAGTTGCACCGAGCACCCCCTCCGTTTTATCTACGATAACAACCAATCGTAGCTCTCACACAAAGGAGATTCTCTGAGTTCAACGCAGCGTACATACTTCTCAACTCAGCGCAACAAGTAGGAACAAAACACGCACCATTTAGATGTGCACCGCCCATAGGTTTACCGTATTTTTATTTCAAAGAAATACTATGACTCCCTTCTTGGAAATGCATCCTGCCATGTTGCTCACTTTGCAGAAAATATGTGAGCTGACATGTTTTCCATCGGACACCCTTGAAAGAATTTCTTCAATGATGCTTTCTAAGGAAATCAACGAGGGAGCTCTCTAAATCGTGTTTTCAAGTGTCGTACTATTGTGGAAATGCCTGTGATCTCTTGATCTTCTCAGTCAGTTCTGCCTTCCCAGTGAAAGGAGAATTATGAGCAGAAATCAACCGGCGATTTTAGTCTTCCTCGGGAATGGCCTGACCTCTGCTTAACCCTGAAGATCATTATGGTAAAACAATAGCAGGGAAACTTCCACTAACTAGCACTAGCAGGGAAAGCCACATGCTACTGGCATCCATCACAAGGGCTATTTGGATAATGAGGAGAGATGGCTAGCGACATATTTCAGCAGAGGTAGCCTTCTTGCTGGGAGCGTTTTTTTCAAAATGCCAAATGCTATCAGAGTTAAAAGGCAAACATCAGTGCTCTCGATAGCTTTGTCCAGAGGTCTCGGGAAAAGTTTGACACCATGAAATACTGCCACATCAGTTGTTTTCATGCACTAGAGGAAAAATAGAGCTTCTGCCCTTTGTATCAGGAACTGTCCAAGACTGTCAGAAAGTTCAGTCCTGCTAATGAACGACATTACTGTGGCCCGTCAGAAAGCCCCGTTCCATTATAACCTTGAGGAAGTAGATAATCTGATCGTTGATGCACATCTCTTACAGTTAGCTCAGGAATATGTACCCTTTGGAAGATAACTATTTGGATGCTTTCCCAACTAGTAAATAAACGAGAAGTACTCAGTGTGGCATAGTCGATAAGGTCAAGAGTAACTTCAGTTCAAGTTTCCATTCAGCCACAAAGCTCGCCGAATGACATTGGATCAGTCCCTTTTCCGCTGCACAGTTGTTAAAGGCTGTTATAATCAGCTTTATATAAGTTAAAGAAACAGAGAGGAGACGCAGGGGAGGGGAGAGGAAGAGGAAGAAGGAGAGGAGGAGGATGAAGAGGGGAGGGGAGGGAAGAGGAAGAGGAGGAAGGAGAGGAGAGGAGGAGGATGAAGAGGGAGAGAGAAGAGAGGAGTAGGAAGGAGAGGAGAGGAGACATCACCTTAGCCACTTCTTTTCTTCATTCAGAGCAATGTTTCCCAGTGGACTTCAGAGTGGACTTCAACTCCCAGCATTTCCCAGCCAGACACACATCTTTCAATTGTCAAAGTTAAGAAACTCTGCTCTAGAGGAATGTAGATATAATTTTCCAAGAGTCTATTTAGGAACAAGTAAGGGACAATCAAAGTACAATTCACCTCCTGGGAAAGGAGAAAGGAGAACGAGACTCAAAAGAACACCACTTAATTATGTTTGGCATAAGGTGGTGGTGATGGTGAGAACCTTGGTAGTCTTTCAAGACTGTTGTGAGGTACAACAATAATAAAGTTGCATCCATGGAATCCTTATGGTGTCGGTTTCCTGAGTTGGCCTACATTAAAGGGCTGACACGTTCACCCCATATATTCAAGGAAACTATCTTACTCTTTGGAAAATAGGTAATAATAACATACACCCCCTGCCCAAAACTGCCCACAATTGAACATTATCCAACACATTTTAGGAAGCTACTGTTATTCCATCAAGTTCTGAGGTCCTTAGAAACCTACCGGGTGCCCTTGTTTCTATTAAGTTTATTGTTTTAAAGGGATTGTTATGATTTATTAAATGTATTCATTGATTTACTTTAAGGTAACCCATCCAGGATAGAGAAGGACATAAATCAGAGGTGGTATTCAGCAGGTTCTGAGCAGTTTTGGAGAACGAGTAGCGGAAGTTTTGAGTAGTTTGGAGAACTGGTAAATACCACCTCTGACTGACCGCATCTATTTTCTGCCTCCCGAGTCCCAGCTCATCGGGAGGGAATGGGGATTTTGCAGTAACCTTCTCCTGGAGTGGGGAGGAAATTGAGATTTTACAGCATCCTTCCCCTGCCATGCCCACCAAGCCATGCCCACAGAACCAGTAGTAAAGAATTTAGAATCCCACCACTGATGCAAATCAGTCACTAAAAACAAGAATATCCATCCGAATCCTTTATCTACCTGCATTAGGCATACTTTAATGACTTGAAGCATTCCAGTTTATTTAGCTTCCATTCCCCAGCCTGCATGGATGCTATGTGCTGCATTGGCAATGGCTGTCTTTTTAAAGCTGACCGTTAAGGATGACCATGAATCTGTCCAAACGAGATTCATCCTGCAGCTTGAACTGGAAAGCACAAGAGAAGGCGGGCACCAAGCTCCCAGCAATAAAAAAAAGTAGCATTAAAGAAAAGGCAGTAGAGAAAAGGTTGCCCTTTCGTAACAGATTAATGCTGCGGAAGACGGATGCCATATGGCCTGGACCAGGGGGTCTGCAAAGTCGGCTCTTTTAAGACTGGTGGACTTCAACTCCCAGAATTCCCCAGCCAGCTATGCTATGAACTCTGGGAGTTGAAGTCCACCAGTCTTAAAAGAGCCGACTTTGCAGACCCCTGGGACTATAGAAAACCAAAACAGAGCACAGAAAATAAATGAATGGGGCAGGAGCTAAACATACATAAAGAGGAAGGAGGCAGATGTGAGAGTCTTTTTAATTCATTAAGACTTTTAGAAAGTAGCGATATACTCTGCTATCAGCAGTTGTTATTACCACTGTTAACTAACCTTTTCCTAGGCTATCATTTGAATCATGGCAAGGTTTATTTACTCATGGTTCATAACTTGGGAAAACTCCTTGAGCATACAAGAGAATGCAATATTTGTAAGAAATCAAGCATACATCCCTAAAGGTCATTTAAGAATAAACTAACAATAATACTCCATTGACACGCAATGCATTAAATATATTACACCCTCAGTAAAACACTGCACTTTCTACTTTACAATAAAAAACTAAGACCTAGGTGCCCACGTACATACACACCCAACCAAAATATACAAGTCCAGAATATAACCACAAGAAACAGTTGTGTACACACACACAAATATCTATGTTAAAAAGAAATCAGAGTAGGTCCCTTTGGGGAGAATGGGGCAGTTTATAAATTTAATAAATTGAAATTGAAATTGAAATTAGGTGAATTTCAGCCCCTAAAGTCAAACCAAGAACAAGTTCAGAGCAAGGGGAAAAGAACATGTTTGTCATAAAGGCCAGACACACAACATAGCAAAAGCAAAAACATAGCTCTGTTCACAAAGAGAAGGTCAGTGGCTCCTGGTAGGGCACCAATGAAAGAATGAAGATCAGGTGTGTACTTTTGCTGAGATGATGCTCCGTGAGGTTGCTTTCAGTCTAATTCACCACTCCAGGGTCTTGTAAGGGGAATGGTGGATCTCTTAGAGCCGTCAGGGCGAACCTATGGCATGCGTGCCACAGGTGGCATGTGGAGCCACTTTTTAGGGCACGCATTGTCCTGTCACACCGGGAGTTCAGGAACAGCCTTCCAGTTTGCTCATAGGGCCGTTTTTTGCTCTCCGGAGCCTTTAGGAAGCTTCCCTTGAAGGCTCTGGATGGCAAAAAAAAACCAGCCCTACGAGCAAACCGGAAGTCTGTTCCCGAACTTCCGAATTGCCCATAAGGCCGGTTTTTCACTCTCTGGAGGCTTCAGGGAAACTCTGGAAGCCCCCAGAGAGCCTCTAGAGGTGGGGGAGGCTGTTTTCGCCCTCTCCAGGCTCCTAGAAAGCATCTGGAGCCTGGGGAGAGCAAAAAAAAGAGGGAGGGCTGGTCGCGCGTGCATGCATACAAGAGTGGGGGTGTCACACATGCATGCGCTCTGGGGCCACACGCACAGCATTATAGTCCCCCTGCACTCCCCCCGCTTTTGGCACACGATCATAAAAGGGTTAGCCATCACTGTCTTAGAGGAAGAGAGGAAATGGACATGCTATAAAAGAACTAATAAAAAAAGTTTCATGGAGTATGTTCATAGTATGAACATAGTATGAACATACTATTCCAAGTCTCCTCTATCTCCAGAATAAAAGAGTGGGAAGGGACCTTAGAGGTCTTCTAGTCCAATCCCCTGCTCAAGCAGGAGACTATAATATTTCAGACAAATGACTGTCTGATCTCTTCTTAAAAACCTCCAGTGTTGGAGCATTCCCAACTTCTGGAGGCAAGTTGTTCCACTTATTAATTGTTCTAACTGTCAGGAAATTTCTCCTTAATTCTGGGTTGCTTTTAACCCATTGCTTAGTTTTCACCCATTGCTTCTTGTCCTGCCTTCAGGTTCTTTGGAGAATAGTTTAACTCCCTCATCTTTGTGGCAACCCCTGAGATATCGGAAGACTGCTATCATGTCCTGCATGTCATTAAAGTAGACATACCCAATTACTGCAACTTTTCTTCATGTGTTTTAGCCTCCAGATGTAGTGGGGCCCAGTATTGGCTGGGAATAAAAGATTAAGATATCTAGGGAGAATCATTTTTGAAAATTATAGTCCATACACTACAGCGTGCAGATATTGCTTTGTGGTCTCCCAAAATGTTAAAGTCAAAATACTTCACACTGAAAAGCTGGTGTGCAAATGCACCCACTATTTCTTTTAAAACCCTTTGTTGCAAAGACTGTAAAAAGTGTTTTTGTGTGTACTTTTAAGCATTTTGAAAACGTATTCCCAGATCAATGGGAGAAAATTCTATGAGATATTTTTGAAAGCAGGCACAAAAGTCTCAAAGAAAGATATGCTTGAAAGCAGTCACCAAGACTGTATTATGTTGCAATCTTTCCAGGACTTGTTATTAAAGCATGTTAGAAGTTTTCATGAGAGCACAAATGTTGCAGAATGAATTATTTATCAAAATATATTCCTTAGGATGCGTATTCGCATGTAACTACGGTATGCAACTGAATAGACTAGCATTTGCTTCTACAGTACTTCTAAGCCGATTGTATTTGAGATTGGGGATTTGTTTTTCTTAATGAAGATGCATGTATTTTAAATTAGTTTTTTTAACATTGAAAGCAAATGAGAGATAGAAAAGATGGCAGCCGTGTATGTGTGTGTGTGTCCATTAATAATTGCAGCAGAAAAGAATATCTATCAATCTCAGATATCAGCCTTCTAACCCAGAACTGCTTCCCTTTTCTGTCTTTTGGCTCACCACAGAGACCATCCAGGCAGAAAGCTATTTTTCGTTGCCTTTATTATATGTTTTTGTGCTGATAAATAACTAAAGGGAGACTAGTATAGATCTGCCAGATGCAGAATGCAGTATGTGGCTTTATAATGCCTTATAATGCCTTAATATAATGATCTCTTAATTGGTTATTTTATGCTGAGTTGCACCAGGGGTGGGTTCCTGCCAGTTCTAAGCTCTTCTATAGAAGAGGTTCCACAAATCTACAGGGCCGTTTAGAACCAGTTCCAGCTCCCTCCCCCCGCCCGTCTGCCCATCATCAAGACAAAGAGCGAGAGGAGGAATTCTGGGAGTTGAAGTCCACAAGTCTGAAAGCTGTCAAGTTTGAACACCTCTAGGTTTTTTTTTCTAAAGGGTTAGGGGTGCGAGGGTCTTATAACTTGACAGCTTTAAGACTTGCATGCTTCAAATGCCAGAGTTTCTGAGCCAACATTTTGGTTGCTAAGCAAGAGCATTATTAAGTGAATTTCACCACATTTTACAAGTTGCCCACGCCCACTCAGTCACATGACTGCCAAGCCACTCCCACTCAGTCACATGGCTGGCAAGCCACTCCCACCCAGTCACATGGCCGGAAAGCCATTCCCACCCGGTCACATGACCGGCAAGCTAGTCCCACAAAGCAGGCCACGTCTACAGAAGAGATTCTAAAAAAGTTTGAAACCCACCACTGAGTTGACATACCTTTAATTTATGATGTTTGCTTATCAGTAGTAAAATCTGTGGGGTTTTTTGATTTAATAGGTAAAATTATGCTTTTAAAAATAGCATGAGAGAGGTCATTCTCCCATAGGGCAACTGAAGTATCTTTGAAATGAATGTAAATAAATAGAACGAACTTATAAGAGCTTCCTTTTGAGCTAAAGGGATATTGTTGACTACAAGCAAGGATCTCCAGCTTCACGTTAAACTGAATAGTTGTCAGACTTAGTATAGTATCTCCTTGGATCCATCATCGGTTCCACTGAATTCTCGAGGTGTGTGAACGTGCAACACAACGGCCTTTGGATGCAAAGAAGTGACTTTGAGAACTGGTGCCACAGATAGCTCAGGAAAGCAGATTGCACCAATCTCTTGTCATTTTTGGCAAATCCTAAATTGGCCCCCTCTTTTGGGAAGCTCACGTGGGGCCAGCAGTCAAGTGTTAGAGCAAGTTGCAATGGCGTTGGCAGAAAATACTCTGTTTGTTCAATCTGTAGTCAATTAAGAAAATCCTTTGAAGTTCTTGGCATGTATTCATAAGGGTAAATAGTAAAAGGTTCTTATCACTCCCTTTAGAAGAATGCAGACTCCCAAGAGAACACTGAGGCTGACTTCAACAGTGGCTCACTATCTGTTGGGGACTCGTGGCTTATTTCCTTTCAGTTTTTCAAAGCAAGATCATACTTCTCAGGCTCCAGCCATTATTCAGACAAATCAGACTTGGAGAGGACAGGCCAGATTTCACATGGTGGTTTAAAAGTATATATATATACATACACATACACATATATATGTGTGCAGTGGTGGGTTTCTGCAGGCTCGCACCTACTCGCGAGAGCCGGTTGGTGAAATTTAGAGAACCAGTGAGAGGGGGTTCCACAGGCGTACCTGGAAGTAAATCTGGCCCGCCGCTGCCAGTGACCCAACGGGAAGGAAAGGAAAGGAAAGGAAAGGAGGGAGGGAGGGAGGGAGAAAGGAAGGAAGGAAGGAAAGAAAGAAAGAAAGAAAGAAAGAAAGAAAGAAAGAAAGAAAGAAAGAAAGAAAGAAAGAAAGAAAGAAAGAAAGAAAGAAAGAATTTATCATCACAATTGAGTCCAAAATTTTGGTTGTTAAGCAAGAGCGTTGTTAAATGAGTTTCACCACATTTTAAAAGGTGGCCACTCCCACCCTGTCACATGACTGCCAAGCCACGCCCACAAAGTAGGCCACACCTACAGAGTAGGTTCTAAAAATTTTGAAACCCACCACTGTATGTGTGTGTGTGTTAGGTTTTTGAGCAGATGAATAAATAAACCAGGGAGACTAGGATAGATCTATTTTGAGCTATTTAGCTCTCATCAGCTAGCCATACCCTTACTGGGATTCGAACCAGGGAAGTATTACATGTGAGGCAGTTGTAATTTCCTCTAGATCAACTGGTTCTATCCTGATCAACTGAGACAGGAGGATAAGTATATGCTTGTGTCACAACAGCCTGTTAAGCCCCAATTAAGGGAGGAAGCATACTGCTTTCCTTTTTTGCCTTTCAGCTCATCACCAGAGACTATCTAAACAGAAAGCTATTAGTTCTGTTGTGTACTTTTTATATACAGTATGTGTGTTAGGTTTTTTGAGCTGATCAATAAATAAATCAGGGAGACTAGGATAGATCTATTTTGAGCTTTTTAGCTCTCATCAGCTAGCCTTACCCTTACTGGGATTCGAACCAGGGTTCAGGTTCGAATCCCAGAAAGAGTATGGCTAGCTGATGAGAGCTAAATAGCTTGAAATAGATCTATCCTAGTTGCCCTGGATTTATTTATCTATCAGCACAAATGCACACGCACATGCACGCACACACACGCCAACAGACGAGCCCCACCTACCACCCAAACCCTTGAAATACAACATTAGGAGAAACACACAGATAGTACCAATCAGCATCAATCTACCAATCATAATGCAACTGCACAGCCAATCAACCCACTCACAGCAACAAAGCCAGCACTCCCCCACTCCCCACCCCACAAGATTTAAGCAAGGACAGCATCTACACAGCCACTGACCAGAGCCTGAAAATGGCAAGTGAGATCTTGCCGAAACGTTGCAAAGACAATCTAATTCTTACACGGGAAAACACCCAAATACAACAAGACCAACACACACACACACACACACACACACACCTTGCTCTGTTGTTATTTGATAGGAATGATGATGAGTGTGGGCTGGAACACCTTCTTTACCATCTGAGGCTGCACTCTAGAACAACGGCGCCTGAGAGGTGACCTGATTGAAATCTATAAAATCATGCATGGTGTGGTTGACAAAGCAGAAAAGGAAAATTTGTTTTCCCTATCGCACAACACTAGAACTAGGGGGCACTCCATGAAACTTTTGGAAGCTAGACCTCAAACAAATAAGAGGAGGTACTTTTTCACCCAGAGGATCACTGGTCTATGGAACTCCCTGCCAGAAGAAGTGGTGACAGCTGTCAGCCTCGACACCTTTAAGAAAGGATGAGAGGAGTTCATGGAGAACAAGGGTATCCATGGCTATCATGATGGATGCCTAAGGACACCCTCCGGGTTGGAGAGATATTTCTCAATGCCATTTGCAGGGAATCATAAGCAGGTGAAGACATCTGTTTGGGAATATGCTCAAGCAAATGGGGAGCCACTGTGGGAGACAGAATGCTGGATGGGCTGTGGCCTGTTCCAACAAGGCTATTCTTATGTTCTTATGGTCATGTTTGCCTTTTTTTTTTTAAGCAAGGTTGTAATCAGAGAGATATCAGTGGGAGAAGATATTTACTTAAATGGTGGTGGTTTCTATATTAATTATTATTAGTTATTCTTAAAAAGGTAAAATATAATATATTCATTCATGCACGGTTCTACAGTTCGTCCCAATGTAGCATGGTGGCTAAATATATCCATTAACATTGTTTGTGGTTGTTAACATTGTGGTTGTTGTTAGTTGAGAAGTCGTGTCTGACCCATCGCGACCCCATGGACAATGTTCCTCCAGGCCTTACTGCCCTCGACCATCCTCTGGAGTCCATTTAAGCTCACGCCTACTGCTTCGGTGACTCCATCCAGTCACCTCATTCTCTGTCATCCCATTCTTCTCTTGCCCTCCATCTTTCCCAGCATTAGGTTCTTCTCCAGGGAGTCCTTCCTTCTCATTAGTTGGCTAAAGTAGTTGAGTTTCATCTTCAGGATCTGGCCTTCTAAAGACCAGTCAGGGTTGATCTCCTCTAGGACTGACCAGTTGGATCGCTATGATCTTAGTTTTCTGAATGTTGAGTTTCAAGCCAACTTTTGCATTCTCCTCCTTCACCTGCATCAAGAGGCTCTTTAGTTTCTCGTCCCTTTCTGCCATTAGAGCGCTATCATCTGCATCATCACCATTAGCATTATTTTGAACTAAGAAGGCCAAGGAACAGATACTAGATCACCACAATGCTAGTAATGGAATCCGATTTTTAAGAGGAAAATAAACTATTTGAGAAGATAGAATGAGAATGGTAAGACAGTATTGCTTAAGAAGTATGCAGTCATTATTATTTCTGTGAAATCATCAAAACGCTGAAGTCTGTCTGACTTTTGCAATTCATATTTATTTATAAATAGAATAGAAGAATAAGAATAATTTTATTTATAGACCGCATCCTCTCCCCAAAGGGACTCAGAGCGGTGCACAGGGAAATTTAAAAATACCAATAAATATACATAAATAGAATAAATAAAAGACAAATTAAACAAAGATTATCCCTGCGCTAAAATCCCCAATTTTAAAATTACTAAAATCCCCTAAACCCTATTAAAAGACGGAAGACTAACCTAGGCCGGCCAAGCAGAAAACGTGTGTTTTCAGTTTTTGACGGAAGGAGCGGAGGTCCGTGGTTGTTCTAATTTCGGGGGGAAGGTCATTCCAGAGGGTCGGGCCCGCCACAGAGAAGGCCCTTCCCCTGGGCGTCGCCCACTGGCAGAGCCTGGTGGACGGCACCCGGAGAAGTCCCTCTCTGTGGGAGCAAATCGGCTGCAGGGATGTATGGAGCAGGATCCGATCCCGTGCCATGGAGCGCTTTAAAGATGATAACTAGCACCTTGTTATAAATAGGTTATAGAAGAGTGGTCTTCTTTCTCCTGAGATAGGTTATCCCACCTAGATTATTGCTGTTTGCCCGTTTTCATCTCAAGCTTTGCTGGGAGAATTGAGAATCATCTCTGCTCCTTAGCTATCATTAAGCTCCTGTCATCCTGCCTTTGGTTAATTTGGATCACAGAAGTATGCTGACTTCCAAACAAGGTGGCCAGGCAGAGATCAGCATCTCAACACCACTTGAAATTAACACCCTGACGTTTCCTTGCAAAATGGCTTCATTTCCAGAATGTCACTTCCAGTATATCAAGTCTCAGCATCTGACATTTGCTTCCTTTCTCATCTTTGGAAATGTCCAAATGCTCTGAGCCTAGCAGAGGGTCAGCAACCTAAACACTTTCTAAATGAGGGAAACCCAGGTTATTCCGAATTATTGAAAATACAGAGCTAGAGGCAGCAAAACTCATTCTTTCCAATTCCTATTAGATCACTTAAAGCAGGGGTCTCCAACCTTTGCAACTTTAAGTCTGAAGGACTTCAGTTCCCAGAGTTCTCCAGCCAGCAAAGCTGAAGTCCTTCAGACTTAAAGTTGCAAAGGTTGGAGACCCCTGACTTAAAGAACTTGAATATGTTGTTGACTGCATGTCCTTCATCCCAAATGTACCGTATTTTTCAGACTATAAGACTCATAGGAGCCCAAAGATTTTGAAGTGGTAATTTAAAAAAAAAAGGTTTTGTACTCTACAGGCCTCCCAAATCTCTGCACATCTCATTTTTTTGTGAAAAATGGGGCAGGCAGAAAGTTTGAGAAGCCTGCAAAGTGATCCTGGGAGCTGGGGGAAGGGGGGGGCAAAAACGAGCCAAAAATGGCTCATTTTCCACTCATTTTTGCCCTTCCCAGCCCCCAGGAGCACTTTGCAGGCCTCCCAAACCTTCTGCACATCCATTTTTACGAAGGGGTTTGGGGACTTTGGAGTTGGGTTTTTGGGAGACCATAAATGCTGCATTCGGTGTATAAGACGCACCCAGATTTTCACCCTCTTTTTGGGGGGGAAAAGGTGCATCTTATACTCCCAGAAATACGGTATCTCCTAAACATAGATCTCTCCCATATTCTACAGCAACTTGCAAACAAAAGAGCTATTCATTAGATTGAGTAAAGACGATGTTTGCCGAGCAGGTCAATGCACTATAGTAGTATTTTCTTAAAGTTAATATGGGTACATGAATGAAGAAAGTTCCTGTAAGAGATTACTGCGTAGGAAAGTTATTGAGGTATGCAAATGTTTGTTATTGTCGTATTATGCTTTTGTTTCATTTGGCTTGCCTCCATTTGGTCAGGATTTTCAACATAGGTTTAGGTTTATTTATTTATTTGCTAACTTGCTATGTGTCTTTAATAATAATAATAATAATAATAATAATAATTTATTACATTTATAAACCGCCCCCTCTCCCAGAGGGACTCGGGGCGGTGTACAGGAAAATTAAAAAACCATCTAAAAACATACAAAAACATACAAAGTTAAAAACGAATTAAACCACCCTGTACAAGAATTTAAAACATTAAAATTATAACCCATTAAAAACCAAATACATAATTTGCAAAAAACAGACTGGGGCAAGAAGCGCCGATTAGGCCAAACCGGCCTGATGGAATAAATATGTTTTTACTTTTTGGCGGAAGATGCGTAGGTCCGTGGTCGTTCTGATATCTGGGGGTAGGTTGTTCCAGAAGGTCGGGCCCATTACAGAGAAGGCCCTTCCCCTGGGCGTCACCCGCTGGCATTGCCTAGTGGACGGCACCCAGAGAAGTCTCTCTCTGTGTGAGCGAATCGGCCAAAGGGATGTATGGGGCAGGATACGATCCCGCAAATAACTAGGTCCTGTGCCATGGAGCGCTTTAAAGATGATGATCTTTATTTTCTCCCTTTCCAAAAAATCAGTGGGAATAGGGATATTGGGACTATGTGACCCTCTTCTCCTTAATCCAAAATAGTACTTGCTTGTTCAACACTCTTTTAGCTACCTTTAGGATTTCAGAAGGCTCAGTGGCTAAGATGCTGAGCTTGTCAATCAGAAAAGTTGGTAGTTTGACGGTTCGAATCCCTAGCACCACGTAGCGGCGTGAGCTCCCGTTACTTGTCCCAGTTTCTGCCAATCTAGCAGTTCAAAAGCATGTAAAAATGCAAGTAGAAAAATAGGCACCACCTTTGGTGGGAAGGTAACAGCGTTCTGTGTGCCTTCAGCATTTAGTTATGCCAGCCACATGACCACAGAGACATCTTCGGACAGCGCTGGCTCTTGTGGACTTCAACTCCCAGAATTCCTCCTCTCACTCTTCATCTTGATGATGTGCGGATGGGCAGGGGGAGGGAGCTGGAAGCATTTGTAAGCGGCACTGTAGATTTGTAGAACCTCTTCTATAGAAGAGGTTAGAACTGGCAGGAACCCACCCCTGGTACCCATGCATGAAATGTGGAGGAGTACATGTGGGTCTATTCCCCTACACCTGGTACCCATGCATGAAATGTGGAGGAGTACATGTGGGTCTATTCCCCTACATCCCTGGATACATTTTTTTGATTCAGGTGATGGTCTAGAAGAATTATATACATGCAGTATATATTTCCATCCAATTATTTTCTCACTTGAATTATGTCCACCAATCATTGTAAGAATGCCAGAATGGAAAGTAAAGAAACATTCCTTATTTCTTCCCACTACAAACACCAGTTTTATTAACGAAACCAAAAGAGCTTTTTAAGATTTCCTTTATTTTTCTTAGAATTATGATGTGAGAAAGAAAATGTAAGCCTTAAATTTCTTTGTAACTGCACAAAGACAGATGAAAAATGGAGGAGGAGGAGGAGGAGGAGGAGGAGGAGGAGGAGGAGGAGGAGGAGGAGGAGGAGGAGGAGGAGGAGGAGGAGAAAATCTATCACTGAAGGAACAGTTTTCAAATGCAACAGATCCAGAGAGCAATGTTTATAGTATATTTCTTATTGGCAGCTGAAAGTTTAAGCACAAAATAAAACAAAAATGGCCTGGTTCCAAAAAGTAAACAGCAAAGACACGAAACTCACTTAAATTAGGTGTAGATAATTTGGATTACAGGATGTTGCCAGGCTATTTATATCATCTTTTTCTTGTGCTATTCACACAGTTGGGAACAAGTCCTAAACATACATAAACTTTTAAAGGTTTGTTAGATTACAGCCGAATCTAAACACTCTTGACATTTCCACATCTGAATACAGAAGCTATCAATTTTATGACATTCAGAGCTTTTACGCAGAGTGATGTCCATAAATAGAACAAAATAGAGGAAAATTGTAACCAAGACGCAGAGAACAAAGCTATGGAATTAAACAAGCAACATATCAAAATGAAACAATATAAAGGAAGTGCGTGCAACTATATTCTGAAAGTAGAGAAAGGTGTAGGAAAACAGAACATATTTGCCAATTTTACTTATCAATAAAGAAAAAATGGGGGGGAAAGTTGTGTATGTGCTTTCCTTTTTTTTTTTGCAGTTGGAAATATGAACGATACAATCCTGTGTCAGTCGACTTTGAATGCTTTGTGGCTGTCAAGCATACTCACAAGAAAAGATATGCCTGGTTGCAGCAGCTTTGATGTCTCACATATGTGAACAAAGTGTGATGGGATTCCAAATCTTTTCCTACAAGGTCTATGAGAGCACGCTTTACACGCCTAACACGTGATTTGCACAGCACTCAAAGGCCGCCCTCCATGTCAACGTTGGTGACCTGAGCTGTTGCTTAGCTCAGCTGAGGCAATCCGCTCTGCTCCGTAAATCAGCTGAGCTAAAAAACAAGGGAATATAGGACAGGGAATGGCGGGAGGATGGGGCCAACCCGAGGTGGTTTTTGCTGGTTCCCCAAACTACTCAAAATTTCTGCTACTGGTTCTCTAGAACCGGTTCGAACTGGCTGAATACCACCTCGGAAAGTGCCCCATATACAGTATGCTGTTTAAAGTTTGTGTTGGCGGAAAGTGGTTTTTTTTTCAAAATAATTTTATTGGTTTTTACAAATTATAATAGGGGAAAGGGTACATAGGGTGTACATTTATATATTTTCGAGCTTCCATGTCAGAAATGGTGGTTACATCTGGGTCTTCATACATCAAATTGTTAAGTAAATAGTGGTAAGAGATACATATATGTTGGCGGAAAGTGTTAATTTAGTGTCATGGTATTTTTTTTTTAAATCATATTTATATCCCGCCCTTCTCCACGAAGGACCCAGGGCGGCGCACAGGAATTTAAAAACATACAAAATGATAAATACAAAATTTAAAAACATATTAAATTACAATCCTATGCTAAAACCAAATTAAAATCCCCAGTTTAAAACTATCTAAAATAGCCCCGATGGGAGGTTAGACTAGGCCGGCTTGCTGAAAAAGGTGTGTCTTTAGACACTGGTGGAAGAGGCGGAGGTCCGAGATGGTACGCAATTGAGGGGGTAGGTCGTTCCACAGGGCAGGGCCCACCACAGAGAAGGCCCTTCCCCTGGGTGTCGCCAGTCAGCATTGCCCGGCCGACGGCACCCTCAGAAGGCCCTCTCTGTGGGAGCGGATCGGCCGAAGGGATGTATGGGGCAGGAGATGGTCTCGCATGTAACTAGGCCCCGAGCCATGGAGCGCTTTAAAGATGGTCGTCAGAACCTTGTCAGAACCTTGAAGCACACCCGAAAGGCCACAGGAAGCCAGTGCAGCTCGCGCACGATGGGTGTTATATGGGAGCATCTAGAGGCTTCCGTAATCACCCGCGCAGCTGCATTCTGGACTAACTGTAGCTTTCGAGTGCACCTCAAGGGAAGCCCCATGTAGAGAGCATGGTATGTTTGAATGACCTTTGGGAGACAGGGAAAAGACCAGTGATGGGTGGCAGGCGGTACGCCCCGGTATGCGTGTACCGGTGCCTGCCGGAAGCAGCAGCCACCGTACCAGAATGGTGCTTTGGAGGGCCTGCCCACCCACCCTTGTTCTTTACCTGTATTTGAATGAAACAGGCCATCTGTGCACACGTACGTAGCACATGGCGCCTGCACAATGCTCTGCCAAGCAGCTGGAGCGTCACAGGTGGTGGGTGCACATGCGTGCATAGCACATGTGCCCATGGTGCACAACCGGCTCCCGTTGCAGAGTATTGGTTGCAACAGGAGCCGAAACCCACCACTGGGAAAAAGACACAGTCAGTGGAATGGTCAGGTAAAAGGCAACTTAGCATAGCAAGAATGGGAGTGGAACAAGGAGCTCAGAAGGGACCCTCCCTAGTTTCTCTAGCTGTAAAGGGAGAGAAAATACTTGCAATACTATGTTAATGTAACCTTACAGTAGAGAAAAATTAGCTTGCTCTAATGCTTCCTATCTGGTCTACCTCACAAGGCTGATATTTAGCAACTGACATCTTCCTAATACCATATTGGTGAAACATCTGTACAGGTAACCAACAGTGGATCACTATTGTCAGAAAAGGACCCTCAATCCTAGTAGACATCAATGGCTACACTTGAACAGTATACTTAGAGCTTCAGTCCAAAATATGGAGATGAATATGGGAATAGAATGGAATGGAATGGAAGGGAAGGGAAGGGAAGGGAAGGGAAGAGAAGAGAAGAGAAGAGAAGAGAAGAGAAGAGAAGAGAAGAGAAGAGAAGAGAAGAGAAGAGAAGAGAAGAGAAGAGAAGAGAAGAGCTGTGTTTGGCTAAATGTAATTAGACACACAAGAAATTTGTCTCTGGTGCAGAAGGACTCAATGTACTTGCAAAACAACAAAGAGTGGCTATGCTCAAAAGAATTTACATTCTGCAACAATTTATGTAACACCATCAAACATCCACATCTACCTATCCCAGGTCCTTGAAAAGGACTCAATAGGTAGAAAAAAAAAATCCAACTGCAGTCTGTACATCTGGCCGACTGTGTAACAAACCATTAATATTAAAGTGCAACCAGTCGAAGGGAGAAATAAGAGCTAATAAAAAGATAAATAATACTGCAGCCACACGCTCTGGGTTAATAACACATTTGACAGAACTTAGTAGTCATTGTGTTTTGTCAACTGCAAAAATTAGGGTTAGGGCACAAGAGGAAAACATTGTCCCTGTGTGTTGTTGTCTAGTTTTGTTGGCATACAATACCCTATAGTGCCTTCCCAGGGGAAATGGTTGAAACTGTTTGTGTCCATGGTGCGAGGGGTCTGCAGATATCTTCTCATCCATTCTTCTAACTTAAACGTCATTTAAAGATAAAGGTAAAGGTTCCCCTTGCACATATGTGCTAGCCGTTCCCGACTCTAGGGGGTAGTGCTCATCTCCATTTCAAAGCCGAAGAGCCAGCGCTGTCCTAAGACGTCTCCATGGTCATGTGGGCAGTATCATTAAACACCAAAGGCGCACGGAACGCTGTTATCTTCCCACCAAAGGTGGTTCCTATTTTTCTACTTGCAGTTTTACATGCTTTCGAACTGCTAGGTTTTATTTATTTTATTTATTTATTTATTAGTTTTTTATACCGCTCTACTCCCGAAGGACTCAGGGCGGTGTTCAGCCAAAATAAAACAGATATATAAAAGTTAAAAACAATTTTAAAAACATATTAAATAATTTGGCCCCTAATAAAATTAAAAACCAACAAACCCAATTAAGATTAATAAAATTTATATTTATGCCAGCCAGAAAAGCTTTGAGAGCATGGAGGAAAGCACGTAGGTCAGGGATAATTTGTAACTCCAGGGGCAATTCGTTCCAGAGGACAGGTGCTCCCACGGAGAAGGCTCTCCCCCTGGGTGTCGCCAGTCGACATTGTTTAGCCAACGGCACCATGAGGAGACCCTCTCTATGGGAGCCTACTGGCCGGTGGGAGGCTCTCGGTGGCAGAAGGCGATCTCGTAAGTTGGCAGAAGTTAGGACAAGTAATGGGAGCTCACTCAGTTACATGGCACTAGAGATTCGAACCACTGAACTGCTGACCTTTCTGATTGACAAGCTCTGTGTCTTAGCCACTGAGCCACTGTATCCCAATAAATGTCACTTACATGTATTTATAGTCAAATAAATGAAACATTGTTGATAAGACTACTCATTAAATTTCCCTTTCTGTCACAAATTGATTGCAGAGAGAATCAGTAGAGCATTAGAGCAATATGCCATTGAAGGGGCCACATTCCAAATAAGCTGAAAGCAATTGCTTCTTTAATATTTGGTCCAAAAACAAGTATTGGATAAATGAAGGACTACAGATTGCCAGGTACTGAGAAACACACACTCAGCCAATCCAGCAGGAAGTCTAAAGCACTGAACAATAATGCTCAATTTGCATCAATAATTATGCCAACCCGAACCAAGGGGGTGGCATTTCTTCTCAACTAATTAATTTAGAATTAAAGAGAGCAATTGGGAGGCCATCGTCTCTTCTCAGTTCCCCATACAGGCGGTGGTGACCAGAAGCTTATGTTAAGTATTAGAACTGCCTTCCGAAAAAAAATTATGAACCAATATTCATTTTGCCTAAGCAATCCCTGGCACCAAAGTGTGTGAATCAGCAATTGGGATGGAACCATTTTGTGTTGGCACTTCAGGCCTAGAATGTTTATTCCTCTGAGAATGCTGACACCGCTGTCTGCTAACAAGGCTCTGCGAAGAGACACAGCTGGAATGCCATTAAGGAGTATTGGTTGGGGAGAGAGAGAGAGAGAGAGAGAGAGAGAGAGAGAGAGAGAGAGAGAGAGAGATCACAAGGAGGGGGGCACACATTTTTCCCTATCAAAAGAATTGGAAGGCATTGAAGTATTCCCGTCACCGGCGAAAACATGAAAGAAAAATTGGCAAGCCCCCTTTCTTTAAAACCAATGAAACAAAAATCTTTCCCTGGATTTGCATTCTTGGCAACTGATGTAGAACCTGATATATATCTCCAGGCTGGGAAGGGAAGGCCTAAGGGCTGTCTGTCAAATTTGAATGGCGTCTGCATATACCTGCGTGCCAGCATATTGAAACATGGATTACGTATGGAAGGGCAATGAATAATGTAGAGCCTGGAGGGTGGGATTGATCTGACTAATTTTCAGTTGCCAAAATAGAGTGGATATAAAAAGTCTACACACCCCTGTTGAAAGGCCTGGTTTTTGAGAGGTAAAAAAAAATATGAGGCCAAGATAAATCCGTTCAGATTTGCATGTAATGTGTGCAGTAAGTTCCCGCTCTTTGGGGCAACCAGAGGCGTAGCGTGGGGGGTGCAGGGGGGGCCGGCCGCACCGGGCGCAACATCTGGGGGGGCGCGCTCCAGAGACCCGACTCGGAAGCTCTCCTCCGCGGGTCTCTGGAGTTGGCGGCGGCGCCGCCTGGGCGCTCCTGGGCCGGCGAGAGTCGGGGAGCGAACAGCGGCCAGTAGGGGCCAAACCCTCCCTGGCCATCCCCCGGCTGAGGCCAGCGCCGGCTCCTCGCACCCACCAGCGCCACCCGAGGGGGCCAGGCGAGACTTAAAGGCGCAGGTCTTTCGAAGCAACGGCCGTGCGGAGACCCTGGAAGACTCCTCCGTTCGGAGCCAGCCAGAGGAGCGGCGACCTGGGCCCCGCTTTCGGGCCATCGCCCTCCGTAGAAAGGAGCGTCGGGTGTCCCAGGCCCGCACCACGCAAAGGGCGCCCGCTTCTCCCCAAGGCGAGGCAACGAGTGTCGGATCCGGATGGCCGAGCCCTTTGGGCAGCGGCTGCCCGCCGGATCCTCGCGGGAGGTGCGTGGGCTCGACACCACAAGAAGAGCTGCCTCCCCCGAGTGCTAAAATCCACGGGTTAGGGGGCGCAAATTACTTGCCTTGCCCCGGGTGCTGACAACCCACGCTACGCCACTGGGGGCAACCGAAGTCTTGAAAAATGGAAGAAGTACCCTGAAAAGGAATCGTATTTATAAACATGAAAGGGCATTGATTGATTTTGCCCTAGGGTTAAGGAGAAAGGATAATCTGTAAATGAGTTTAAAACAGGTTGATTCATTTGAATTTGTAGCCAGTGGAGTTTTTACAGGGTGTTCTAGGGCTTGTTTGTTATCAATCTGCTTGTTTGTTTGATTGATTTATATCCGAACCTTTTCTCCCGAAGGTAGATTACAGTGAGATTTGTCTTCATTTTATCCCCATAACAGCAACCCTGAGATGTAGATGGGGTTGAGGAAGAGACAGACTGGGCCAAAATCATCTAGCAAGGTTCTATGGCCGAGGGTGAGATTGGAACCTGACTGGGGAAATATTGGGAGTGGAGGTTCACACATCTTAAAGTTGCCAAGGTTTTTTATTTATTTTATTTTATCAAATTTATACCCCGCCCTTCTCCTTGTTAGGACCCAGGGCGGCGTACAGGCATCATTAAAAACCATTACAAAACAATACAAACTCTGAAAAGCATATTAAATTAACCTAAAACCCGTGCTAAAACCCTTTAAAACCCTGAAAATTTAAAATTTATAAATATAGTCAGAAATGGGGGCTACGCTAGGCCGGCTTGTTGGAATAGATACGTCTTCAAGCGTTGGCGGAAGAGGCGGAGGTCCGAGATGGTACGAAGGTCGGGGGGTAGGTCGTTCCAGAGGGCCGGGCCCGCCACAGAGAAGGCCCTTCCCCTGGGTGCCGCCAACCGGCATTGCCCGGCCGACGGCACCCTGAGAAGGCCCTCTCTGTGGGAGCGGATCGAACGAAGGGATGTATGGGGCAGAAGGCGGTCTCGTATATAGCTAGGCCCCGAGCCATGGAGCGATTTGAAGATGGTCGTCAACACCTTGAAGCGCACTCGAAAGGCCACAGGCAGCCAGTGCAGCTCGCGCAGGAGAGGTGTTATAAGGTTGATAAAGACTCAACCATTCCATCACAGAAATATTTTTAAATGTAGTGATATACACATAAACCTGCCATCCTGGGCCCAACGTTTGGGAAGCTGGGCTCTGCCTGTCACAAGCCAGGACAAAGGGTGAGTGATGGAGGAGTAACACCTCCTTAAAAAACCTTGGTCCAGCTGGCCCGGCTGGTAGCACCTCATAAGGGCCCCATTCCAGGGTTACAGGAGAAGACAGTCAATGGTTTTGAAGGCGGAAGAGGGCTCTACGCCCCAAGGCAGATAAAGCAGCAGAACCATCTTCTAGGAGAAGGGAAACTCTGATTACAAACTCCACTGCCTTGTGGCTACATCCACGACTGGAAAAGGCTTCAGGAGTCAACTTCGAGGCACAATCTGAAGCCAGAGTCCCGGAAGCAGTTCGTGTGTACAACCACATTCTGGTAACTCCTGCAACCCAACTGGGACCCATCGTATCAGCTCTGCCATTCCATTGGACTATTTCAGTGATGTGGACAGGGGGGAATCTGCTACTTGGGTCACAGCCTATCCTCCATATTAATCTACCCAGGCCTCGTGCTCTGGAGAGGACACTCCAGCTTTGACTTCTTTCCAGAGCAGGATACCCTAGTCTTTTGAGACTGAAGGATGCCAATGTGTGTAGTGATACACAAAATACTGTGGCGACTGGCTTCATTTCTGGATAACTCTACCTAGCCTTTAGCCTGACATCAAATTGTTTTAATTGGTTTTAATTGGTTTTTAAGGGTAATAGTTTAATTTATTGTAAATTTTAGCACAGGGTTAATAATTTAATTTGATTTTAAATTTTGTATATTGTCATGTTTATATATGCTTTTTTAATTTCCTGTGCACCGCCCCGAGTCCCTTTTTTGGGAAAGGGAGCGGTATATAAGTTTAATAAATGAAATGAATGAATGAATGGATTCCCCCACCTGGATGAGAAAGGAAGAAGAGTCCAGAACAGTCCCATGTCAATGATTAGCACTAAGCCTCCGTTGAGTCTATTTCTAGAATCTGGGTAAAAGGAGAAAATGTATTGCCAAGACCTCCTCTGCACATATATGCATGGCAATAGTCAAGGTAGGATAGGTGGGTAAGTGGAGAAAGCACCAACTCTTACGGTACTTTCAAGAGTACTGCAAGAGCAAGAGATCACGGCCAGACCTCTCACTTCTTTTCAACACTGGGAGTGACCATAGAACAAGGAATCAACCAGGGCAACATATTTATTTATTTATTCGATTTGTTAACCGCACCAATCTCCGTCGAGACGGACTCTGGGCGGTGCACAGGACTTTAAAATATACAATAAATAACAATATACAAAAGTTAAAAAGAAATTAAATAGAAAACCTGTGCTAAAATCCCATTAAAAAACCTATCTAACTTGGCTGAGGCTCTATTGTTCTAAAATTCAAGTTCTACGCCAGTCCAGCTTTCTGGAAAAGAAGTGTCTTAAGTGAGCGGCAGAAGAGGGGAAGGTCGATGATGGTGCGGAGTTCGGGGGGGAGGTCGTTCCAGAGGGCGGGCCCCACCACAGAGAAGGCCCTGTTCCTGGGCGTCGCCAGCCGGCATTGACCGGCAGTCGGCGCCCTGAGAAGGCCCTCTCTGTGGGAGCGAATCGGTCGGTGGGAGGTATGTGGCAGGAGGCGGTCCCGCAAGTAACTAGGCCCCGAGCCATGGAGCAATTTAAAGATGGTAACAAGCACCTTGAAGCGCATATTGCTTCTCCCATGCTCCAAACACCCAAAGCCTCTCCAGGATACTATGGTTAATAGCATCAAAAGCCACCAAGAGATCAAGGCGAATGAGAATGGGTACACGATCCCCATCCCACTCTCGCCAGAGATCATCAAAAAGCATGGCCATTGCCATATTCCCCTGGCTCAGCTGATCAGGAGGAGAACCTGGTGGCTTAGTGGCTAAAACATCTGACTAACATGTAATACAGCCCTGGTTCAAATCCCAGTAACGGTATGGCTAGCTGATGGGAGCGAAATATATCAGAGTAGGGCATACATTCATAAATATCTCAAACAGCTAGAAGCTGTACAACAGATAACCAACTACATTTGAGATCACCCAACTGCATGTGCTGATACAGGCATAAAGCAAATTAAAGAGTGAGAAAGAGATAGAGAGAGAGAGAGAGAGAGAGGTGGATAGTGTGTGGTATGGTGTGTAGTAAATATGTAGAGTATCCAACCTACAGCTGCACAAATCACTTTGTGTCACCATGATCCCCAAAGGCTTCCCCAAGAGATTTTTCTTTTATTTAGTTAGTTCATCAAACATGTGGACCGCCCTAGGTCCATTTCGATGGAGAAGGGCAGTTATATAAATCAAAATAAAATAAAATAAATAAATGTACCAGATAACAGGTATAAGTATAAACATAGACATGAACACAGAAAATGGGCACAACTAAATGGGGATAATAGGACAGGGACTGTAGGCATGCTGGCACGCTTCTGCATGCCCCCTTTATGGACCTCTTAGCAAAGGGGTGAGGTCCATGCTAGACAGTTTAAGGTTGAAGCTGTGGGGGTTTGAGGATGTAACAACGTCAGGTAGTGTATTCCAAGCATTGATCACTCTGTTGACGTCATATTTTCTGCAATCGAGTTTGAAGCAGTTTACCTTGAGTTTGTATCTATAATTTGCCCATGTATTATTGTGGTTGAAGCTAAAGTAGTCACTGACAGGTAGGACGATATAGCAGACAATTTTGTCTACTATGCTTAGGTCAGACCTTAAATCGGCATAGTCCTAGCTTGTGATAATGTGGACCTTTCAGCCTGGAAGACTATATGTCTCCGAATCAGTGCTGGATTACCTGCAGAATAGCAGTAGCAATGGCATGTCTTCAGTGGCAGAACATCAACCCCAATACAAAGGCCTGTCTTAGTAAGAGGCATGGGTGAGCCAAAGCTTTGTGGACTTACAAGCTTCGGTTCAACGTCCTGGAGGACAATCTATGCATAAATAATTCAAAATATTATCATTAAAAACAACCGAGCTGAACCTGACTCTTAAATGTCAGAGCTTGGCAGGGGGTTGATAATTGTAAGTCCCTTTGGAGCTGCTAAAGGTGTCCCAAGGTCATCAAAAGTTGGCAGGTCTTTTGATAAACTCTGCTTGTTTGAGATGTGCGGTTAATCCTCCCAACGTGGGCTACAGCACGGAAGCTTACCTTTGCCAAAGCAATATTCAGGTGAAACACGGTGCATGAAATAATTGAGGAAAGAGCAGCATCTGAAATGGACAGAACTGCCTTGAACAATGAAAACATAGGATTCCAGGGCCAACAATGAGTTACATTTATCTCTCTGTGTTAAATAAAGGCCACAACTGTTTACCTTGCTGCTATTAATGCACAGTGTTCCTTCATATCTGCCAAGGAAGCACAAAAGGGTTCTCTTCCCAAGGAAACACTTCTGAATAGTACCAGCAGTCTTTTTTTTTTCTTTTATGATGGGCTGTAAATATAAAAGCATATACTGTAATTGTAAGTTATGGCCCTTTACTCTTCAGAGAACAGAGGCTAATGTTTGGTACTTATTAGTTCAATTATTGCTATGCCAAGTTTTTCATGTACAAACTCTTTTATTGGACAGGAGAGAAATTGGTATTTTTTTTTCCTTACCTAACCCCATCCCAGTGGTGGGATTCAAATTTTTTTTAACTAAAGGTTCTGTGGGCGTGGCTTTGTGGGCGTGGCAGGAGAAGGATACTGCAAAATCTCCATTCCCTCCCCACTCCTGGGGGAAGGATACTGCAAAATCCCCACTCCCTCCCCACCTGCTTTCCAACTCCATTCTCCTGTTCAGGGCAATAAAAGAAGATCAGCTGGGAGGCTGGGAGGCAGTAGGGGCGGGGCCAGCCTATTTGCCAGTTCTTCGAACTACTCAACATTTTTCCGCTACTGGTTCTCCAAAACTTGTCAGAATTGGCTAAATACCACCTCTGCCCCACCCCCACCCCTACTCAAAAAGAAGAAAATGTTAGTTAGCAGAGGTGTGGTGACACAGTGGTGAAGATGCTCGCCTCCCACCCAGAAGGTTGAGCAGTCAATCCTAGACAGTGAGACAATGCCTCTCTTTCCTAAGGCACAAAGGAAAACTATGTTCTGCCAATACCACATGGTGTCAGGAAGGGCATCCAACCAATAAATGCTCCCCTCCATCTAGCCAACCCCGACTCTACCCTGAATTAAGGGATTAGTGGCATAAAAAGGGAGGTTTGAGTTTGAGCTTATTGGTTTTTTATACCGCCCTACTCCCGAAGGACTCAGGGCGATATACAGCCAGAATAAAAACAAATATATAAAAGTTTAAAAAGTTTTTAAAAGACATATTAAACTTTGGCCTAAAAGTGAAAAAAAAACATCCAACCAACCCTGATTAAAATTAATAAAAATGTGAATTTAAAAATCATGTTTTATGCCAGCCTGGCTTGTTGGAAGAAAAAGGTTTTTGAGAGCACGGCGGAAGGTGCATAAGTCAGGGATAGTTCTTAATTCCGGGGGCAATTCGTTCCAGAGGACAGGTGCTCCCACGGAGAAGGCTCTCCCCCTGGGTGTCGCCAGTCGACATTGTCTAGCCGACGGCACCATGAGGAGACCCTCTCTAGGGGAGCGTACGGGCCGGTGGGAGGCTCTCGGTGGCAGAAGGCGATCTCGTAAGTACCCAGGTCCTAAGACAGGTTTTAAAAACAAAAATAATAATCTGATGAATGGATGTAAGGTTATTTCAGTTATTTCAGAGTGCTGTTATAAGGCCCACCCTCTCTCTAGCTTCCCAACCTTCAATGAAAGGGATAAGCGCATGAGTGGATTCCTCTCAAGAGCAGGAAATTTGACGGTGACTGTCTCCTTTTTTATTTCGGTATAAGAGAGCTGCAGGGAAAAAAAGAGAACGGAATTTTAAAAAAAAACAGAAGTGTCTCCTTCCCCCACCCTTTTTTTTGAGGTGGGGGAGGGTTGGAAAAGAAAATTTCTGGGAATTGAAAAGAATATTTTGGTGCAACATAATGATCTATGGCAGGGGTCTGCAAAGTTGGCTCTTTTAAGACTGGTGGACTTCAACTCCCAGAATTCCCGAGCCAGCCAAGCTGGCTGGGGAATTCTGGGAGTTGAAGTCCACCAGTCTTAAAAGAGCCAACTTTGCAGACCCCTGATCTATGGGAAGGTCAAAGAGGGCAGAGAAGAAAGGCTAATCCTTAGGTTGCGGTTTCTCTAACCAAAATTCAGTTTACGCTTTTTCCCCCATGCACTTGATTATGATTTCTCCTCCTTTTTGGATATTGTCCAAGAAATAGGCAACAATAAGATATTTAATTTTGTTGCTATGCGTTAGGTAACCAGCTAAAAATAGACCGTACATCTTATGGCGGGTTGTCCTTCAAAATCCAATGGTGTTGGACTAAAAGCAGAAAAACCATAGAAAGTCTTGGATGACTTTGGGTCAGTCGTTCTCTTGTAGCCCAATTTTCCTCCTAGGGTTGGTCTTGTGAGTTAAAAGCCTTATGTTCATTGTCTTGGGCTCCCTTACAAGAGGCAAGATACCAACAGTTTGGCAACTATTAGATTTCTTCTGATGCAGCATATAAGTGCTGCAGAACAAAAGGAAGGACTAGGAAATAAATAGTTCCTGTCACCATTGATTCAGAACACAACAATTTTGGGAAATTTCCTGCTATGATGAAAACCACAATTTGTCCTTTCAGGAAGGAAGCATTGTTATAACCATTGAAGCATCTTTGGTTGTCCCAGTCTTACTAACGGGTGACAAATGTACTCATCCTTTTTAACTGGAAGCCTCTTTCAACATCTGTAGCCTGTCAAAATAAACAATGGAGGTGAACCAAACTATTGGTTAATTCAAATATTGGTGATAGATACAGATCTATACTGCTTTTCTTGGGTTTAAGCCCCACTGGACTCAATGGGACTGTCATCCTAGTAGACCTTAAAAGATTGCATTGTGAAATTAGCTTCATCATTTTCTCTTTCCGAAGAAATCCAAACATTGTGGCTCAACTAGTAGAGCAGGGGTCTCCAACCTTTTCAACTTTAAGCCTGAAGGACTTCAGCTTTGCTGGCTGGAGAAGTCTGGGAGCTGAAGTCTTTCAGACTTAAAGTTGAAAAGGTTGGAGACCCCTGTAGTAGAGGGTTGGGCCAAAGAAATTGAGGAGTGGGAGAAGAAGAAAAAAATAAGCCTGCAGTTTAGCAAACATTTTCATTCTTTTGATTGCTGCACTTTGACATTTGTTCACTGTCAACAGTTTAAAATGGGAGGTCGAGATTGCTACAGTAATTAAAAACGTAACTGTTCGACCGGATAGTATTAACTACATAGGGTAGTTCCTTGGTTGATATGAGGAGCTAAAGAAGAAGGTCAAAATGGAGGCCAAGACATGATTTGAAACCTCATCTCTGATTTTGATCACAAGGCAGATTAAAAAGGGGTGAGCTTCAATTGTACAGATCTGCCACCTTAGCTTTTTTTGACGTCTCTTGCAGATTTTAATCTATGAAAATATTTGCATCTGAATTTACTGTCTCTTGATTTTATTGAATTACTTGAATACCTTTTAGTTAAAGTCTTATCGTTGATTTAATTAACTGAGGCATCCAAAATCAATTTGGCCTATTGATCTTTATTTCCATTAACTTTGTAGCAAAACTAAGTATACATTCCAGCCCAGAATGGCAGGGCTGTAATATATGTAAACTATATATCTGCATTCCAAACAAATTTCCCATATTTCACATCAGAGTCAGTGGTCAGGTAACTGCTTTCCCGAAAAATAGATGAGGGTGCTTTTACTCATATTTGTTTTTCTATAATTAGTCACTAAAGGAAGAAGGAGGCATGTGTTAAGTTACATGGCATCATAAATACAATATGGCAATCTGCATTCCATATGCTATAGACAAACCTCTGTTACTGCAATTATTTTCATAAATCTAACGTTCTGGTATTTGTGTAAACACTCAATTACATGTTGAGTCACAGAAAGCAAGTTATTTTTCTAGCAGGACGTGTCATCATTTGGGAATAACAAAAAAAAAATAGTTTAATTCATCTTTTAAAATGAATTAATTTATTCTGCCTGGAATAATAAATCAACCAAAACATGGTCTAGTCATATTTCAAAATTGTACTTCTCCAGATTCTGCAGATGAGTTCTTTAGGTCCTCACAACCAAAAATATCCCAAATGCATATATTAGGGAAAAAACACATAGAAAAAGATGTATATATTAAGGGAAATTTGGGAAACGTGGTGGTCCAGTAGCTAAGACATTGAGTATGTCAATTGAAAGGTTGGCAGTTCAGTGGTTCGAATCCCTAGCGCCAATAACAGAATGAGCTCCCGTTACTTGCCCCAGCTTCTGCCAACCTAGCAGTTTGAAAGCTAGTAAAAATGCAAGTAGAAAAATAGGGACCACCTTTGGTGGGAAGGTAACAGCATCCCGTGATCCTTCGGTGTTTAGTCATACTGGCCATATGATCACAGAGACGTCTTCGGACAGCGCTGGCTCTTCAGCTTTGAAATGGAGATGAGCACCGCCCCCTAGAGTCAGAAACAACTATCATATATGTGTGAGGGGAACCTTTACCTTATGCTATTAAGGGAAATTATAATGCAAACAAAGTGGCCAGACAAAGACATAAAAAGAACGAAATTGTGTACATCTAGACATACCTTTATATGCACCCAAAAGGCACGTGCATTTTCATGCAGGCATTTTTACAAACCCACTAGTTTATAAGGAACTACCAACTAGGAAATGAGAGCTAGGTAACTTAAAGAGAAACAAGATCTGAGCAGGTTGTTTTAGAGAGGGGGAAAAAAACCTGTAGAGTTTGTATTTTGGGTTGTTTGTTTTTGCACGGATTAAACAGTTGACGCACGGCAAGATTTCAAAGCTGCCTTTTTCCTAGTTGACAAACAAGATCAGAGGCGTTTTGTTTCCATTGTTAAACATTGTGTTCCTCGGGATGACAGGTTTCTGAGTCCCCAGGACTGTACCTCGTCCAGGTGAACTTGAAGTGACTCTGATGAGAAGTGGAAAATCAAACAGTGAAGATCGAAGGAAAGCAGTAAGGCTGCAGGTGACCAGGGTCTCAGGCCAGGCTTCTACCCAATGGAAAAACCTCGGTAGGATACACTGGAGAGAGAGAGAGAGAGAGAGAGAGAGAGATAGATATGTTGAAGGCTGCTCTTATCAGAGCCTGTTTTGAAAGGAAAGGTGAAGAACAAAGCAAATTGAAAGACTGAACTCAGTGTGTGTGCTTGAAGCACTGAGTTGAAATTGTTGCCCACCGGCGTGGCTGCACATGCAGTGAAGTCATACATTCGTGTATAAATTATTGTAGGGCTCAATCCCCGTCATTTCACAGAAGGGGGAATGGAGTGGAGAGATAAGCCATGTGTATGCCAGCGCTCAGAGAAGAAAATGCAGAGATCAATGCTATGAAAGCCCAAGCGGAAATATCCCATCACACAGCAGCTGCTTATGGAAGCCCTTTCCTTTCCCTTCCACAAATATGATTTTTAAGATTCATAGAGAGTTAGCCGTGCTTTGGGAGCTGGAGGGTAAGAGATGTTGAAAGGAAAATTTGAGACATTCCTTTGGGATTCAGCAAGTTCCATATTGATATCTGGAGGGGAAGGAGATGGAGTTTTGTCCCTTATCACAACAAAACTTTTCCTCAATACTTTCAGGTTCATAAGCCTTTTGATCACTGGATGCAATGTTGGATTATAGCTGCAATGACATTGTAAAAAAGCTCAGCATGTACACTTTTCAGATATTCAGCTAAATACACAGAGGACTTCAAACTAGATAGAGAACAGGATCCCTGCAGGATCCTTTTAGGATACCCACATGTTCAACTGGAGGTCTGGAAAAAACTGAATTCACATTTGTTTGAGCTAGAATACTGAAGAACGGTTGCAAGAACTGGGTATGCCTAGTTTAATGAAAAGAAGGACCAGGGGAGACATGATAGCAGTCTTCCAATATCTCAGGGGTTGCCACAAAGAAGAGGGAGTAAAGCTATTCTCCAAAGCACCTGAGGGCAGAACAAGAAGCAATGGGTGGAAACTAATCAAGGAGGGAAGCAACTTAGAACTGAGGATAAATTTCCTGACAGTTAGGACAATCGATCAATGGAACAACCTGCCTCAACATTGGAAGTTTTAAAGAAGATGTTGGATAACCATTTGTCTGAAGTAATGTAGGGTTTCCTGCCTAAGCAGTGGGTGAACTAGAAGACCTCCAAGGTCCCTTCAAACTCTGTTATTCTATTCTACCGCTCTCCCACTAAAGCAAGGAAATAAAAAGGATGCATTTAACATGTACACTTATGAGCCCTGGACTCTCATAGCCTTGTGAATAACTCAATAGGGCTCCAATATAGGGTATTCTGTTTCTAGTGGACCAACTAAAAATATTTCACTTCTGGAAGCCTTTTGAGTCTTTTAGTAAGTTTCAATGAGGTGTGTTGTTTTGTATTTGTTCATTATGATTTTACTTTTCTTTTTGTATGCTGCCTAAAGGCACAAGGGCAAGCTGGACAGCTATGTCACTGCATAAACAAGCACACAAGTGTACATTTTACTTTCTTTTGTACAACTCAAGGTGCCGTATAGCAGGGGTCTCCAACCTTTGCAACTTTAAGTCTGAAGGACTTCAGCTCCCAGACTTCTCCAGCCAGCAAAGCTGGCTGGAGAATTCTGGGAGCTGAAGTCCTTCAGACTTAAAGTTGCAAAGGTTGGAGACCCCTGCCCAGTGGTGGGTTTCTGCAGGTTCGCACCTACTCGCGAGAACCGGTTGGTGAAATTTAGAGAACCGGTGAGAGGGGGTTCCACAGGCGTACCTGGAAGTAAATCTGGCCCGCCGCTGCCAGTGACCCAACAGGAACGAAAGGAAAGGAAGGAAAAAAGGAAGGAAGGAAGAAAAGAAAGAAAGAAAGAAAGAAAGAAAGAAAGAAAGAAAGAAAGAAAGAAAGAAAGAAAGAAAGAAAGAAAGAAAGAAAGAAAGAATGTATCATCACAATTGAGTCCAAAATTTTGGTTGCTAAGCAAGAGCGTTGTTAAATGAGTTTCACCACATTTTAAAAGGTGGCCACTCCCACCCTGTCACATGACTGCCAAGCCACGCCCACAAAATAGGCCACACCTACAGAGTAGGTTCTAAAAAATTTGAAACCCACCCCTGCCCCTGCCGTATAGAATGCTCCCACCGCCTATTTTCTCTAAAACAGCAATCATAATGGGTGAAGGCGGGGAGCGGAGAGAGACAGACTCAATTAAATAATTCATTTTTATTATGAGTGTGTCTCATTAATTGCTTAGATAAATAGATAACTGACAGAGAGTTATAGCAATGAAAAAGAGGAGGGTTTCATTTAGAAGAGAATACAATGGATATAATCATAAAAGAGCCAGTTTGGTCTAATGATTTAGGCACAAGGCTACAATGAAGGAAACTGTGAGTTCAAATCCTGTTTTACCTATGAAAGCTACCTGGGTTACTTTAAGCCAACCCCTCTTAGCCCAACCCACCTTCCAGAATTGTTGCCATGTGAAAAAAGATTATCTTGAGTTATTCATAAAGTTATAAGGGTGGGATTTAAAGGTAGGTAGGTAGGTAGGTAGGTAGGTAGGTAGGTAGGTAGGTGGGTGGGTGGTGGGTGGGTGGGTGGGTGGATGGATGGATGGATGGATGGATGGATGATAGGTAGGTAGGTAGATAGATGGATGGATGGATGGATGGATGGATGGATGGATGGATGGATGATAGGTAGGTAGGTAGGTAGGTAGGTAGGTAGGTAGGTAGGTAGATAGATAGATAGATAGATAGATAGATAGATAGATAGATAGATAGATAGATAGATAGATAGATAGAGTTCTGACCTAGGTTTCCTGATACAGTAAAAAGAAGACACTCTCCCCAAAACCCTCTTTTATTTCAAAGGCTGTGAATTATATTCTTTCACAGCCAGTAATGAGTCCCAAATAGTTTGTACAAAGTCCAACAGAAGTCTGCCAAAGTCTTTCGGGATAAGGCTGATAAGCATCCACCTTTATCTTCCTTGAAACATTGCCAAAAACCTAATTGGCAATTAACTTGGCAAGGCCACATGGAGCAAAGGGTCAAAACGGAGCTTCAGAATGTAAACCAACCAGCATGAACAAATTTGCTTCCTGCAAAGGCTCGCATGACTTTGCTCCTTCTTTATGTCCTATGGGAGGGGCCAATCACCTCCAAGCCTTACTCCAGAGTCGTCCCTTTTGTCTTAACTGTTCTTGCCTTCTGGCAGCTCTGTGCATGCATGCACTGGGAACAGGCTCCCCCTGTTCCTCTGCCTCGCTGATGTCTGACTCTGGAGGCTCTGGAGGCAGCACATAACTCCCAGATGGCCCTGGCTCCCTCTCTGCCTCCAATGCAGAGCCCTTGTCTGAGCCATCCACAGACTCCAGGACTGGCCCATGTTCCTCCCCTACCTCCTTGCTGTCCGACTCTGCTGCCAGATCCACAGGCTGATGATGGACCACAACAGATAGATGGCTATTTATTGATATGTTAAATCGTCAATATAATTTTATTTAGAGTCAGAGACCAAATGATAGCAGCAATATAGGTTCCAAAACAGCAAAGAAGAAAGTAAAGAAAGGTAAAATGAATAAAAACATGTAAGTTCTTGAAACTGGACAATCTTCTTGGATGAGAAGTGAAATGTTTTCCAAGAAAAAAGTCCAGTTGCCTTTTAGAAAAGCACCTTTGGGGATAGAAATTGAAATACAAACAAACATTGATTGTTGGACATTTAACTATAAGTCATGGCTAGATTTTATGTGTGTTAGAAGCACCGGATGCCCAGTTGCCGGCTCCTTTTATGCCCCTGTGACGTTGCCCACCAAACTGGTGCCAGCAATCTACTTGCAGTCACCCACTGAGTTGGCAGGAGCTGGAGCATGGGACGGGAGCTCATCCCACCTGTGCTGCACTAGGTTTTGAAGACGAGTCTGCCGATCAACACCAGTGTTTTAATCTCACTCCTCAAGAACGCATTATTTTTACTGAAATAATGGTTGATGGTAGATAACATCTCAACAGCGATATCATGTCATTGTGACCACTAAATCAGACTTGGGGATTTCTCTGACTCCCAGAGAATTCTTAAAAATGTTACTATGATGCTGTATCACACTGCAGATTTCAATCGCCATGTACATTTCGGACTTCCATAAGCTATCAGAAAGGAGCAATTGGAAACAAAGAAAAAACTTCTATCGAACACAAGAACATATGGAGGAGGTTATCATGAAACCTTTGAATGAAAACTACTATAGGTGAGAAGGAAAATAAGCTTAAAAAAAAAAACAGAACTACAAAACTATGTGAGGTGGGCTGTGGCCAGTGGTGAGATTCAAATAATTTAACAACTGGTTCTCTGCCCTAATTGCCAGCTGCTTCGGTGGGGCTCGGTGGTCATGTGACTGGGTGGGTGTGGCCAACTTAATGTCACTCACGTCGATGGGCGCTTCACCTTAGCTGTGACAACGTAATGAGGGTTAACCAGAGAGGCAGTTTCTGTAAGCAGGGCAATAAAGATGAGGCTAGAAACAACACCAGAATGTTTCCTTCCGTCCTGCCTTCCTTACAGGATTAGCCCTGTAAAGTGGGGAAAAAAACAAAATAAAATTTCTTCCAACAACCGGTTCTCCAAACTGCTTAGAAAGTTAACAACCGGTTCTCCCCGAATAGGTGTGAACTGGCTGCATCTCACCACTGGCTATGGCAGAGGGGGCAAGTATTGTATTTTCTGCCATATAAGGTGACTGGGCATATAAGATGACCCTCTACTTTCAGGAGCCCACGAGCCGGCTTTCATAGTTTGAGCTCAGCACCTTCCTCCTCCAGACCGCCAGCCAGACCTTACTAAGCCATCACAGCTCTCATCCATCCACATGCCCAGGCGAGGAGCACCGAGGTTATTGATTGAAAGGCCAGTGGCGGCACTGGTGGTGGCATGACTTTTTCTTTTGTTTTGATTTTATACCTGGTGTGTAAGACGCCCCCCGATTTTAGAAATAACTTTTGGGGGTTAAAAAGCCGTCTTATACGCTGGAAAATATGGTAGGTAAAATGATTTGTAACATTTCTAGTGTTAAAGCGAGCAGATGGTGGGAAGCAGCTTTGCCCCAAAGCATGGAAAGCTATTTCCAGTTAGAGCAGATGAATAATTTGGTTACTTCAATCAAATCTGACTCTACATTCCAAGATTGGGCGTGACTGCAGCCCAGGTGACTGCGAATGGTTCCCAAACGGAGAGTGGCTAACAGAGAGAATGAGAGATTCAACTCTCACCTTCGGAAGGAAAATATGCTTTGTTTTCAAGCATTTTTTTTCCTGCAAGCTTTCCCTGTCTGTTCATATGACTTCACAGAAACATTATCTCTATGAAATATCTACAACATAAATGCCAAGTTCCTTCAACTTCCCTAAGTTTACAGCCTAATGCAAAAATGTTGCAATCTCTTTTGGACAAGGGATAGATTTAGACTTGGAATGGAAAGGCGGGAGCCCTTCGTGCCAAATACTTGGCAGGGCCTAGGGAAGAAAACAAAATTAGAACAGGATTAATAATTGTAATTAAAATTAAGCTCGTGTATTTCATACCTCCCCTCTCTTTCCTATCTGAGATAACAATATGATGACAGCCTCTGGATAACTCTCAGGCAACGGGCTCTGTTTTACAGACACAGAGACACCATCACAAGGTGTTAAAATAGTCTTTGTTGAGTTGTGGGATTCAGCCAGTTCGCACCACTTCAGATGAACCGGTTGTTAATTTTCTGAGCAGTTTGGTGAACTGGTTGTTGGAACAAATCCTTAGGGCAGAGAACCAGTTGTTAAATTATTTAAACCCCACCACTGATTGAGTACCTACTTATATGAAACTTCAAAATATTGCAAGTGACAGAAATGCACACATACATCTATTTAGTTGGAACTGCATTTCAGTTTAGTTTCTTCAAATTTTTGGGGGGATTCTCTAGCAAGTTTAGAAGTTTATTTTTAATTTTGCGAAAGCCACAAACACACATTTTTCAAGCAGGCACCTACATTAGTTAGAAAGAATTCTCCACTTTTCCTTCCATTTATAATGATTAACTAGGATAGAGCTTTAAATAGTATTATTGATCATTCCATTACATAGACTGGAAGAAGATGACCTAAAGATTAAACTGGTCGAAGAATCACAAGGCTTTCCACTTTAAAGGGGAAAAAAATATGCACCCAAACAAGTTACCCCCAATTGAGATTTTGATCAGGGAAATGTGGAATTTTACTGTGTAGCCATAGCTGATATTTAGGTGATGAAAATGACTTTTTTTTCCCCTGACAGAAAGCTAGAACTAAGCTGGGATGAAATGGTGGCCTGTGTGTGTTACAGGAAGTTAACCTTGACAAATGGTAATTTGTATTCATTTGCAATGCTTGATGAGATTGACCTTTTGAGAATTATGAGGCACAACAACCTGATCCATAACTCACCACTTAATGTGCAAATCAGAAATTAGTTATCTGTCAGCCTTCAGTCTAACCAAATATCCTTCCAAGACAGTTCATGGTTCAAAGGAAAATTAACTTATGTCTATATTTTGAAAAGAAAGAAAAAAAATATGACCATAACATTATCAGCTAGCTAAAGTCAGAATGTTTCAACTTTGGAAAGCTGTCTCAAAGCCAAATTTCGCTGTTGGATGGGAGGGAAAAACAAGTGATCTATCCTTCTTTCCATTTTGTTCTTGGTGCTTAAGTTAAACAAAACAGAAAACAAATTTAGAGGAGCCTAGCAGTTGGTCTAGATCAGAAGTGTCTAACCTTGGCCATTTTAAAACCCGTAGACTTCAATGCCCAGAATTCCCCAGTCATCCACGCTGACTGGTTATTTCTGGGAGTTGAAATCCCAGAAGTCTTAATGTTGCCAAGGTTGGACACCCCCTGATCTAGATAATTTCCTGTTTTGGAAATTTTGGGTTCAGCCCATGAATTCCTCCTGTTACAAGATGTAACAGGAGGAATTCATGGACCTAGCTATCTGCGGGATCGGATCCTGCCTCATACATCCTCACGGCCGATTCGCTCCCACAGAGAGGGACTTCTCCGGGTGCCGTCCACTAGACTTTGTCAGCGGGCGACGCCCAGGGGAAGGGCTCTCTCAGTGGTGGGCCCGGCCCTCTGGAACGACCTTCCCCCCGACATTAGGACGACCACGGACCTCCGCTCCTTCCGTCTCAAATTAAAAACTCATTTCTTCTGTCTGGCCGGCCTAGGATAGTCTCTCTGTCTTTGGGGTTTTATTGAGGTTTTATAATATAGCTTAGTTTTAATGGGGAATTTTAGCGCAGGTTTAGATTTAATTTATTTTTAATGAAATGTTTGTATGCATTTATTGTTTTATTGTGCCTGTGCACCGCCCCGAGTCCCTGTGGGGAGAGGGTGCGGTTTAGAAATATTAAAATTATTATTATTATTATTATCTATGTTTGGGCTATCCAAAAGGTCCAGTTTCAGGAAGAGCTGCTGTTGCATGCAGATGATATCAGTGGTGGGATTCCAGAATATTTTCATGCCAGTTCTATGACAGCGTGCTTCGCGTGCACATGCAGCACTCAAATACCACCTTCGATGTCAGTGCTGAGGAGCTGAGCTGTTTTTTAGCTCAGCTGAGGGATGGCAATCTGCTGCACGAATCAGCTGAGCTATGAAACAATGGAATAAAGGACAGGTAATGATAGGGGCAGGAGGGCAGGGCCAAACTGATGGTGGTATTTGCCGGTTCTCCGACCTACTCAAACTTTCCGCTACCAATTGATCCGAACTGGCCGAATGCCACCAACACCCTGTTAATCCCCAATTAAGGGAGGAAACATACTGTTTCCTTTTCTGCCTTTCGGCTTATCACCAGAGACCATCTAGACAGAAAGCTAGTTGTGTACTTTTTTTATATGTGTGTTAGGTTTTTATATGTGTGTTAGGAACTCGTAGCTTTCTGTCTAGATGGTCTCTGGTGATGAGCCGAAAGGCAGAAAAGGAAAGCAGTATGCTTCCTCCCTTAATTGGGGATTAACAGGGTGTTGTGATACAACCATATACTTATCCTCCTGTCTCAGCTGATCAGGAAGAGAACCTGGTTGGTTTAATGGCTAAGGTTTCTGCCTAACATGTAATACAGCCCCGGTTCAAATCCCAGTAAGGGTAAGGCTAGCTGATGAGAGCTAAAAAGCTTGAAATAGATCTATCCTAGTCTCCCTGATTTATTTATTGATCAGTTTAAAAACCTAACACACATATACATATACGTATACGTATGCGTATGCATATGCATGTGTGTGTGTGTGTGTGTGAGAGAGAGAGAGAGAGAGACAACACCCTGTTAAGCCCCAATTAAGGGAGAAAGCATACTGCTCTCCTTTTCTGCCTTTCGGCTCATTACCAGAAACCATCTAGACAGAAAGCTTTTAGTTTCGTTGTGTAATTTTTTTATAAGTGTGCTACATTTTTGAGCTGATCAATAAATAAGTCAGGGAGACTAGTATAGATCTATTTCAAGCTTTTTAGCTCTCATCAGCTAGCCATACCCTTACTGGGATTTGAATATGTAATACAGCCTCGGTTCAAATCCCAGTAAGGGTATGGCTAGCTGATGAGAGCTAAAAAGCTCAAAATAGATCTATACTAGTCTCCTTGACTTATTTATTGATCAGCTAAAAAACGTAACAAACACACACATATGTGTGTGTGTGTGTGTGTGTGTGTGTGTGTGTGTATATATATATATATATATATATATATATATATATGTTGAGCGAATGTTTTAAAAAAAAAATCTAACATATATATATATATATATATATATATATATATATATATATATATATATATATATACACACACACATACATACATACATACATATATATATACATACATACACACACACATTCTTAGCCATTTTAAACTCACTTTTCAAGATATTCTGCAGATTGATCTTGAGCACTTACATGCAAGAGGGACAAACAGACAAATTTGTTCAATGACTGGCACAGATAAAAAATAGATTCCATTATGCCCAGAAGGATTTTTAAAAAAAAAATAATACTAAGAATCAGTAAAGGTTTATCTGGCAACCCTTTAATACAGCTGCAATTTCAAACAACACAGCTGCACAGCACTTAATAGAATGGTGCAAATTTTCCAGGAAGCAGCATAACACTTGCAGAATATCAGGTATACGGTATAAGAATATCAGGTATGGTTTTGGTTCTTGGATCAAAGTGAGAAAAAGGGTCGAGAGAGCCTTCAATGCTTATCAAGAATGCCAATGTTACTGAGGAGTTAAGTTAGGAAAAACAGAGGAAGTGGAAGAGCAGGAAACAAAGAGCCCACATTGCAAAAGGAAGCAAATTCTTCAGGAATATCATGTTGTACATCAAGTTGACATTATGTTTTGGCTCAAAAGCTCCACAATATTAGTAGGTACTGTTCTAATTTTTAAAATAAATGCTCATCATTCTCCACTATCAAGGTGCTTTGTTCTGAGGAAGTGCCAAAGTGCTCTGTAAACACAAATATTTATTTATGGAGGGAAGTTTAACATCTTGCATGCAGGAGTGGGATTCTACCAGTTTGAACTGGTTTGGGTGAACCGGTTAGCTCCGACTATCAGTTTTGGAGATTAGGAAGGAACCAAATTGAACACTCCAACAAGAGAATAATTATGGAAGCCATTGAAATAGAGAAACACCCCCACAACATGAATACATGGTGGATGATCTCTGGAGGGCATGGGATAGAGGCTATCCACCCCAAACCACCCCAACGATGCCGTCGAGGTGCTGTCCCGGTGTCTGGAGGCCGTACGGATCTGGATGGGTAGTAACAAACTCAGGCTCAACCCGTCCAAGACCGAGTGGCTGTGGGTTCCGGCACCCCGGTTCAGCCAGATAAGTCCAACACTGGCCATTGGGGGCGAACAACTGGCCCCCGTGGAGAGGGCGCGCGGGTGATTATGGGTGCCTCAAGGCAAACCCACGTAACACCTTTCCTGCGCGAGCTGCACTGGCTGCCTGTGGCCTTTCGAGTGCGCTTCAAGGTATTGACGACCATCTTTAAATCGCTCCATGGCTCGGGGCCTAGCTATATACGAGACTGCCTCCTGCCCCATACATCCCTTCATCCGATCCGCTCCCACAGAGAGGGTCTTCTTCGGGTGCCGTCGGCGGGGCAATGCCGGTTGGCGACACCCAGGGGAAGGGCCTTCTCTGTGGCGGGCCCGGCCCTCTGGAACGACCTACCCCCCGACCTTCGTACTATCTCGGACCTCCGCCTCTTCCGCCAACGTCTTAAGACGTATTTATTTCAACAAGCTGGCCTAGGATAGCCCCCCGTTTCTGACTTTTTAAAGAAAAATTTATAATTTGGTAAGGGTTTTAATATTGGGTTTTAGCACGGGTTTATTAATTTAATACATTTTAATTGATATTTATTGTATTTTGTGTTTTTAAATAATGCCTGTGCGCCGCCCTGGGTCCTAACAAGGAGAAGGGCGGGGTATAAATTTAATAAAATAAAATAAATAAATAAAAATAAATAAAATAAATAAATAATAAACGTGATGATACCTCCCGCCTACCAGACATCTGGAAACCAGCTCTAGTCAATAAACGAGCCCCACTCACCACCCACCACACCAACACAAAAGAACAACGGACACACACCCAATACCAATCAGTACCAATCTAACAATCATGATACAACTATACAGCCAATCAGCCCAGTTACAGCAACAAAGCCAGCACTGCACACACACCCCACCAAGATTTATAGAAAAATGGCAGCTCCAATCATGCTTTACTTGCACAAGCACAAAGCCAAAAACATCAGCCTGAAGATGGCGAGTGGGACCTCACCGAAACGTTGCCAAGACATTCTCAATCTTACACGGGAAAAGACCCGAATACAACAAAACCAGAATACATGCATTCAAACATACATACATACATAGCTATCTCACGTAATAAAATTTAGGGTATTGTGGGGATGCATTATTACCTGTCCAGGGCTGCATGTAGACCATGGGCAGTCGGGTATGGATTAAACATGCCTAGTCTAATCTATTAAGACAAGAATTGTCTATCCGATAAAGGAGGTGAAGAAGAGGCCCCATCTATGACTAATGTTGTACTTCTGTTAATAGATTAGTCCATTTGCCGCATCCATAAGGCAATTGTTTATTACAAAAATGAAGAGAATGAAGTGGTGTCCAGCTGTCAGGATGAAAGTATATGAGGAAGCCAAACGGCATGTCCTTTGAGATGAGCTGCCATCTCCTGTGTTTTAGTGAGAAAGGTCCTGGCAGGTTGATTAGTTCAGAGGAGCGATCTCCATTATTTCTTTTCAAGAACACTTTAACTAGCTCCATCTGGTTCATTAGATGTGATCTTTTTGGATCCATGAGATTACCTGTAACCCAGGTGTCAAATATCTCATGTTGTGTCCAACTTTGTAGACTATTGGTGTGTTTATTCAAGAATAAAGGAAGACAACCAGAACATTCATATAATGAACGAACAGTCTTCAAGATTGGGCGTGATGGCTCAGCGGTTTAAAATGCAGAGCTTGTCAGCTGGAAAATGGGGTTTGAGACCTGAGTACTGAGCAACGGGGATATGTTCCCATTGCTGTCCCAGCTCCTTCCGATCTAGCAGTTCAAATGCATGGAAAAGCAAGTAGATAAATAGGTACCACTTTAGTGGGAAGGTAACAGCATTCTCTGCACCTCTGGCAAACAGCCATGTTGGTTACATGACCATGGAAAATGTCTTCAGACAACACTGGGTCCCTCAGCCAAGAAACAGAGAATCAGACACTACTGGGCAGGGAAACTAGAGGTGGTATTCAGCAGGTTCTCACCAGTTCTGGAGAGCAGGTAGTGAAAATTTTGAGTAGTTTGGAGAACTGGTAGATACCACCTCTGACTGGCCCCACCCCCATCTATTCTCTGTTTCCTGAGTCCCAGCTGATCAAGAGGAAATGGGGATTTTGCAGTAACCTTCCCCTGGAGTGGGGAGGGAATGGAGATTTTACAATATCCTTCCCCTGCCATGCCCACAGAACCGGTAGTAAAAAAAAAAATTGAATCCCACCACTGAGGGAAACTTTTACCTAGCTTTCAAAGTTGCATGAAAACATTTCATGAACGCTTCCTGGGGATTGTCAATTTGGTGCTAAGACGTTGACCTTGTCCAAGGTGATATAAAAATAGCCATGATTTTAAACACAGATCACTGCTGATATAGCTTGTTGAAATATTTATCTGCCCTCAGGCTTAGCCAGTAGGGAAAACCCTCAAGAGGTTAGCAATCACTAATTACTTCCTGCTAATCTTCTCTTCTGAGCCCAGACAGTGGTTCCACATTGCTTTGATCACTTCTAACAGCTGATGGGCTGAATGCTGATCCCTAGAATCAAATTTCTTCCGCTTTAAGGCTTTTCTGGTATGGGACATTAAAGGAGCAACATCTAACAACCTTCGGATATATGGGCCTCATGCAGGGGTGGGTTTCTGCAGGTTCGCACCTACTCGCAAGAACCGGTTGGTGAAATTTAGAGAACCGGTGAGAGGGGGTTCCACCGGCGTACCTGGAAGTAAATCTGGCCTACCGCTGCCAGTGACCCAACAGGAAGGAAAGGAAGGAAAAAGGAAGGAAGAAAGGAAAGAAGAAAGAAAGAAAGAAAGAAAGAAAGAAAGAAAGAAAGAAAGAAAGAAAGAAAGAAAGAAAGAAAGAAAGAAAGAAAGAGAATTTATCATCACAATTGAGTCCAAAATTTTGGTTGCTAAGCAAGAGCGTTGTTAAATGAGTTTCATCACATTTTAAAAGGTGGCCATTCCCACCTGTCACATGACTGCCAAGCCACGCCCACAAAATAGGCCACATCTACAGAGTAGGTTCTAAAAAATTTGAAACCCACCCCTGGCCTCATGTCTAATCCTTTCCCCTACTGATAAAAATCCACCGCAGTCCTCTTAATTTAGCATAGTCACCTGATTATGTCAATTTGGAATATGTATGCAGTCTAGTTACTTTTGTGGCCTTGGAGGCATAAAGGTCAATTTATTAAAATTAATAAATAAAGGCATTCTGCAAAGAATTGCAAAAAGAATATTCATGCTTATTATTCATTTATGCAAACACTTATAACCCGCCTGTATCCAGGGGTGCAGGAAGTTTAACCCTAATCATCATGGAACTACTGAACCTCTATTAATAATTTTTATGCCACCATTTAGAAATGGTTTACAACTTTTTTTTACTTTGACAGTAATATTCCCTTTAGGCAATTAGGTAGCTCAGAGTTCAGGGCAGATACCTTTAGAATCGTTATGCATAGGGATATGTAGATTAAGAAAAGTTTTGCCCTTTTAATTAAATTAATAGAAAGGTGTATGAGTCTGGAAAAAAACACATTCAAAACGCCAATTCTTTTAAAAAAGAAAATAAAGGATAGAATTGCTCATAATCCCAATTACAGTTTGCATTATCTCTACCCCTAAGCGCCTTCCACATGCTTCCAAAGCATTTGGGAAGTTGAGCCAATTAATTCTGGGCTCAGTCTCTGTTCCAGGGGAATTCTGTACCATAAGTGCATTTCCTGTGGTGCTGCAGGGCAGACAGCTTCTCCTTGGCAGAAGCTCTAAACTTATCCTGCTTCCTGTCTCCTGGGATTTCCCACTTTATGCCTGGAGTTCAAGGACCATGGCACCTGGAGTTCTTCCCCCATCTTCAGTAGCAGCTTTGCTGCTCTCCTGCAGACTGAAAAAAACACTCAGCACAAAGGAGAGGGAGAGAATGGAGCTAATTATACAAACTTCCCATCACATGCTGACCAGCAATTTCCCTATTTTTCTGTTGGCCAAGAATGGCTTTTCTTTCCTCCTATTGCTAAACTATGAGGACATTGGGTGAAAATTCTACAGAAGGCCAGGAGGTGAAACTAAGGATGTGTGCAATTGACACAAACAGCATTGCCACAGCACCTTTTTCCTCCAACATCACTACTACCCACTGCAGAAAGGCTGAACCTATTAGATTGACTTGCCCCTGAGGGTCCTGAATGGATTTCAGAGAAAGCTGGAAGTTGTTCCTGTTGGATGGCTACATGGTCCGTCTGTGGCCCTGGTCACTGCTCGGAATAAAGCAGCAATTGAGGCTTTGGATCAGGTCACATCCATGCGATCTCTCCTCTTTTGGAGATCCTGGCACTCCTCATAGTTTACTGAGGATTTAAGGGAGATGAAGTTGGAGAAGAGTCAGCTAGGGCATGGCTGCTGCTCAATGAGAGAACAGGTTAGACTTACCATTAAGTGGCCATTAAGTGGCCATGCAAATAAATAAACACACAAACAAACAAGCAAATCTTCTCTAATACTCAGAATTCCAAAAAGAAATGCCCTTGATTCCTTTGGCAAGTGCACCTGATTGTACTTTTATTCACTGACAGTATATATCCCTAGTGCAAATGCCCTTGATATGAATTCTTCTTTTAATTTAATCCCTGCTATAGTATTGGTGTGCAACTTTCAGTGTCATGCAACAAGTTTCTTATCTTTACTATGTCTGTTGTTGTTGTTAGTTGCGACCCCATGGACAATGTTCCTCCAGGCCTTCCTGTCCTCTACCAGTTCCTCTTCACTTTCTGCCATTAGAGTGGTATCATCTGCATATTGAGGTTGTTGATATTTCTTCCACCATCTTAATTCCAACTTTGTATGACACTGCAACACTGATATAAGAGGTGGGTCTTGCATTGTGATGCTGATGTTGTCAGTTGGGCTTTGCTTATTACCCCAGGGGACCCCATTGATTACATCTAAGATCTTATCATTCTGCCATTCAAGAATGAAACTTCCATTTTGCTTTGCCCTCCTCATCACCATCAACAATCTCAACTGTTGTCAATGCCTTTGATAGAGAACAGATTGCTCTAAAAAGAATGAAAGGAGAAATAAAATTGAGTGGGAAATGTTACGCATGAGGAATAAGGGTTTCTTTTAATGTTGGTTATGACCTGACTTCGAAGGCTGTGTAAGTAATCTTTCAATTCAAATTTAGGAAGATCATTGTGAAGTATAACCCCTTCTCATAGACTTTGTGTGTGTATATAAAAACAAAGAAGCAGTAGACAGTTAGAAAGTAAGGGAGATGGAAACAATCCATTTGACTGACACAGGGTGACAACGTAAGCTGCACCAAAAGAAATTCACAATAAATTCCATATTGCCTTAAGACTAAAGAGAAAGGTAGAAGCTTCTTTTGCAGGGCAATAAAAAATGGTCAGTGTTATTCTTTAACTTAAGAAGAGAACAATAAATATGCCTGGGGTTTTTTTTCTCCAAAGTTCTCAGTAGCTGGCCTTCTACACTTCTGACTCAACAGACTCCTAAAGCTAACTTGGAATGGAAACTTACACCAAGATATTTCAGAGATTGCAATGCGCATGACAAAGCATGTTTCACATTTTAAGGTGCCAATCCCATAATTGCTGCGGAAGGAAGTTGATATGTGAGAATAAAAAGTGACTAGTGCCCCAATAAATAATGGCAGTGAAAAATGCACCAATTAGACTGAACGGTCTTCTTTGGAGAAGAATATCACTCACTGGAGAAGAGCCCAATGCTGGGAAAGACTGAGGGCAAAAGAAGAAGGGGACGACAGAGAATGAGGTGGCTGAATGGAATCACTGAAGCAGTAGGCCTGAGTTTAAATGGACTCCAGAGGATGGTAGAAGACTGGAAGGCCTGGAGGAATGTTGTCCATGGGGTCACGATGGGTCAAACACAACTTTGCAACTAACAGCAACAACAATCACTTCTTGGCTGTGGCCCTTTGCCTTCAGCAGTTCCTTAATTTTACCCTATTCCTTCTTCTAAAACCATGTCCATTGTAGTATCAGTTCCTGCCACCCTAATTTCCCTAATGCCGTAAGCTTCCCTGAAGCAAGAACCCTACTTGAATTGGCACTTTGCCAGGGATTGTGTTGACTCCATGGGACTTTCCTTTCCTGTCTCCTTCCCACTCCAGGTAGTCAAATTACACCTGATTTTGATGTTTGGCACGGCAATATAGCTCCCTAGTCAAACCAATCACTGCTAATTGTAATGATGCTGACAGTCTCGTTGAATCACTATTCATAGGTCAAGTGAAGTCCTTTGAAGGGGAAACTGTCAAACACAGCCACCTCTTCAAAGAGTTGGAATAGAGGCACTGAGATTAAAGTTTCAGTAGCGCCAAACAATTATATCTTCTATATCAGCAAGATGGAGAATGTGGGATTTCTAGCCTGCCCTGAATGTTACAGTCAGACAATCAAACACAGGTATTTGGAGGCAAAATCTCTTCTTTGCATTGTTGCTTAAGTCTGATGATGCAAAATGCTCACTTTTCTAAAACAAATTTTATTGGTTTTTACAATATATGTGGGAAAAAGGTTTGTAGGATATAAAATAACATTTTAGTGGCTTCCATGTAGGGGGTGGTGGTCACCTCCGATACTTCATACAGATAAAATGTTAAAAAAAAGCAAGTAGCAAAAGATACATATATATCACATTTCATAATTCATACATTCAATCATTTGTTTTTTCTTACCATCCCTTTTCACGAGTTACAGTAATAATTTCAAAGTAAATTCATTTGTGAGATCTGAGTCTCTTTATTATTGTTTCTTCTTTCTCCTTCCCACCAATGGGCGGAGCCGTGACCCCTCCCGCTCCCTCTTCTTCGTCCCCTAGGAGTAAGGAGTGCTTCTTAAGAAAGGCCTCCGCCTCTCCTATTGTTTTAACTCTAATTCTGCCCCCCTCCCAGAAGACCAACATTCCTTCAGGCATTAACCACTTGAACCAAACTCTTTTTTTGTACAATTTTGTACAAAATGCTAACTTTTGAAGAATCAGGCCAGACTGTCGTGGAAATTTTATATTCTTGTATAGAGTTGACTGCCCCCATTAGGGTTACATTCCTAACTCAAAGCACTGGCTGGATTTACACAACCCTTAGTGGCATTTTGTAGAGGGATGAAGTGGCTCAGTGGCTAAGATGCTGAGCTTGTCAATCAGAAAGGTCAGGAATTTGGCAGTTCGAATCCCTAGCACCATGTAACGGAGTGAGCTCCCATTACTTGTCCCAGCATTTGCCAACCTAGCAGTTCGAAAGCACGTAAAAAATGCAGGTAGAAAAATAGGAACCAGCTTTGGTGGGAAGGTAACAGCATTCCGTGCACCTTCAGCATTTAGTCATGCCGGTCACATGACCATGGAGACATCTTCGGACAGCGCTGGCTCTTTGGCTTTGAAACAGAGATGAGCATCGCCCCCTAGAATGACTATACATATACACCTGCAGTCACAGCCAGTGATGGGCTGCTGCCAGTTCAGACTGGTTTGCTGGAACTGGTAGTTCCCAGCACTGGTTGGCCCTGTCCATGCACCCCACCCCCATGTGCATGCGCGTATGACCCCCCTGCACTTCCCCCGCCCCCTGAAGGCTCCTGAAACCAGGTATATTACCTTTACCTTTAATGGCATTTTGTAGCTTGCTAAGCATGTTTTGTATACTGGCAAACTTGTTTACTATGCTGTGACAAGTTAATTACGGTTTATTTTTTCAAATGTCATACCTCGGTATGTTATGTGATTCAAATTATAATAGTATGGCTACCACTATTTGCATTAATACACTAATTTTCGGAATTTGATTGTCATATCTTTATCAACTAAATAATATATTCCAACTCCATTTTTTTCCATCAGAAAAAACATGTGAGAGAGATTAAACTTAAGATAGCATAAGATCAAGAACAGTGGTATTTATTTAGGAATGAGAATTAATACTTGGTCTAATTCAATTGTCTAAATAAAGCACTACATTGAAAAATGACTGAATAAATATTAATGTTAGGAATATATTCAAACATATGTATATGCATTTTCATGGAGTAATGCTGATCTGTGGTTTTTCAAATAATAATAACAAAGCGGTAATAATATGGTACAGTAAATTTTCTGAAATGAGGCAACTGCATATCTCTTAAAGAAGGGATGAGCAATAGTTTTTGTTTTTACAAAATCCAGATAGATGGATAAAGGATGAGCCGTCATCAACCAAAATCATTACATTTTGGTATTTAGCTTTCTTTATCCTGGTGCTGTCCAGAGAGATTAGATTTCAGACATTCTGGATTTTCCAACATTCCTAAGCCACATACTAATAACAAAATAGCTGTAATGAAAGAAGAAGTATGTGAAGCCAGATGATTTAAAGAAAAAAGAAAAAAAAATCACAGCATGATTCCATGCTACAAATTATCATTTGTATCCAAGTATTCATTAAAAATATATATTAAAAAGTCAGCTATGCACCTATAACTCTCCCATTAATTTTTTGCTTCATTCAATTGAGGAGGGAATTAGCTCTTTAGTGCCAGGCACATGACACACTTATTTCCTGTGGTCAATCTTGTGAGAAAACAGCACAAGAAAAGTCAGAAGAATCCATGAATCCACCGTTTTGAATGTGCTGATGAAGAGGCTATGATTTGCGTCATACTCAAAGACAGTTTTACAAGCAAGACAGAGTTTCACAAGCTGGCGTGGATGTGCCCCATCTTGTCAAGCAAGGAATTTGCTTTGGCTCATCGCAACAAAGTGCCTAATCAATGCTCTCCACCGAAAAGAACACTTTATCTGCCATTGGAGGCATAAAAAACCATGACTCAGATTGATAAACGGAGAAGGACGCAAAAGGATGCAGTCACAATGGTCCTGAGTCCAGTTGCATATTGAAATGGGAGCCTGTTAGTCACTAACTCATACTCCTGTCAACAGTGTCTCTCAAATTTTATCAACAGAAGATTCTGGGAAATGTCTGTTTATTATTTTTTATCCACCTGAAGTTCTTCTTTTATTTTTATTTTTTCCCACAGCTATATAATACAACTTTTTTGGCGTCTTTTAGTCAGTCTTGACTCCCAGTCAAGGACAAGTACTTGAAGTTTTCTTGGCAAAAATTTTACAAGTGGTTTGCCATTGCTTCCTTCTTAGGGCTGAGAGGGAGTAACTGACTGGAGATCACCCAGTTGACTTTGTGGCTAAGGCAGGACTACAACTTACACTTTCCCAGCTTCTAGCCTGGTGCCTTAGCATTATACCAAACTGACTCTCAAAGAATACTTCTACTAATGTTTAAGTCAGGATATTTTACATACAACAAATTTACGCGCATGTATACCTCTCTGGAATATGACAGGAAATAAAGGGCAGAAGGTTTAATTTTTTTATCTACTTCCTTCCACACCTATATTACTATGGTATACAAAAAAAACAATTTGCTGAGAAATTTGAAAGAGAGGTGTTATCACTTAGAAGCTATACTTCTTGATTAAGTCCAGTTGTGACCCGCAATAGCAAAGAATGCATTGTGAAGAGATGAATATAGTTATTATCACATACAGCAAACTTTAGCGACCAGCACCCTGCCCAATATGTTGTGATTGTGATTCCCAGAATTCCTAGCCATAATGGGAAGGCTTTGCAGGAAGTTATGGTCCAAGCAATGTTTCTCAACTTCTGGCTATGTGTGGACTTCAACTCCCAGAATTGCCCGGCCAATGGGAATGGTCAAGTTTGAGAAATACTGGTCTAAATAAAGAGGACACAAATTGGTAAAGATGTAACACTTCATGTGATTTGATCATGTTTAATTTTGGTTTCTTTTGGAAATAATATCGTAAAATATATCAGGACATACAGTATATGAGCAATTTTTTTTTTCAAGTTAAAGATGTGGTGGTGGTAAAAGGTACTCCCTCCCTACATGTTTAAGTGGCATTCACTGCCAAACCTCTGAGATTTCCCCCCAACACACACACATACATAGGAATTGTTTTTTTTTGTTTTTTTTAAAATAATTTTATTTATTCTTATAAAAAAAAATCATACAAACATAATTTTAAACATATTGCCATCACAGCGCGAAAAAGCGACAACATATAAATAACCAAACTTAACATTAAAGTCCTAATAGTAGGCCTAATATTTAACACCAGCATTTACACTATATACAGCCCATCTAGTTAACCTACCTACTTCATCAATTCTTATTCGTCCTTTAATTTCTGATTGATATTATTTACCAATATCCGATTTAAACATATATTATTGCTTCAGTTGTTATTATTCTGTCGTTTCCGTATCCAATTATACCACCTCTTCCACGAGTTATAGAATTCTGAGGCCTTTTTTCCTTTAATTAATTTTGTTAATCTCTCCGACTCTGTGCACTCATTAATTTTATTTATTACTGCCCTATCCATCAGTATTTGATCACTCTTCCATTCCTGGGCAAATGCCAATCTTGCCGCAATAATTATGTGCAACACCAAAAACCATATCTCCATGTTGATATCTGGGGGTTTAAGTCCTAACAGGAAGGTTTCCGGTTTCAACTCTAATCGATGTAGGAATTGTTGAATGAGCCTTTGTAAGAAAACAGAGTAAGATGAATTGACAGTAGCAACAATGAGAAGGCTCAAAATGCAACGTGTGGCCCAGTAAACGAGATTACTTCTATTCACCAACTGTATCTCAAAGATAGTATGGCTAGCATGCTGACCTAGTAGGAGGGGGAAAATTAATAATGTCACAAGGATGGGCTTATCGAACACATTCCAATATTATGCTGTCACTTCCCCTGTGTCTGCCTTTTTCTGTGCAATGTAGTAGGTCTGTTTTTATTCATATTATCTCGGGCTCTGCTTTTAATTATATAGCCATACTATATATACTGTACACATAACAATAAAATTATGTTGTATCTTCAAAGTGAGTAGGTTCCTTTAAGCACAGAGGCGTCAAACTTGCATCATCACAGCATCATCACGCGTTGTCACGGTGACGTATCGAGACTTTCCCCTCTTTGTTAAACCGGGCGGGGGGGGGCGTGGCCAGCACGTAACGCATCCAGCCTGCGGGCCGCAAGTTTGACAATCCTGCTTTAAGGTGAACCAGCCACAACACTGTGATGATATTTTGAATTATATGCCAAAATCATGGAATCTGAACATTTTTGAAGAATATTTGATCGATTGTGGGGAATAGCCAAAACTATATTGATAAATGGAAAATAATTTTTGCCATAGACATTAAAGACTGGATTAAAAATAAATAAATCTGTAATAATCAATTTTTGAAAAAGGTTGTTTTTTTCCTTACTAATCAAAACCCGACGTACTACATTTCCGTTTGGCATAGTTTTCATATTTTGCATAAATATTTGTGCATAATTTAATGCATTGCTATAACATGATTAAATGAATTTGTAACACAGATAGGTGATTAGATCAATTTAATATGTTAATTTTAAGGGAGGGAATTTTGTTTTCCTTTTGTTTGCTTTGGTAGTAAAAATTTATAACATAATTTGTTGGACATTTGTATATTACTCTGTTTTAATTTATTTCTGTATATTGCTTTCTCTATATTTTTCATTTAAAAATTTAATAGAACTATATTTTAAAAACGTATGTACAAATATAATCAAAAAAACCTTTCCAGCGAAGGGCAAAAGGACTGAAGTATGATATATGTTTATTTCACTGGGGAGGAGGAGAGCCTGAAATGTGGTATATGTCAGGGGTGGGTTCCAGCTGCCATTACTACCAGTTTGGTGGCCGAAAAATTTTGCATGCGCGCAACTCATGCATATTTGCACTTAAAACGATCTGTGCATGTGCAGAACATTAAAAAAAGAATAAATATTACATTTTTTCAATGAAGATTGTTCTGTGCATGTGCAGAACAGAAAATCAAAATGACACCGCCAACGATAGTACAGTCATGTGTCTGCCGGAGTTACTACCAATTCGGCTGAACTGGATCGAATAGGTAGAAACCCACCTCTGGTATATGTATAAAATACTGATCTGGACAATTATTTAGAATAGGGGTCCCCAACCTTTTTTGCACCAGGGACCGGTTTCATTTTAAAGAAAATTCTGCGGACCGGCTGGCATAGAGGAGGAGCGGGGGGGAGGGGAAACAGGCGGCGCATGTGCACGCATGGGGGAGTCGGCTCACTCGGCCCTCTAGGGCCTCCAACGGCGCAAACGGCCGCGCCTGCGCTCTCCCCCATCCGGCGCGCGCTCTGCCCAGGGGGCTGCCCCCTCCTCCCTCCTCCTCCTCTCCGGCCCTGCAGCCCGGTTCCTATCAAGCCACGGACTGGCACCGGTCCGCGGACCGGGGGTTGGGGACCCCTGATTTAGAACATCAAAAGACATTTTGCTGTGTAGGTTGCAATACTGTTATTATTAAAGATTTAATCTTCAATTTGATTCACAGTCTGGGACTGGTAAAAACTTAACAGTTCAAGTCCTAACCAAGAACCTAATAGCTATTAAGGTAACGTCTGAGTATATAGGCAGTTCCAAGTAACACGCTTTTTTGCAAAGTCAGAATATTCAGGTCTAATAAGTTCAAAATGTCCATGTATCTAGGCAATAATAGGGCTCCTATTATTATTGGTACAACCATTGATTTCTTCCTCCACAGTAGCTGCATTTCAATTTGCAGAGCGTGGTATTTCGTAATTTTTTCTAGTTGTTTCTCTTCTATTTGTGTGTCACCTGGTATTGCAATATCAATGAACCAAACTTTTTTGTCTTGATGCCAGGTGTGCTATGAGACAGATGTCTGTCTGTTTGGATTCAAAAGTCCCACAGGATTTTGACCTGTTCATTTTCAAGAACTCTGTCAACTTGGTGCTTCCAGTGATTTTTGCTGCATCCAAACACACATTTCTCGCAAGGCTTCCTATGTATAATTTTGGCAACTCGATCCTGACATTGTAGATCATCAGTCTGTGAAATTTTGCTGCAGCCACTAATAAAATGATCCACTGTTTCATTTTTTCTCATCCCATAAGCGACATTTGCTGTTGTTACTTAATGTGTTGGATTTTTGCTTCTTCTTTTTTTTGAATTACCGTAAGTCTGCAAGGCCTGTTCTTGAGCAGTCAAAATGAAGCCTTCAGTTTCGTATGAAACAATCATTGTCATATACTGTAGATGGGCTTCTTGAAGTTTAAAGGAGGAATGGAGTCAGACACAGGCAGGTTCAAAAACTGGCCGTTTATTGGCAAAGTTTAACAGCAGTAAAACACAACCGCAAGCAAAGTTAAAAGGTGCGGTAGACAGGGGCTTCCCCACTTGATAGCTATTTAAACAAGAGCTGTCAAGCGGGGAACCAATCAGGAACCTTGGCAACCCAATTCCAGCCAGTCGTGTCCAAGCCAATCAGACGCGACTGGCTGTTACCAAGCCTACAAGGGTGAGGTCAAAGACTTGCGGCCGGTCGTAAGTCGAGGACCGGTCGCAAGTCGAGGACCTCAACAGGGCTAGTATTGTGTATTTCCCCTCCTTACTGTAGGAAAAGCAAAGAAGTCCGACCACTAACTTCTATTGTTAGGCTGGGAAGAGCCCTAATCCTAATGCTTCACAAATATGTATATCATTATATTCCAGTTTACACTCAGTATTCTGAAGTTGGCAGAAAAAAAGAGAAAATTGCATGGCACTTTGAAACAAAGCTGAAGAGAAGAGAATGGGCCCATCTCTTTAAAATGTATATTACCTTACACTACTTATTCCTTTATAGACAATGGGGCCCTATACGTCAATCACACAAGTATTAAGCTGTAATGAGCCTGATAACGCTGTAACTTTGCTCTGTTATTCGGGGGGGGGGGGCAATGAAAATGTTTGAAGTCCAACGAGAACGGCTTTTAAAATAAAAAAGAATCATTGTATTCATGAAGGTTTTTTTTGGGGGGGGGGGTTATTTCATTTCTTCTCTAAAACCCCCTGTTCGTGAATTTATTCCATCATGCATAATGCTGCTGCCTCCATCAATTGAGTGGCTTTGCCATCAAATATTAATAATGTTGATACTTTGCACATCGCCATCAGAGGCAAAATTCTGTTCTCTACTGTAGAGTTAAAGAGTTTGTTCCTGCAGTTCAGCTTTTGCCCAAAACACAATGAAGGATTAATGTAGATTTCATTGTTTGAAGCGTTATCACTTCATATAGTGAGGGGATCACTTGTGAAAAACATTTGGTCTCCGTAGCCTTATCAGAGAACATTAAAAAAAATGTCCTCTGCTTTGAAATGAGTTTACCCTCCAGGGTTGTTGCTGTTGTCGTTGTTGTTTTTCCTTTCTGAAGAAGAAAAAATCCCCAATTGATAACAGAATCAAATGTTAATTAAGCTTTGTGGGAGAATTCATTCTCATATTTTATTTTGACACAGATGTTTAAATAAATTCTTTATAAAAGCCTGTCACAGTCCTTCATCCAATAGCTATTTAGTTGATGACTGGAGATCAGAAGGGGGACAAATGTTTTGTTTTTCATATTGTGCATTATTTACTAGAAAGCACTCATTAAACGCTGGACAGTTTCAAAGGCAATCTATCTCAGATTCTATGGTCAAGTACCATGGAGTACAGGTACCAGGCAAATGCAACTCAATGGTTCTCCTCCCATTAAGTTAGTGCTGCCTTGCACTGGGAGGGAGGGAACTCTTCTTTTATTGGACAAGTTGGAAATACTTTACATTTTGTTTTAAATTAGAAACTATATTCATGAAAGTGCAGGATTCTTACTACTCCTGTACTTGAAAAGTGGTTGAGATATAGTTACAAGATGAGCTACAGTGGCACAGTGGTTAGAGGGGAGTACTGCAGGCTGCTTCTGATGCCTGCTGGCTGCCTGCAATTTGAAAGTTCAAATCTCACCAGGCTCAAGGTTAATGCAGCCTTCAATCCTTCTGAAGTGGGTAAAACGAGGACCCAAAAGCACTGTGTGCTATTGCTATTGCTATCCTACCTTTCTTTACATTCATTTATTATTATTTTAATTTATTACATTTGCCTTCCTATGACTATATTCTTATCTTGTAATGTAGCAAACACAATATTCATCACGTATAATGATATTCATTATTTGTATCACCGTATTCTCTATTTTCTGTTTTGGCTTCTGATTTCTAGCCACTTGTACATTTTATTCCATACTTTATAAAAGTCTAATTCTTCTCTTTCTTTTAGTTCTATCGTCATTTTGTCCATTTCTGCGCATTCGAGTATTTTCCTGATTATAGTTTCATCTGAGGGTGTATTAAATTTTTTCCAGTTTTGTGCGAAAGCAATCCTTGCTGCAGTGTATGATTATATATTGAGATTCTTTGTCTATTTTTTGGTCCAACAGTCCTAATAAAAATGCTTCCGGTTTAAGTTCTATTTTTCGCTCAGTAATTTCTTCCAGCCATTTCCAGATTTTACCCCAGTATCTCCTTGTGATGGGGCACGTCCACCACATGTGGTAGAATGTTCCCGGCTTGTGGCTGCATCTCCAACATTTGGGGGATAAATTTGGGTACATTTTGGCCAATCTTGCTGGAGCCCCCCCCTTCCATTTAATCCCGGGAGAAGATACTCTGAAAGACCTTTTCAGATTAGAAAAAGACAGGCAGCTGTGGTTAATTCGGCCGATTCGCTCCCACAGAGAGGGACTTCTCCGGGTGCCGTCCACTAGACTTTTTCAGCGGGCGACGCCCAGGGGAAGGGCCTTCTCTGTGGTGGGCCCGGCCCTCTGGAACGACCTTCCCCCCGACATTAGAACAACCACAGACCTCCGCTCCTTCCGTCAGAAATTAAAAACACACCTTTTCTGCTTGGCCGGCCTAGGTTAGTCTCTAGCTTTAGGGCTTAGGGAATATTAGTTTTAATATGGGGATTTTAGTGCAGGGATAATTAGTTTAATTTGTTTTTATTCTAGTGTATTTATTGTATATATATTTTATGTGTTTTAGTCTTTTCCCTGTGCACCGCTCCGAGTCCCCGAGGGGAGAGGACGTGGTATATAAAATAAAATATTATTATTATTATTATTATTATTATTATTATTATTATTATTATTATTATTATTATTATTATTATTATTATTATTATTATTATTATTATTATTATAGTAAGGAATAATAATAAACTAAGGTTTAACAAGATTGCCTGAAGGAATAATAAGATAAATAAGAAAGCATCACAAGACTGAGGCAGAAAAACTGAAATAACTCTTACAGGAGAGGAAAACATTCACAAACGGCAAGATTTATTTTGACATAATGACCTGTCTTAAACACTTTGGGAGAAACTAGAGCATGCAGCCTCAAGGCACCTCAACATTGACTCCTTGCACCACTCCAGATGAAGAGGAATCTGAAAGAATGTGGAGATAATCTTAATGAAGAAAGAAGAAAAACCTCTTAAAGAATAAAAAAGAAAAACTCAGTTCCAGGAAAGCATAAGAAAAAAATCTAAAATGACCCAACGTTCTTCTGTTTAGTGTAAGATGGGCAAAGAGGAAGTTTACAAGTTTATTCAAATTTGTATACCCCCTATTTCCCCGAGGGGACTCAGGGCGGTGCACAATACAGTACAAAACAGTTAAAAATAAATTAAATAAAGGTCTGTGCTAAAATTTAGAATAGAAAAAGGGTTAAAATCAATCAATCAATTAAAACTATGTCCATTAAAACTAAGCCAGGCCGGCCTCTTGAAATAGATATGCCTTTAGTGCCCGGCGGAAGAGGCGTAGGTCCGTGATGATCCGAAGGTTGGGGGGTAGGTCGTTCCAGAGGGCAGGCCCCGCCACAGAGAAGGCTCTCCCCCTGGGGGCCACCCGTCGGCATTGTCCAGCGGATGGCACCCTGAGGAGGCCCACTCTGTGGAGGCGGACAGGTCTAAGGGAGGTATGTGGTAGGAGGTGGTCCCGCAAGTAGCCAGGTCCCGTGCCATGGAGCGCTTTGAAGATGGTTACTAGTACCTTGAAGCGGAAGAGAGGAACTCTGGCAGGGCCCCCAGGTTTTATGGTCCTACCACAGGGGTGTCAAACTCATGGACTGTGGGCCAGATGTGTCACATGCTGGCCACCCACACCCCCATTTTAGGGAAAGGGGAAAAAGTTGTGATACAGCACATGACGACAATGTGTTGTTGTGAGTTTGACATCCCGTCTTACAACAAAATAGCATTTTGTTGTCTGTTTCCTGACCTGGACTAACTTGAAACAATCATATGGGCTCTAAAGTAAGGATAATTTTTTTCTGTGGTTTTGGCAAATATCCCATTCCCCCCACCTGACCTCCATGGAAGGTACCTGTGTGATTTTTATGCCATTGCTCATCTTCAGCTACAGAGTAAGAGGCCTACGCAGAAAGTGACTTACATATCAGGGGCTTGCAAATTATACTTTCTCTCATTAATGATAGAACTTTTTGTTTCCTTCTTAACATAAATTGCTACTTCTGGAACTGTTTCATGTTCCATATTTGCCTTCTATCATATCTCAAGACTTAAAATGGACACTTAACACTAAACACGTCATCAAAAAAGCTCAACAAAGTATGTTCTTTCTGCGCCATCTCAGAAAGCTCCAACCGCCCGAAGAGCTGCTGATTCTGTTCTACAGAGGAAGTATTGAGTCTGTTATCTCCACCTCCATAACTGTCTGGTTTGCCTCTGCAACCCAACAAGACAAACATAGACTTTAATGGTTAATTAGAACTGCAGAAAAAACAATGGCTACCAATCTGCCTTCCATTAAGGACCTGTATACTGCATGGGTCAAAAAGAGGGCTGTGAAGATATCTACAGACGCCTTACATCCTGGACATAAATTGTTTCAACTTCTACCCTCAAAAAGACACTGTAAGGCACTGGACACCAGAACAACTAGACACAAGGACATTTCCCCCCCAAATGCCATCACCCTGCTTAACAGCTAATTCTCACCACACTGTCAATAATTTACTAAGAATGTATTACTATTTTTCTTCTCTTCCTTCCTAGTATCTCTCCCCACTTATGACTATAACCATGTTGCTTGTATCTTTCAATTTACATTGTTTTTATTTGTTTTCTAGTATGATTTGGTAGCTTATTAGTAACCTTGATCATCACTAAATGTTGCATCTTTTTATTCTTGATGAATGTATTTTATTCTCTTATGGACACTGAGAGCATCTGCACCAAAGACAAATTCCTTGTGTGTCCAATCACACTTGGCCAATATAGAATTCTATTCTATTCTATTCTTAGCACACCATGGCCAGATTTGTCACCAACTGCTATAGTTAACTGCCAACAATGACCCACAACCGGAGACTATATTTAGGAGGAAAAAATTGGCCTGGTTCCACTAGCTACTCATAATGTGAGACTAAGCTTAATCTGATCTCTAACTTTAGGTATTGTGTAGTAAACTTGGTTTTCAAATTGTCGCCTGTCTTTTATCCTAGAAAGAACTTGGATGTCACATATAGTATAAACCAGAGGTTCCCAAACTTGACAACTTTAAGACTTGTGGACTTCAACTCCCAGAAGAGCTGGCTGGAGAATTCTAGGAGTTGAAGTCCACAAGTCTTAAAGTTGCCAAGTTTGGGAACCTCTGGTATAAACACTACTATTTTTGCTTAATGTTTATGCATACGTTCAGGTTCAGCATCCTCTTCCTGATGTTTACTGATATTTTAGACATCATTTTTCCAGTCATTCAACTATAATATAACACCACAAAGTCATAGTTAGAGGTGAGGAAAGTGCATGGTATCAAAAATGCTAACCTGCAATCATGACATATCATGGTTTGCAGGAGTAACAGCTTTGCAGCTAATAAATTCATCCAACAAGAGAGATACTCAGATCCCACCTACACCCCCAAAACACCAGACAGGTGCATGCAAAATATATTTAAAATGTTAAACAGGGCATGGGGAACAGGTCATACTGTCAGTTAATTAATATTTCCTGTTGTAGGGGTGGGAGGAGTAAGGGGATTTGATTTGACTTGATTGGATTGGACGAGCTATTCCATTGTGGAGTAGAACGCTGTTTGAATGATTTATTTTTTGCTTTCCTATTGGTGCAACTTTTTCAAGTTAGCATAAGAAAATAACCAATAGAAAGTGCTCTCAACAATACCCTTATATATCTCTTATCAACATCCTATTTGCTTAATTGCGCTTAATTTGCTTACTGTTAAGACAATAAGAGTGTCACATGGACAAGTATCCTGAACTGCCTATAAGACTATCAGGATGTAGGTATTTATTTCCCAATTAAACCAAGATGGAGAGATTTTCCCAGTTCCAATAGAAACAATGTGCATGTTCTGAACAACCATATCACATTGCTTTAGAAAACTGGCTCATGAGTTCACAATAGTCTTTAAAGACTGGTGAGCTGGTGGTCCCCAGATCTTCCAGAGCTTTCGTAAGAGTTAGCCCTTCTAGCCCAGTAACCTGGAACCTGCAGTCTGAAATGTCTGGAAAACACTGGATTGAGTTTGCTTGCTCTAGATTAGAAAACTGAATTGAGAATTTACTTAAGGTCAAGCTTTTCTCTTCCAGGCATCACCGTTGATAACCATATTGTTTTTCGTTAGGGGAGCACTCCATTGTGGTCCCTCACTTGAAGTGTGAAATGGAACTGTTACAGGAATGCGGCACATGCCATAAATTTTAGATCTGCTTTTAAGCAAACCTGCTATTTAACGCTCAAATGGCTTGTCTTGTGCATTCCTCAGGGAAAATAACCATCCTGCCTGCTAACGTAGCTGTGTACATGTTACTTTGCAGGGGTTATTAAATGGAAGGCCTACAACGATTGGCTTGAATCGGGCTGCTGTCATCTATCACTGTCACTTCTCTACGTTTCAATACAGTGTATCTGGCCTTGGTGGAAAGAAGCCATGGATTCATTTGGGGCTGACTGCAGAACAATGAAACTTCCGGTGATTGTGTCCTAGGGAAGAAGCCCCCATGTGATTAATTGACAGGAGCAGATGTTGGGTTACTGCAGAGAGAAGTTGCAGAGATAACTTCATTCAATTGAGCATTTGAAGAATGGAACAAAGCTGCAGAACTTCTCAAAAGTTGATCTGGTTCTTATTAAGAAGCTAAGGGGGAGAAACAGTGAATAACCCTGGTGCTACATGGTTTTTTTTGAAGGGGGGAGCAGTAGAAACATAATAAAAAGTTTAAGCTGTAACTTTGGTTTGTTGGAAGAAATGTCCTTCTGGGTTCGGTTCCGAGTGGGGAAAAAGACACTAGAAGCATGGAAAGATGGTTTAACGGTGGGCAGGATCACATGCCTTGGAGCTCCTGGGTGAAAAGGGGGACATCGTGCTTCAAGATTTGGGTTGAAGAAGAAAAAGGCTCGAGATGCTGAGAGTCCCTGAGTTTTATACCCTCTCCTGGGCCCTACTTTCAGTTCCTGTCCCTGTGTAAGAAATGTATTCTGATTGGTTATCAGACTCCCAGGGCCGGGGGGGGGGGGTGTCTTAGCTAACTTTGTAGGTTGTCCTGAGACCCAAGCTTGTTTGCTTTGCTGGCTGATGTAATCCTACCAGGTGCCATGTGGTGAGGTGGGTAGATGTTTAATCCTCTCTTGGTTATATAGAATAGCCTGGCTCAGGCCTTAATGGCCCATTGACAAAGGTTGATGGTGGGGCAGGAAGCTTCAGGGAGCTGTTTTGTCTTTAAAAACATGTTTCTCCCTTTCTCATCCAAGGAAATATAATAGTTTGCCTTTTTGCCTTTTTACATCCCTGTGGCCGATTCGCTCCCACAGAGAGGGACTTCTTCGGGTGCCGTCCACTAGGCTATGCCAGCGGGCGACGCCCAGGGGAAGGGCCTTCTCTGTGGTGGGCCCGACCCTCTGGAATGACCTACCCCCCGATATTAGAACAACTACGGACCTCCGCTCCTTCCGTTAAAAACTAAAAACACACTTCTTCTGCTTGGCCGGCCTAGGGTAATTAAACTGTTTTTTAAGGGATTTTTAGAGCTTAGTTTTAGTTTATATGGGTTTTAGCGAAGGGCTGGTTTAATTCATTTTAATATTGTAATTGTTTGTGGTTTTATTGTGGTTTTAATTTCCCTGTGCACCGCCTCGAGTCCCTTCGGGGAGAGAGAGCGGGTTATAAATTAAAATTATTATTATTATTATTAATAATATTTCCTAAAATATTTCATTTTCCTAGGAGAGGGAGGGGTGGGTGTTAACTTCTTATAGGTTACAGGGAGACATAATTAACATCGGTTGATCTCACAAGAAGTCATTGGATAAGTCAGATTTGGCTAGGATTTAGATAAGGCACCACCTGAAATTGAACATTCCTCTGCCTCTTTCTTAATAATCTTTCTGAAAATAGGTCTTTATTTCTCTCTACAGCTGTAAGGAAAAATAATGCATATTTCCAAAACGTACTCTATTTCCTCAAGGTCTCCTATTATATAGATCAGGGGTCTCCAACCTTTGCAACTTTAAGTCTGAAGGACTTCAGCTCCCAGAATTCTGGGAGCTGAAGAAGTCTGGGAGCTGAAGTCCTTCAGACTTAAAGTTGCAAAGGTTGGAGACCCCTGATATAGATGACAAAACTCATCTGACCCAGCTTGTACTTTTGAAATTTTATTTGGCTAGGGACTGCTGTCTCTACAGTAACCTGTACTGTAAAAAGTGGTTGTTGCAGTAACTGAGCAAAATATTATTCAATATGATAGGAGTGTCTGCAGAGTACGGTAAAAAAGTTAAAATTGTACCCATGACAATCAAACTAAAGCTCTGCCTCATTTTTATACTCACGACACAAAAATCTGTGTGGACATCTCTGGCATGCAGTTAGAATCGTATGATTGAGGCAATTAAACACTACGATTATCAATCTAGTCATTTATATCTGTCTAGAGGTATCTATAGCAAAGTGAGTGAAACTACATCATGCCTACGGACAAGATAAAAATTGGAATTTTAGCCCGGATTCCCAGAGGAGGTTGTGATTTATCTTTGTTTCTATTAATGTTATTAAGTCATTTTTAGAGATTGTTGTACAGTTTTCACTTTCTGATTTAAATGGACATTGTATCAAATTGGCCATTATAAAGCTGCTTATGAAAGAACCGTGGTGGCATAGTGGCTAGAATGCAGTATTGCAGGCTGTCTCTGCTGACTGCTAGGAGTTCAATCCTAACCTGCTTAAGGTCGACGCAGCCTTCCATCATTCGGAGGTAGGTAAAATGAGAACCCAGATTGTTGGGGGCCAATATGCTGACTTTGTAAACCACTTCGAGAGGGCTGTAAACATTGTGAAGCAGTATATAAGGCTAAGTGCTATTGCTATTAGGGAGAAGAGAATTGAAGGGTTTGGGTCAGTAATGATATCCTCTTTTCTTCACTACCAATTCGGTAGCGGGAGCGCATGCGCAGAAGGTCCATGATGAGGTCTGGTTGGATGGGCGGAGCCTTGCGCTACCACCACTACTGGTTTGCCTGAACTGGTGCAAACCAGCAGAATATCCCCTCTGGTTTGGGTGGTATAAATATCTGAAATATCTTTAAAATAGCACGGGGGGAAATCTTGAAAAATTATTACAATTCAAATTGTTTTCGACCATATTATCCAAAATGGCATACGATACATTTGCTTAAATCATACTTAGGTTAGTTTCAGACATTTAAGTTTCAATATCCCAGTTTTGTTCTCAGCTTAAATATATATTTAGACAAACCTTTAATTTCTCCTAGGATTGCATTGTGTTATTGGGATAGCTGTGGAATATTTTTACCTAGGATTTGAAATTCATTTTCTTATCATTTAAACCTATTAGATGAAATCCTAGACTTCCTTGAACAAGACACAGAATATAATAATACAATTAGGCATGATAAAATTAATCCATCTAGTTCAGACACTACATTGATATATCATTTGGAAGATAGTTTGGATAATTCTGCATCAAATGGACTAACTGAAGATGATGATGACTGCATTTCCTTTACAATCTGTAATGGTGAGCAAATTACAATTGTTTTTGACAAAAACTGCTTTTGGATGCTTTGAAATATGCAGAAAGAGAAGATGTGCAATCGCATTTTATGTGAAATGAGATAATCTGTGGACTATACACTTCCTGTGAGAGTTAACTGTGCTCAGATCTGTTCTTGAACCTGGGCCATGGGCATGTAGGTACAATTGCTCAAAGATGCTGATTGTGAAACTGGGAGAATCTGAACTGAATCGTCATGGGCAGGTAATGTGTCTGATATATTTGAAGATCAGATCAACTGTGAACATTGCAACATCATTTCTCAGTGCTTACTGTGGTGAAACCGTTTCATAATTCACTTGATGTTACTGTGTAATAAGGCTTGCTTGGCAAAACCTGATAAGGTAGGACATGGGAAATTCTTCAGTTGAGACAGAAAGAAAGATCCCATAAATCATATTACATGCTTGATACATGCATCAAAAAGTTGACAAAATAGAAGCTAGCAAATTGGAAGGTATAACTGAAATAACAAAAAATCTGCACAGCAGTTTGGTGAATCCTGGACCTTACCAAATATTGTTGACCTACAATTTCTAGTAGCTGTTGACCATTCTGCCTGATTTGCTAAGAGGTACGTCTTAGCATTGTTTGGAAAAAAATCACAGATTCTCCATTTCTACAGAAGAGAACCTCATAAAACTTCAGATTTCCAAATTAAAACACAAACATTTGGACTCTAACTAGAATAAAAGAAAATCACCCAAGGGTGCTGCGGGATCTGCGGGATCGCATCCTACCCCACACATCCCTGCGGCCGATTCGCTCCCACAGAGAGGGACTTCTCCGGGTGCCGTCCACTAGGCAATGCCAGCGGGTGACGCCCAGGGGAAGGGCCTTCTCTGTGGCGGGCCCTACCCTCTGGAACGACCTACCCCCCCGAACTTAGATCTATCACGGACCTCCGCTCCTTCCGCCAGCAATTAAAAACCTACTTTTTCCAACAGGCCGGCCTGGTCTAACCTACCGTATCTAGCCATAGTTTTAGCAGAAAAATTTGTACATTGGGTTTTATGGATTAATTTTAATGGGGTAGATTTTAGCACAGGGTGTTAATTTAATATAGTTTTAAGTATTTATGTATTTATTCTGTGATATATTGTGTTTTTATATTTCCTGTGCACCGCCCTGAGTCCCTTCGGGGAGAGGGGGCGGTTAATAAGTCAAATAAATTGAAATTGAATTGAAATTGCTAACTAATATTAATTACAATCCCCACCCTCCCAGCTCCCATTATTTTAAGAATGAAATTCTTCTTCAGATGATTAATTACAATACAATATTATCTTTTTGGATTTTGATCAGATGAAAACTTCCAAGCTTGAAAAACAACCTTTCAGACTGTACATTAATTTTTGGTTGTTGGTGTAAAGTTTGTTATTTTTTCCCCCTACTGTTCAGTGAATTCAGTGATGCTAAGTAACCATAGGTGCTGCATTTTTGTCAAAGGTTTTGGAGAATATTTGCGTTTTCACCTATCATGCACATCACACATGTACGTACGTTTGTATCAACTTCTCATTTAGAACCCAAGACCCAAAAGTGGCTGAAGAACATTGAAGACGGAGTTATTAATTTAAGTGGTAATTATTAGCACTGCAAAAAAAATGTGCATCTTTTATAACTCATTTTTATAACTATTCTGATAATATTCCATAAGGTTAAACTGAAACTGAAACATTTCATAAGGATAATTATTGTGGTAGTATTGTTTCCTTCACTGGACCAAGATGTATGGAGTGGTATCATTGATGGTTAATTCATGAAATGAACACAATTCTGATAAAGACTAAAGGTAAAGGCTCCCCTTGTACATATGTGCTAGTTGTTCCCGACTCTAGGGGGTGGTGCTTATTTCCATTTCAAAGCCAAAGAGCCAGCGCTGTCCGAAGACGTCTCCGTGGTCATGTGGCCGACCTGACTAAATGCTGAAGGTGCATGGAACGCTGTTACCTTCCCACCAAAGGTGGTTCGTATTTTTTCTACTTGCATTTTTACATGCTTTTGAACTGCTAGGTTGGCAGAAGCTGGGACAAGTAATGGGAGCTCACTCCATTATGCGGTGCAAGGGATTTGAACCGCTGAACTGCCGACCTTTCTAATCGACAAGCTTATTTATTTATTTTATTTTAATTCGACTTATATCCCGCCCTTCTCCACGAGGGACCCAGGGCGGCGCACAGGAATTTAAAACATATAAAACAAAATAAACAAAATTTAAAAGCATATTAAATTAAACAATCCTATGCTAAAACCAAATTAAAACCCCAATTTAAAACTATCTAAAATAGCCCCAGCGGGAGGTTAGGCTAGGCCGGCTTGCTGAAAAAGATGTGTCTTTAGACACTGGCGGAAGAGGCGGAGGTCTGAGATGGTACGAAGTTCAGGAGGGAGGTCGTTCCAAAGGGCAGGGCCTGCCACAGAGCTCAGCATCTTAGCCACTAAACCACCACATTCCTATATCTCACAACACTAGTAGTACACAAATGACCATTATTGCTAGTGTTCAAAATGGCCATGTTTATGAAGCTGTATCATAAAGTGACGTAACTGAGAAACAGCCGTAAAAAACCAGGTTGAGCTGAAATACAAATTATTTCTCTCTCTTCTGGACTTGAATGGAGTATGTCATTCATGGGAGTTATAAGAACTCAACCCATTGCAACAACCTAGGAGATAAGATAGCCACATCCTTGAAATCACTGCTGGAATCTCTTGTGAACATAAATAAAAATCGAGAGATCCAGGCAGAAAAAAAGGAACTGCCAATCGTTTTCCTAAGATGAATTACAACCAATGGTTGTTTTTTTTAAAAAAGAGCTTTTTAAAAACCCGATAACATAAGAGAGCCTTTGTCGTGAAGATTGTACTCCCAAGGCGAACTGGAAGCAAAGCAAGAACAGGCAGTGAATCCTACCGCTTAATGTTTAAAAAGGCCAAATTACTCACCTCCCCTGCCTAGTCCAACTTCAAAATGTGTCTCCGGTAATAACTGATAGGTTCAAGATAAACATTGGCATATATGCTGGAGTCTTTCCCTTCTGGCTGGTTCCCTGTGGTTTTCCTTGAGGCCAATAATGCTCAGAAGACAGGTAGCATGAGTGGGTGGGCATTGCTAAGTGGTCATGTGCTTGGGTGGGCATGAACAATTTAGCAGTCCAAACAATACATACAAATTAAACTTTAATTTGTTATGCTCCTGGGGATGGAAAGCAGGTTAGTGGGTGGATGGGGTGTTTATGAGGTGTGTGTGTGCCTTCCTCTTTTTCAAAAAACGGGCCCGTTTTTGGCCTTCAGAGGACTCCCGCTGTTGGCCTCCCTGGCTTCCAGAAGGTGGGTGGGAGCCAGTGGGTAGGTGGGATGATGTGGGTGGGGCACCCTCATGGTCCCATGTGGGCCACATTAATGGTCTCAGTGGGAGGTATCCAGCCTGCCAACCGTAGTTTGAAGACCCCTGCATTAGGGCTACCAGAGTGATTCAGAAAAACACTCTAACGTCAGTATTATCTTGTTGTCTAAATTTTACCGCTCAGATCTAGTTGTCTTAATTATAGTTCTAATCAGTGGGGGAAAATGGAATGATGATGGAAAAGGAAACTCGCCATAGGTTTCTATGAGACAAGATCTGGAAGGCTATTCAAAATGGATTTTATCCCCAGCATAAATGAGAATACTAAGCCAGTCCTGCAATTGTTCCCTGGCAGACAATTTGCACAATTTATTTGTGGGTGAACTAGTCTACAGCAAGTGGGGTGGTATAGCCTTCTCTTTGCCCCATGCCCTGTTTGCCCACAGACCCATATTTTCTTGCTTTGTTGAAATATTTATTCCAACAAAGCAAGATAAATAACAAATATTTTCTTTGTTTCCTCTTTTTGGTCTTCCCCATCAGTCCTTCTGTCCTGCCTTAAGCAATCATAAGATGTTGGCTAAATGTCAGTATTTGAACATTACCTTATCATCTGAACACACATGGGTGCTATACCATGGTTAGAACATTACATACCGGTCCTATCAGGACTCATATCAGCAAAAGGGCATCTCTCCCCTTAACTTTCCCAAATGTTAACGCAGATTTATAAAGCTATAACAATAAGCTCAGTGTTTTAAACAGGATAACACATTAAGTTCATGGAGTACTCCAAGTACATTTTGCTCACATTCGCTGGCTCGAGACGTTCGGATTCATTATGTTTATGCCACTGAACTTCTTAAAGAGTGCTTGTAGAAGCTGTAGCTGAAATACTTATTCTCATCTGAAAAATTGGAAGGAGCAAGAAAGAAAGGAAGGGAGGCCATGGGGGAGTGGAGAAAAAAAAAGAAAAACAATCAAAGCTTTAATTGCCAAATTGCTGACCTTCTGTTAGCAATTTGCTTTTCAGAAGGCAGTGATAGCTCATAGAACAGCTAGAACAGCACATAGAGTGGAATAAAAAATGATAAGAAGCACTGATAAAATAAGTCGTAAGCACCTTGACAGGGAGATGGATTTCAATAAGTAGAAAACATTCCAGACCACACCAGCAAATATGCTGGGCATGTTAAGGACTTTCAGGGGTTATTTTTCCCTCTGACAGCTTTGACCGAATAAAGCTGAAGCGTGAAAGTAAAAGAAAACAACTGTTGAATAAATGGAGAAGATGTCCCCAGTTGTGTAGGTCTTAATCTTCAAAAGAAAGCATGTTGGGGACTGGCAGGAGAAAAATGGAGCTGAAAACTCAGCGGATCAAAGCTTATCCCAACATTCTGACACTTGTTGTTGTTGTTGTTGTTGTTGTTGTTGTTGTTGTTAGTTGTGAATTCATGTCCGACCCATTGCAACCCCATGGACAACATTCCTCCAGGCCTTCCTGTCCTCTACCATCCTCCAGAGTCCATTTAAGCTCACACTGATTGCTTCGGTGACTCCATCCAGCCACCTCCTTCTCTGTCGTCCCCTTCTTCTTCTTTTGCCCTCCATCATTCCCAGCATGAGGCTCTTCTCCAGTGAGTCCTTCCTTCTCATTAGGTGGCCAAAGTCTTTGAGTTTCATCCTCAGGATCTGGCCTTCTAGGACTGACCAGTTTGATGGACTTGAAGTCCAAGGGACTCGCCAGGAGTCTTCTCCAGCACCAGAGTTCAAAGGCCTCCATTCTTTGGCACTCAGCCTTTCTTATGGTCCAATTTTCACAGCCATCCGTTGCCATACATTCTGACACATATCTAATTGTAAAGAAATGTAGATCAGTCAAGCACACATAAGAGGGCCTGGGCATGGATTGGAAGATTCAAGGATCCAGAGGGTTCACAAAATAGCACCTTCTTCATTCAACATTCCACCATAACCTTGATCCTTGACAAAAATTGGCAAGCCCAGTTCCTTGGAACTTGTCCATCCTCAGTCAGGAACAAATCTGCACTTCAGAGAACCCTGCTTGGTTGGAGTGCTCCATCTAAATGATAGGATGACTCTGAGAATTAGGTGTTGCTAGGAAAGAGGCAATCAATAGAGATCTGTTTGTATATTAGACCGGGGCCAATCCCACATTTATATGCATAGAGCAAGTCAATGCATCAGGCTTAATTGCTGTGCAATAGTTATATGGGGCAAATATAAATGCATTTTATGAGATGATTTGGAAATTGAACCACTGGGCCTCTAAGAAAGGATTTGGGAAGGAAACATAATATGTGCTCTTGGTGACATTATGGAAATGTTTTTGACCTCTTCTGGACAATTTTAAAAAATCGTCTTACACCACCTTACAGATCTTTAACTTTAACTCTTTAGAGTTTCCTACTCTACTTCAACCCTGCTAAGATTTTTCATCGTTAGTCAAAATCAGTTGCAAACTGTCTTTTTAAAAAATCTAACTGATTTCAGCATACAGATATTAAGGATTTTGAATGCATGTTGTCATCCGATTTATCCTTGCATTCCTCCTTTCACATCCATGCATACAGTATGTCTCATTAGTCTATATCAGGGCTCTTTTAAGACTGGTGGACTTCAACTCCCAGAGTTCCCCAGCCAGCTATGCCGACTTTGCAGACCCCTGGTCTATATCAACCCAATTTGATATAGTGGCAGAAAGTGAAGAGGAACTAAAAAACCTCTGGATATGGCCAGCAAGCCTTCTGGTTACTGCCAGACATGTGCATGTGCTAATTAGCTGGGCGGCGCACATGCTGATGCTGGAAAATGGAAGACCAGCTGTTCTGGTTTCCAACACTGCCGTACTTACAAAGACTAGCTGATCATTGCATCCGCATGAACGCCTGAAACCCGGAAGAGGAGTGGGAGATGTTGGGCGACATGGCTCCATGTGCCACTTCGGCCATGCATGCCATAGGTTCACCATCAGGAGTTTATACTATGTATTTTTCACTTTTACTTTTCCACTAAGCTGTTATTCGTGTGTGCAAAATACATTTCTATGTTTCCTTAGTAGCATACAAAAACATTTAATTTGACTTGATGAATTTATTTTGATTGATCCTTTGGCCCTCATTCAAAGGAAATACATCCCTGGGAAAGAAACCCATCAGAACATTAATAGAAAAAACAACAGCATTATAAGCTTCTGTATACATTCTTATGGACTCGCTCATAGTCCTATGCATGTTGCTTTTATCCTTTCAAATATTATTACTAAAATAGTATTGTAAGACTTGTTTGCATGGAGAATAGAATAGAATAGAATAGAATGGAATGGAATGGAATGGAATGGAATGGAATGGAATGGAAATAAAATGGAATGGAATGGAATGGAATGGAATGGAATGGAAGGGAAGGGAAGGGAAGGGAAGGGATGGGATGGGATTCTTTATTGGCCAAGTGATTGGACATACAACCAATTTGTCTTTGGTGCAGATGCTCTCAGTGTACATAAAGAAAAATAAAATAGAATACATTCATCAAGAATCATAAGATACAACACTTAGTGATAGTCATAAGTTACTAATAAGCAATCAAATAATACTAGGAAACAAATAAAACAATATAAAGTAAAGATACAAGCAAAATGGTTATAGTCATAAGTGGGAAGAAATAGGTACTAGGAAGGAAGAGAAGAATAATAGTAATACAGTCTTAATAAATAATTTGACTGTGGTGTGGGAATTAGTTGTTTAGCACAGTGATGGCATTTGGAAAAAAACTATCCTTGTGTCTAGCTATTCTGGTGTCCAGTGCCCTATAGTGTCATTTTGAGGGTAGAAGTTGAAACAATTTATGTCCAGGATGTGAAGGGTCTGTAAATATTTTCACAGCCCTCTTTTTGACTCATGCATTATACAGGTCCTCAATGGGAGGCAGGTTGGTAGTAATTGTTTTTTCTGCAGTTCTAATTATCCTCTGAAGTCTATGTCTGTCTTGTTGCCCAATCCGGCCTGGGCACAGCACAGAGACGGCATTGGTCGCGTTGGTAGATGATCTCTGGAGGGCCAGGGATAGGGGCTGTTCCTCTATCCTGGTCCTATTAGACCTCTCAGCGGCTTTCGATACTATCGACCATGGTATCTTATTGCAACAGCTGGAGGGGTTGGGAGTGAGAGGCACCGTATTGCGGTGGTTCTCTTCCTACCTCTCCGTCCGGTCGCAATTTGTGTTGACAGGAGGGCAGAAGTCGACTTCGAGGCCCCTCACATGTGGGGTGCCTCAGGGGTCGGTTCTCTCACCCCTCCTGTTCAACACCTATATGAAGGCGCTGGGTGAGATCATCCGTGGTTTCGGGGTAGAGTACCATCAGTACGCTGATGACACTCAGTTGTACATCTCTACCCCTAACCACCCCAACGATGCCGTTGAAGTGATGTCCCAATGTCTGGAGGCCGTACGGGTCTGGATGGGGAGGAACAAGCTTCAGCTCAACCCATCCAAGACCGAGTGGCTGTCGATATCCAGCTCAACCCATCCAAGACCGAGTGGCTGTCCAGCATCTCGATATAGCCAGTCAGTTCCATCTCTAGCTATTGAGGGCGAGTCATTAGCCCCCGTGGAAAGGGCCCACAACTTGGGCGTCCTCCTGGATTTGCGGCTGTCCCTGGATGACCATGTGACAGCCATGGCCAGGAGGGCTTTTTATCAGGTTTACCTGATACGCCAGTTGCGCCCCTTTGTAGATCGGGACGCCCTACGTACGGTCACTCAAGCCCTTGTTATATCCTGCCTGGACTACTGCAATGCTCTCTAAATGGGGCTCCCCTTGAGAGGCACCCGGAGACTTTAGCTGGTCCAGAATGCGGCCGCGTGGGGGATTCTGGGAGCCTCACGGTACTCCCGGGTAACACCTCTCCTGTGCAAGCTGCACTGGCTGCCTGTGGTCTTCTGGGTGCACTTCAAGGTGTTAATTACCATCTTCAATGCGCTCCATGGCACGGGTCCTGGTTATTTGCGAGACCGCCTCCTACCACACACCTCCCTTCGACCCGTCCGCTCCCACAGGGAGGGCCTCCTCAGGGTGCCGTCTGCCGGTCAATGCCGGCTGGCGACTCCCAGGGGAAGAGCCTTCTCTGTGGCTGGTCCGGCCCTCTGGAATGACCTGCCCCCCGATCTTCGCACCATCACTGACCTACACCTCTTCCGTCAGATGCTTAAAACGCATTTTTTCCATCTGGCCGGCCTGGCATAGATTAAGGGTTTAATTTTAAAGTTAGCATTTTAGTGATTTTAATTTTAATTTAATTTTATATTATATGTATGTGTTGTGGGTTTTTACTTTTTTCTGTGCACCGCCCTGAGTCCTACCACGGAGAATAGGGCGGTATATACATTTGAATAAAAATAAAATAAAAAAATAGAGGTGCAGATGACAGACTCAAAATAGTGTAGAGACCACAATGTTATCTTTGAGCTCCATAACTACTTTGGAGATAAGTCTGATTTGACTCATTCCCTGGTCCCAGAACATTATTCATGGGAAAATAATCATTCCTATCAGCGATCTGCCATGGGAAAACCTCAAAAGATGTCACCTACTTTTGCTTTTCCTCAGAGCAGGATGAAATCTGCCGAACCAATTTCCTATCCCAATTGCAACATTTTACATACACTTCCCAGTTCCGCCACCCACACCACTTTTGGTGCAGCTTTACAATATGTTGGAGTTGGAACAGTAGATTGGGATTTAAAGCGCTCCATGGCTCGGGGCCTAGTTATATGCGAGACCGCCTCCTGCCCCATACATCCCTTAGACCGATACGCTCCCACAGAGAGGGCCTCCTCAGGGTGCCGTCGGCCGGACAATGCCGACTGGCGACACCCAGGGGAAGAGCCTTCTCTGTGGCGGGCCCAGCCCTTTGGAATGACCTACCCCCTGAATTACGTACCATCACCGACCTCCGCCTCTTCCGCCAATGTCTTAAGACATATTTGTTTCAACAAGCCGGCCTAGCCTAACCTCCCATGGGGACTTTTAGGTAGTTTTAAATTGGGTTTTTAAAATTTGGTTTTAGCGCAGGATAGGTTATTTAATAGTTTTTTAAATTATATTTATTGTATTTTGTATGTTTTTAAATTTTCCTGTGCGCCGCCCTGGGTCCTTCGTGGAGAAGGGCGGGATATAAATTTAAATAAATAAAATAAAATAAATTAGAATTTAGTGTACAGTTTTAAATCAAAGGTAGGACAATTTAGACTTGTTCATCCTTAGGAGAAAGAAAATGTATCTCAAATCATCTCAATTCACTCTAGCTCCAGGTTCTTTTCCTTGTCATAAGTCTGTAGGAAGCTCTCCCCTCCCCCCAAAGAATGAAATATTATGGGAAATATTTAAAAAGGCAGAATATTATATTTCTCCAAAAGGATAAATGGAGAAACATACTTTTAAAGGCAGAAAGCAGACTCAATTTTTCTTAATAGCTCCCCCCACCCCCCACCACCCACCACCCACAACAGATACTTTGTGCCCATTGAGAAAGATTGGACCAGCCTACCTACAAAATTCAAATACTTTGAATTTTGAAATATTTGAGTATTGAATTGAATGAAACTCAAAATACTTTGGCCACCTAATGAGAAGAAAGGACTCACTGGAGAAGAGCCTAAGGCTGGGAAAGATTGAGGGCAAAAGAAGAAAGGGATGACAGAGAATGAGGTGGCTGGATGGAGTCACCGAAGCAGTAAGCATGAGCTTCAATGGACTCCAGAGGATGGTAGAGGACAGGTAGGCCTGGAGGAACGTTGTCCATGGGGTCACGATGGGTCGGACACAACTTCGCAACTAACAACAATCTACAATACAAAAGACCTTCAGCTTCAGGTTGATGGCATTAAGACGAACAGGACTTGACCCTTCAGGGCGTGATAGGATTATCTCACTACCATTTAGCAGAAGACACGGAGCTCATAACATTGCGCAATCTCCTAAGGGCCTTTCACAACCCCCACACACACCGCAGCAGCTTCTCTGAAACTTATAAAAATCCAGGTACTCATCAACTCCCTTTTGTCAGCTACCCAGAATGGCACATGGTTCTGTTCATTATTAAACCATCTTTCCAATCACTCTCCATGTTTCAAATGTCTTTCTCCCAGCTTGCAACTGAACCAGAAGGATTTCTTTTCCAACAGATCTATGAAATACGGTATATCGTGGAAAAGATAATTCAGTATTTCAAAGCATTTAAACTCTTTGTATTGACTTGGGGACCTTGTAACACCTGTTCATCTAGTTAGCTCTCTGTGGATGATTATTAATATCTGAAACATTGGAGAATGTCCTTTAAATCTTACTGAGAATAGATTCTTGGCAAGTGGGTTGCTTTATCAGTCGTTATCACATTGCAGGCTCTGGCATGTTCAAGAATCACAGAGATGGGCATGTGACTTCTTGATCACTAGTCATGCTGATATCAGCTTCCTTCCCAAACTCACATGGTTTGGGTTCTTTTAAAAAAAAAATCCCTTCCCAATGTTCACAAGTCGGTTAAATATTTGATGTCATACTTTGTGCTCTTGGCCAGCAAAAACTAAAGGCATATTGTGCAATCGGTTAAAAATATATTAAAGCAGAAGAAAATATAATCTGGCCATTGACCCTGTTGAAGTATCAGTATGCTGTAGAGTGAACTGAGAAGCCATTCATTCACAAAATAATTTCACTAAATATTATGAGAGCACATGGCTGCAGCTATTTGTGCGCCTTAGGGCAGGGGTCTGCAAAGTTGGCTCTTTTAAGACTGGTGGACTTCAACTCCCATGCTGGCTGGGGAATTCTGGGAGTTGAAGTCCACCAGTCTTAAAAGAGCCAACTTTGCAGACCCCTGCCTTAGGGTATACACTATGGCTTGGTGGCCAGGGATGATATGAAGTGCAGTTTAGTGGATACCAGATTGGAGAAGGAGAACATAGATTTTGGAATCATAGAGTCTTAATGGCATTAAGCAAAGTAAAGAACTGGATTTCGACCTGATCATGGCTAAAATTTGGGAGGTGCAACCTCCTTTTTTGGGAAGAAGGAATTTTATTTATACGGACTGTTTTTTAGAAGTCCAGATCCTGAAGGTGAAACTCAAATACTTTGGCCACCTAATGAGAAGGAAGGACTCACTGGAGAAGAGCCTAATGCAGGGAAAGATTGAGGGCAAGAGAAGAAAGGGACGACATAGAATGAGGTGGCTGGATGGACTCACCGAAGCAGTAGGCCTAAGCTTAAATGGACTCTAGAGGATGGAAGATGACAGGAAGGCCTGGAGGAACATTGTCCATGGGGTCACGATGGATTAGATATGACTTCACAACTAACAACGAAGATCTATTGTCTCTACTCCACCATCCTATCTCTACAGATCTTCTGCAAGTTAAACATGTCCAACTTCTTTTGTCTTAATAATGTATATTCCACATTATCACAAGGAACTATCTCATACACCTTAAATGTGGCCCTTAAAGATAGGACAAGCATGGAGATGGCACCGAATGATATTAATTGATGGAAAGGGTTGTGCATTTCCCAACACTGGAAGTCTTTAAGAGGATATTGGATAGCCATTTAGCTCAAACGGTATAAGGTTCCTGCCTAGGTGGCGGGGTTGGACTAGAAGACCTCCAAGGTCGCTTCCAACTCTGCTACTGCTAAATACATTTAGCCAAGCTACAGCACAAATAGTCAGTCAGCTTCTCGGACCCTCTGCTCTTCTTATTTTAGATGAATAGATGTTGTTAGAATTAAGACTTTGCATTTAGGTTTATTTTTAAGTAGAGAACTGGCATGCTGCATAGCAAATTGAATGCTTCAAGCATCATCTCTATTTGCAAGAATGCCTCTGGGTTCCACTTAAATCTCATAGGCATTTCTCAAAACAATCAAAATGATGGGTGACTTCAATGCAGTGTTTTGCACTGTGCTCTCCTGCAGGGTTGTTGTTGTTTTTTTTGCATAAACAGAGGGCTGCATAAACAGAGGGATAGAATCAAGATCACGTGAAGTGTTGATACCACTTTATAATGCCTTGGTAAGGCCACACTTGGAATACGGCATCCAGTTTTGGTCACCACGATGTAGAAAAGACGTGGAGACTCTAGAAAGAGTCCAGAGAAGAGCAACCAAGATGATTAGGGGACTGGAGGCTAAAACATATGAAGAACGGTTGCAGGAACTGGGTATGTCTAGTTTGATCAAGAGAAGGACCAGGGGAGACATGATAGCAGTGTTCCGATATCTCAGGGGTTGCCACAAAGAAGAGGGAGTCAAACTATTCTCCAAGGCACCTGAGGGCATGGAAAGAATCAATGGGTTGAAACTAATCAAGGAGGAGAGAAGGCAACATAAAGAAATAGCTTTCTGCCTGGATGGCTCCTAGGGTGAGCTGAAAGACAGAAAAGGGAAGCAGTGTGCTCCCTCCCATATTTGGTGTTGTGACACAATACATACATACATACATATGCGTGTGTGTATGTGTATGTGTATGTATAAATAGAGGAATGCATGTATCATTAAATATCCTGAGTATTTAAAACAGGATATGTAAGAATGTTTTGGGGATGGCCATGTGGTAGGGATGCGACGGCTCAGTGGCTAAGATGCTGAGCTTGTCAATCAGAAAGGTCGGTAGTTTGGTGGTTCGAATCCCTAGCGCCGCGTAACGGAGTGAGCTCCCGTTACTTGTCCCAGCTTCTGCCAACCTAGCAGTTTGAAAGCATGTAAAAATGCAAGTAGAAAAATAGGGACCACCTTTGGTGGGAAGGTAACAGCATTTTGTGCCCCTTTGGTGTTTAGTCATGCCAGCCACATGACCATGGAGACGTCTTCGGAAAGCACTGGCTCTTCAGCTTTGAAATGGAGATGAGCACCGCCCCCTAGAGTCAGGAACAACTAGCACATATGTGCAAGGGGAACCTTTCTCTTTCCCTTTTATGGCGGTAATGAAAAAGCTAGTCTCCGCCTCTCCCATTCACAGCACGTTTGTGAATTTGTGTATTGTGAAAGTTCTTACAATAGATTCTCAATATTTTAAATGTCTCCATTGGTGTATTGTGAAAGTTCTTACAATAGATTCTCAATATTTTAAATGTCTCCATTGGTCCCATACACATGCTGCTAATGAATGAATGTTTACCTGTGTGTGTGTATGGACACACACACACACACACACACTTTTGAGCAAGTGAATTAAGTAGTTTTATGCCTTTCCTAATTTCTGAGCAGACCCTCAGTTTCATCTCCAAACTACTATTGTGAGCTACTGATCTGCTGGCCGCCTTCCATACAACTACAGGCTTACTCACGGATACGCCCATTGGCAACCCCACATAATAGGCCAATGGGATGGCAGGGTAGCATGCAATGATTGGAAACAAATGATATGCCATGGGTTATTTTCCAAAAATGCAGTGGGAGGCTTGTTTGTGTGTGTGTGTGTGTGTGTGTGTGTGTGTGTGTTTTCAGTAATTCTTGCTTGACAAGACCGAGAGAAGGGGAGGAGGGAGAAACCTCTACTAGGTGAAACAGGTTGAGCATGACCTGACAGAGCTACGGGCCAAAGCCACACCTAATTCTGGTGAAACCATGCTATAGAGTGAGGGCATTGCTAAAAAAAACAACCATACCGAGCACACCGTTCCTTTAGAATTTCCAAGTCCTGCCCCACACTTAAGACTGACAACTTGTCATCTGGTGGAATTATTCCCAGGAATACGCAGTAAGTTGGAGGTCCTTGTAGAGGTATTTCTACCTCATCTCAAGTTAATAATAATAATAATAATAATAATAATAATAATAATAATAATAATAATAACAACAACAACAACAACAACAACAATAATAATAATAACAATAATAATAATAATAATAATAATAATAATAATAATAATAATAATAATAATAATAATAATAATAATAATAATAATAATAATAATAATAATAATAATAATAATAATAATAATAATAATAATAATAATAATAATAATAATAATAATTTAATTTAATTTAATTTGTAAACCGCACTCTCTCCCCGAAGGGACTCGAGGCGGGGCACAGGGAATTAAAAAATACATATATAAACAACAAACATTATAATACAATTTAAAAAGAATTAAACCTAGACTTATATACCGCTTCATAGTGCTTTTACAGCGCGCTCTAAGCAGTTTAGAGAGACTCAGCATAATCTGGGTCCTCATTTGACCCACCTCGGAAGGATGGAAGGTTGAGTCAACCTTGAGCCGGTGAGATTTGAACTGCCGAACTGCAGCTAGCAGTCACCTGAAGTAGCCTGCAGTACTGCACTCTAACCACTGCGCCACCTCGGCTCTTCCTGCTCTCTCCCCCATCTCGTTTCAGGAAACTACTGAATTACTTCAGTAAGGCATTTGATAAACTAGACCATAACCTACTATTAGATAAAGTAGAAAATTGTGGCTTAGACAGCACCACCACCAAATGGATTCGCAACTGGCTGACCAACCGCACTCAACGTGTAGTCCTCAATGGAACTGCATCTACATGGAAGGAAGTATGCAGTGGAGTCCCCCAAGGCTCTGTTTTAGGCCCAGTACTCTTTAACATCTTCATCAACGATTTGGATGAGGGGATAAATGGGGAACTCATCAAATTTGCAGACGACACCAAGCTGGCAGGAATAGCCAACACTCCAGAAGATAGGCTGAAGATACAGAAGGATCTAGACAAACTTCAACATTGGGCACTATCTAATAAAATGAAATTCAATTGTGAAAAAAGTAAGGTTCTACATTTAGGCAAGAAAAACAAAATGCACAGGTACAGTATAGGTGGTACCTTGCTCAATAGTAGCAACTGTGAGAGGGATCTAGGAATCTTAGTGGACAATCATTTAAATATTAGCCAGCAGTGTGCAGCAGCTGCCAAAAAAGCCAACACAGTTCTAGGCTGCATAAACAGAGGGATAGAATCTAGATCACATGAAGTGTTAATGCCACTGTATAGTGCCTTGGTAAGGCCACACTTGGAATACTGCATACAGTTTTGGTCGCCACGATGTAGAAAAGACGTGGAGACTCTGGAAAGAGTGCAGAGAAGAGCAACCAAGATGATTAGGGAACTGGAGACTAAAACATATGAAGAACAGTTGCAGGAGCTGGGTATGTCTAGTTTGATGAAGAGAAGGACCAGGGGAGACATGATTGCAGTGTTCCGATATCTCAGAGGGTGCCACAAAGAAGAGGGAGTCAAACTATTCTCCAAGGCACCTGGGGGCAGGACAAGAAGCAATGGGTGGAAACTAATCAAGGAGAGAAGCAACTTAGAACTAAGGAGAAATTTCCTGACAGTTAGAACAATTAACCTCTGGAACAGCTTGCCTCCAGAAGTTGTGAATGCCCCAACCCTGGAAGTCTTTAAAAAGATGTTAGATAGTCATTTGTCTGAAATGGTATAAGGCTCCTGCCCATGCAGGAGGTTGGACTAGAAGACCTCCAAGGTCCCTTCCAACTCTGCTATTGTATTGTATTGTAATACTATGGTGGCAAAACTACTCTGCCTTAGGCTGCAAGAGAAACTGGATGCCCAATCTCAGTCACTTTACCCTGGGAATATCAGATCCCCAGGCATCACTAGATCTGTTCAGCTGGAAATCCCACTCTTTGGTGCTCATATACTAGAGATCAACAATTTGTTTGTGTCTCGGTGTGTATTTGTTTGTGTCTGTGTTAAATACTGGGGAAATTCTAATGCACAGAAAACTTGTCACACACAAATATAGAGTGTGCTTGATGAATGAAAAGGGAGAAGCATCTCTTGATTAAAAACAATTTGCAGGGAAATTGACTTCCGAAGCCATGAAGAAGAAAAAAGGTAAAAAAAAAAAATCCAGAGGCACAATACTGATATAGCAGTGCTATTTTTGTTTGTATTTGAAAGCCGATCTAAAGCACTTAAAAAGATTTTGGGGAGGCAGGTGGCTGTTTAGCATAGGGTATGAGACTTCTATTTCTTTGATAGGGCAACCAATTTCCCTATCAAAGGGGGGGGGGGACCGTATGAAGCAGGCGTAGAGATGCTGCTGCCTACAAGTCATCTGGATTACTGGAGATGGGAATCAGTTGACCTGTAGATGGCATCATGTAGGAAAACATTTTGTAGTTTTTGTCAATTAAGAGCTGTGTTAGAATATTGGTTGTTTTTGCTTAATGACTGCCTTCAGTGGTGGGATTCAACATTTTTTACTACCAGTTCTGTGGGTGTGGCTTGGTGGGCGTGGCTTGGTGGGCGTCGCAGGGGAAGGATACTGTAAAATCTCCATTCCCTCCCCACTCTTGGGGAAGGATACTGCAAAATCCCCTTTTCCTCCTGATCAGCTGGGACTCTGGAGGCAGAGAATAGATGGGGGTGGGGCCAGTCAGAGGTGGTATTTGTCGGTTGTCCAAATTACTCAAAATTTCTCCCTCTTATGGCTGATTGAGGAAACAGCAGCCAATCACATCTCACTGTAGCAGTTAAAGTTACAGATACAATATTCCAATCATGGCCTATATATATTGCCAACCCAACACTAGGATTACATTCCTAACAATTTCCACTAACGGTTCTCCAGAACTGGTCAGAACCTGCTGAATACCACCTCTGACTGCCTTGGTTGAGCAACTGTTCAGAGTTATGACGGTGCTGAAAAATTAACGTTATGATCAGTTCTTGCACGTATGGCCATTGCAATGTTCACGTGGTCACACGGTTGAACGTTCATGCGGTCACGATTGAAATTGGACACTTTACAACGTCATGATCATCGCAAATGCCACAGTCTTGTGGCAACTCCCTTATTAAGCGACACAGGCACATGATTGCCACTTGTGAGCTTCACACCTGGCTTCTGACAAGCAGAAAAGCCGCCAGGAAAATTTCAAATCCTGGTGACATGACTATGTCACTTAATGATGGGGTTGCCAGTCCAACTGTGGTCATTAAGTGAGGGCTAGCTGTAGGCATTTAGGAAGTCATATAAAACAAGCTCTGAATCTTCAATCGGATCCCAGCACATGTTCAGGACAGCAACTGCTGGCTGTAAGTAATGCCGGGGGTGGGTGGGAGAATGACAGGAAATCTACCAGTTGATGCCCTGAAATGGGTCCCATTGTGTGAGGACAGGCAACCCTTTGCTGAAACACTTTTCTCCTGATTCAAGGAGCAAAACACATCAAAGGGCCATGAAAAAGAGTTCTGGATCTAAAAATAATAAATCAAAGGAGAAGCGCTCATTGTGTTGTCAAGTTCTCTACATGGGGCTTCCCTTGAGGTGCATCCGAAGACTACAGTTAGTCCAGAATGCGGCCGCGCGGATAATTACAGGAGCGCCCAAATACTCCCATATAACACCTGTCCTACACGAGCTCCACTGGCTTCCTGTGGTCTTTCGGGTGCGCTTCAAGGTCTTAACGATCATCTTCAAAACGCTCTATGGCTCGGGACCTAGTTACATGCAAGACCGCCTCCTGCCCCATACATCCCTTGGACCGATACGCTCTCACAGAGAGGGTCTCCTCAGGGTGCCGTCGATTGGACAATGCCGATTGGCGGCGCCCAGGGGGAGAGCCTTCTCTGTGGCAGGACCAACCCTTTGGAACGACCTACCCCCTGAACTCCGTACCATTGCTGACCTCCGCCTCTTCCGCAAGTGTCTTAAGACGCACCTCTTCCAACTAGCCGACCTTGCGTAACCCCAACATCGCCAGTTCAAATGAGGACTCTAAAATGGTGTTAACACAGGCCCTTAATTATCCCTGTATTTGTGTGTAATTGATTTAATTTTCTGTACGCCGCCCCGAGTCCCTTTGTGGTGAGATGGGTGTGGGTTATAAATATGAAAAATAAATAAATAAATAAATAAGTGCCCTATTTATTAGGCATCCGTTATGAATTTTATTTGATTTCATTTTAAAAGGGTGTGCACGATCTGCAGAATAGATAAAAACAAGAACGGTAAGAAGAGGACCATAGAAAAAGGAGGAGAAATAGAAGGGCGATGAGAATGGTCACTGTAGGTCTGGCTTACTACTTTTGCTGCAGGCAGGGATTGGGGCTGATGCGTTGATTTGATTCATTCTCTTCTGCTGTATTAAAGGTCTGAATTACCTAATCTCCCTCTTAGGAAATAGGCGCTTTTGGGGGAAGAATGTTACCATCCGATGGGCCATTTGTCAATTGAATCTCTATATGCATCTCTGAATTGGATGCGTGCATTGGAGAAGACTACGGTAGTTTCAATTCCACAGTCCTTTTGCACACATGCACTTCGCAGTCAATCAGAGACTCACAGAGGGTGCAACACAACCCAGGCTCTGAAAAAGGCTGCTATGCTGCTTACAATGAGCTCTTGCTACTCATCAGCCCCTTTTCTCCAGTGACATCCTGGAACCGGCTGCCTTTGTCCTGAAAACAAACCCACAACCATCCCTGTCACTTTGATGAACAGTAGGAGCTCATTGTGAATGATCTGCCTGTAATTAGCATCCATGTTGCTACAGCATAGGCCAGCTAGATCTACACTCAGCGGGAACGTGGCTGCCACAGTATGAAGAGACACAGATATTTTCCTTATGGGAATATAACGTAATCGTTGCCGATCCCACTCACCAATGTTTTCGTTGCGTCTGTTGCAAGGAGGGGAAAGCAAAACCTCCAGATCTTGGAGCTTTGTGGGTTGTGACATATTGGAAGATAACTGATTGGGTGAGCTAATCTGCTCCTCTAATCTCACAACAGAAACTGGGAAACCTGCATAGCCTCCCCAAAAAAAAAACCCACCCCAAAAACAAAACAAGAAAGGAAAGGAAAGTTAGGTACGTTTTATTTCAAGGAAAGCCAGAGGGATTGGAAAGCAAACATTAACACATTCAGAGAGAGAGAGAGAGAGAGAGAGAGAGAGAGAGAGAGAGAGAGAGAGAGAGAGAGAGAGAGAGAGAGAGAGAGAGAGAGAGAGAGAGAGAGAGAGAGAGAGAGAGAGATTTTAATATTAAAAATAAATCTTCCAGGGGCATTCCATCACTTCAAATAGAAGATTATTATTTAATGAGAAGGTGGAATAAAAGGAGTTAGCTTTTATTTGGATGATATACTGACTATAAAAGTTTGCTCGAGGCAGCAATTCAGGCTTGTCCTGTGTGGGCGTGGGAGGCATAACATCGAGCCAAAGCAGACAGTCCCTCTTTCCCATGCACCTGTCAGAGGAAGAGAGACGCCACTGGTGCTGAGTTAAATGTGTGTTGGCACTTAGCACATGTCTCAAGGAGCCAAAAAGTCAGCGGAGTGCTTTGTCAGTGAATAGCAGTGGAGATATTCCATTCATTCTGCCGATTCAGGAATTCACAGGAGACAGTCCCTGAGTGAGAAAGATCAATATCTGAATGACTGAAGAAACAGTGTTTTATATATACGAGAGGAGGTGATGGAAGGAAGAAAGAATTTAGCAGAGCTGGAAATTTGGGGCTCTCCGGATGTGGTTGGGCTCCAAAGCCCATCAGCTTCAGTCGTCATAATGGCCAGCGGGTGATAAGAGCTGTTTTCCAATAAGATCAAGGAGTTTATGGATGCCTTCCTCCATTCTGCCCTACAGATTGGAAGCACGAAGGCTGCCATCTCTATGAGAAGTTGAATTCCCTGTACAAATCAGATTATATTTAATAGGAAAAAAACAACAGAAGTGTAGAAAAATTCCGTTTTACACCTTAAAAATTGGTTTAATTAAAATTGATTTGAACATAAGTTTACAATAGAATACAATACAATACAATACAATACAATAGAATACAATACAATACAATACAATACAATACAATACAATACAATACAATACAATACAATACAATAGCAGAGTTGGAAGAGATCTTGAAGTTCTTCTAGTCCAAGCCCCTGCTTAGGCAGGAAACCCTATACCCTTTCAGACCCCTTCTTCTTAAAGACTTGCAGTGTTGGGGCATTCACAACTTCTGGAGGCAAGCTGTTCCACTGATTAATTGTTCTGACTGTCAGGAAATTTCTCCTTAGTTCTAAGTTGCTTCTCTCCTGGATTGGTTTCCACCCATTGCTTCTTGTTCTGCCCTCAGGTGCTTTGTAGCTTGACTCCCTCTTCTTTGTGGCACCCTCTGAGATATCGGAAGACTGCTATCATGTCTCCCCTAGTCCTTCTTTTCATTCAACTAGACATAGCCAGTTCCTGCAGGATGGAATGCATTTTAATATGATCATTCCTCTCTACTTCATAGTGTTCCCCTTTACAGTAGAGAAAACTGTAGAATTTCAAGTGGGCCCTGATAAAAGCTTAGAGTAAACCAGATCTATGCTGGCTCAGAAATCCAGTTAAAATTATTCCCAAAATCTTGTCTCCTCTGCATCTGAAAACGATGCCAATAGCTTGTTTTGATTCTTTTTCGTGCTGATTATTTTGAAAATGTTTATAAAAATAAAAAGTTAAGAAGAAATCCTTAAGCTGTAATGACATCAGCACCATATTGGCAATTGACAGGAACAGTGAAATATTGAAACTGCCATTTAGAAATGAAATCAAAAGCAAGCAATTTAGAATCTAAGCATGCCCAAAACATTACCTGTGGTCATTTGGATCCTCTTGAGAAAGAGTTTCAAGTGCCACCAATCACTTTTATTATGAGATGGTCTCATGAGTTTGGGGGCATGATCTACTTATATTGCCAGCCTATTTTACTGTCTCTGTAGAAAATTAATGGTGTAGGGCAGGGAGCTGCAAAGTTGGCTCTTTTAAGACTGGTGGACTTCAACTCCCAGAATTCCCCAGTGCACAGGAAAATTTAAAATACAAATATACAAATATACAAAAATACAAAGACTCTTAAAACTATATTAAACCCAACCCTGCGCTAAAACATAATTAAAACCCCCAAATTAAAACTTTGATCAACTAAAAGTCAATTCGGTGTCGGGTAGATCATGTCAGGCCGGCTAGATGAAAAAAGTGCGTTTTTAGGGGCTGGCGGAATAGGCGGAGGTCAGAGATGACACGGAGTTCGGGAGGTAGATCGTTCCAGAGGGCCGGGCCCACCACAGAGAAGGCCCTTTCCCCTGGGCGTCGCCAACCGGCATTGCCTGGCCAACGGCACACGGAGAAGACCCTCTCTGTGGGAGCGAATCGGACGTAGGGACGTATGAGGCAGCATTCGCTTTCTTCTTGGGAGCAAAAAAATAAATAAATATTTATCTTGCTTGAAACATAGTCAGAGAAAAGAACTCTTCTAAATGTGTGTAGTGTGTGTGTCTGTGTGTGTGTTTCTTTTTTCCAGAACTGAGTTTTTATGAAGATTGATCTCAGAGAAATTAGGATTCCACTGCAAACGATGTAAGGATAGTGACTAACTGGATTTCCAGCACGCAGCCCAGTATGAAGGAATCAAACCAAATAAGGATAGTCATTAAAAATGTGTTATGTTAAATTTCACTACAGAACCGTGTTACTCATACTGTTAAACTTTTTAGCAAGAACAGAAGGATCATTTTTATCATTATGAAATGAGTCACTTTGCCAGTCCGCCTTATTTGGTAGCTGAGTCCTGGTTTTATTTTGAGAGATTTATTTTGTTTAATTTTCTTTTTTACAATCTGTGAATGTTCTGAATCTTTATGCTTATGTAAATGCAGAAAATAGCTGTTGATGAATTGTAGTGCTTTAATTGGAGTGGCTTCAGAAGAATAAAAAAAAAATCTGGTTCCTTATTTCAAAGGAAATCTGTTGAATCTGTTACATATCGCTAGTAAGTTTTATAGAACTAGTTTATCCTTTCTAATACAATACAATAGCAGAGTTGGAAGGGACCTTTGAGGTCATCTAGTCCAACTCCCTGCCTAGGCAGGAAGCCCTGTAACATTTCAGACAAATGGCTATCCAACATCTTCTTGAAGGCTTGCAGTGTTGGGGCATTCATAACTTCTGGGGGCAAGCTGTTCCACTGATTAACTGTTCTAACTGTCAGGAAATTTCTCCTCAATTCTAAGTTGCTTCTCTCCTTGATTAGTTTCCACCCATTGCTTCTTGTCCTGCCCCCAGGTGCTTTGGAGCATAGCTTGACTCCCTCTTCTTTGTGGCAACCCCTGAGATATTGGAACACTGCTATCATGTCTCCCCTAGCCCTTCTTTTTATTAAACTAGACATACCCAGTTCCTGCAACCGTTCTTCATGTTTTAGCCTCCAGTACCCTAATCATCTTTGTTGCTCTTCTCTGCACTCTTTCTAGAGTCTCCACATCTTTTCTACATCGTGGCAACCAAAACTGGATGCCTATTCCAAGTGTGGCCTTACCAAGGCATTATAAAGTGGTATTAACACTTCCCGTGATCTTGATTCTATCTCTCTATTTATGCAGCCTAGAACTGTGTTGGCTTTTTTTTTTTACTGTAGGTAAGAAAAAAATACTAATTACTAGTATTAGCAATCACTAATACTGTAGTGATTACTTGATTGATATTCCATTATCATAGTGAGAGTTCCTTGTCCTTTTAATGCCTATATTTTGTTTTTCATTATGTTCTAATTTAACTGGCATTTGTTTATTACTGTTTTTCATTTACTTTCTAAGCTCAATACTAATTTTTGTTTGTTTATAATCTAAACATATAAGTCTGCAGCAGCTGTGGACAGTGTACGAATTAAAAACAACACCAAAATATTATATCAGTACAGAAAATGAAAGTGGCCAGAACCAGGAGAAGCAAAAATGCCACAAGTGCATAATAAACTAAATTCCATTCTGGTGAGCACATTCCTGTCTAACAGGAGAAGAAGCCAGTGTTCAAAGTTTGTTCAAAGGGTAACAGAATTAGGACTATTAGAATATCTGGAGAGATACTTTTCCAGAGTTTAGGGACTGTGATGGAAAAACATCCCTCCTAGTTCCCATCAGTTAATGGAAAAGACTTAAAATAGGCTCGCTTTATTGGAACTTATGGGACAAGCAGAAACAATGGGAGAATGCACATTAGTATTTTTATTATTATTTTGTCAATGGAAAATTGCAATTTTTGCAGGTTCCAAAGGTAACAAAAGGGTTGCTTAGATCAATACATGACAGGATACCCTCATCAGAAGAATAATCATTTAGAATAAGGTGCACTGTATATACTTCCTGAATGGGATTCCTACGGCCTTCCAGATGCCGTAGGAATCTATATTTCTACCCTGAACTACAATATTATTACCTCTCCTGGCAGGAGCATCTGGCAGCTGTATTTCAGCAACATCTGGAAGGCCGTAAGTTCCCACTTCTGTTGTAAATTCTCCAAACATATTTTACTAGTTTTCTATAGCCAAAGAAGAGTTGAGAAATTGCCTTTGGCTTTCGGTGAAAGAAAAATGCCAAAAGCTAAAACAATGTACAGACGCATCTCTTAGCATGCAATTAGTACTTCTTCAGTTGCAAGTGATGTGGCATTCTGCACTTCCTCAGATGCCTATAGTTAGAGGGGGTATTCTAATGGCTCGGATCGGTTCGCCCCGAACCGGTAGCGGAAATCATGGGTGGCCCTGCCCACCCACCCTGGCTCTATGGCCGTGATGGCGAACCTATGGCACGGGTGCCACAGGTGGCACGTGGAACCATTTGTTAGGGCACATGAGGTGTTGCCCTGTCAGCTCCAGCACGCTGGCCAGCTGATTTAGGCCTTCTTTTGAGGCCTTTTTTCGCCCTCTGGAGCAGTGGTGGGTTTCAAAATTTTTTAGAACCTACTCTGTAGGTGTGGCCTATTTTGTGGCCATGGCTTTGGCAGTCATGTGACTGGGTGGAAGTGGCCAACTTGTAAAATGTGGTGAAACTCATTTAACAACGCTCTTGCTTAGCAACCAAAAATTTGGGCTCAATTGTGATAATAAATTCTTTCTTTCTTTCTTTCTTTCTTTCTTTCTTTCTTTCTTTCTTTCTTTCTTTCTTTCTTCCTTTCCTTTCCTTTCCTTTCCTTCTTGTTGGGTCACCGGCAGCAGTGGGGCAGACTTACTTCCAGGTCCGCTGGTGGAACCGCCTCTCACCGGCTCTCTAAATTTCACCATCCGGCTCTCGCGAGTAGGTGCGAACCTGCAGAAACCCACCACTGCTCTGGAGGCTTCAGGGAAGCTCCTGAAGCCTCTGGAGGTGGGGATGAGAGGCTGTTTTCATCCTCCCCAGGCTCCTAGAAAGCCTCTGGAGCCTGGCGAGGGCAAAAAAAGCATGCCAAAAGCAGGGGGTCGCACACATAGCATTATGGGTATGGCATGCCCACGCACGACCCCCCTGCGCTCCCCCCACTTTTGGCACACGAGCCAAAAAAGGTTAGCCATCACTGCTCTATGGCATCCCATTTAGGCCCTTTTTTAGTGAAAAACACATGCATGGAAAGCGTAGCGCATGCCCAGAGGTGGCACATGCCCACATTTGTGAACCAATAAAGAAGGTAAATAACTACTGTGTGTGTTTGTGAGTATGGATTATTAATGCCTATAGCATTAGAACTTTTTTTGATTAAGGATCAAGCTGCATGTTACTAAGAATAAGGCCTGATATTTTCTTTTTAAAATGTCACCGGGGGTGTGTGGGAGGGGTGTATATAAATGTGGGTGTATATTGTACAAAACCTTTAGATGATCCAGAAACTGAAAAAGATGGAAGTATTATTAATAGTTTCTCCCCCAAATGATCGCTCTTTCTTTATGCATGTGAAATTGACAGAGTCAATTTCTGGCTGCATATCTAAGGACTTGGGAACTCTCAACGATACAGATATCTGCAAAGAAATAAAAAGAATCCAAAAGCCAAGCAATCCTAATTAAGCAATTCACACACTAAGAGTTGCATGCCTGGTCAGTTCATCTTTAATCTGCCTATGAAGCAGATTCTATGCCAGGATGTGGTTGAAAAGGTAGACCTGTGATATGCATCACCCACATGTATCTGTCCATTAAAACCATCCTGCTGTGATGATACAATCTCTTCTACCGTATTTCTATCCAGCACCCTGTTCTGAATCAGATAATTGGACAGATCATAAGGTAGATTTTTTCTACCAAGTAGTTTTCAAAATAGTTTGTGTGAAAATCCAAATTCTCTATTAGCGGGTCTAATAGGGGGAGATAAAACAGTGACCCCCAGGAAAAGATCAATCTGGATATCTTTTTAACAAGGACTGTGAAATGATATAAACAAGGAAATTTGGTAACATGATGTAACTGATGAAAATTACATCGTTTATTTTATTGCTTCTTGCTGTATGTATGTATGTCTGTACGTATGACTTGGACTGTATACACGCCAGGCAATTGAACCATTTCCATATGACTTGCCTCTGTGGAATACTGAGGATCAGGTGGCGGGACAAGGTACCAAACACAGAAGTCCTCTCCAGAGCAGACATGCCATCAGTTCACACCCTGCTGGTGAAAGTCCAGACATGCTGGGCCATATTGCAAGGATGCCAGATCATCACATCCCCAAACAGCTCCTCTATGGTGAGCTGTCTCAAGGAAAGCGATCGCATGGGGGAGAAAGGAAGCCATACAAAGACATGTTGAAAGCCTCCTTCAAGTCCCTGGATATCGACACCACCTCCTGGGAAACTCTGACACAATATCGATCAATGTGGCACACACTGATCCACCAAAGCTTCCAGACATCTGAGGGCAGAAGAACAACCATAGCACAGGAGAAGTGAGCACTCCGCAAAGCCAGAGCTGCAAATCTGCAACAGTGCTGCCCGCACATGTCTGTCCGACATGTGGAAGAACATTTCATGCCCATATAGGCCTTACCAGCCACCTGAGGATACATCGTGGACAACCCATCAACTGTTAGGTGTCAAGGTCCTCTTCAAACACAATGGATGAACATCAGTGATACACCTGTTATCACTGTGGCTATTATTCTGCACATCTCTTGGAATAGTTGAAAAAACTTTTGCTCCAATTTAAGAAGGCCACCATCAACTCATTGCACCAAATATTATAGGAAGGAACAAATCTGGAGCCAAACCAGGAATAGTACAAAGAAACTATCCAGAGAGGTCCTAAGAATGAAGTCATCTTCAGATGGGTCTCCCTTCCACAGGCTCAGTCAAATAGATGTTTTGCTGACAAAGACAATGGACAAGAGAATTCACTTTCCCTATTCTGCATATAGAGGTACTCTGAGGATTATGGGATAGTATCTTCAAACCCAGCTGAGGCAGACGTTTAATATAGAGATCCCCTGCTTTGCGTTTCTCATTCCTCCAGAAGAAGAAATCAGCAGGTAGAAACCCCAGCAGAAACTTCAGGAGTTTGCCATGACTTCCTCCTTCTCAGCTTCTTCTGGCTAAAATGTTAACTTCATTTCTCAATATTAGCATCAACTTTGCTTCTCTGTGATGATGTGCTCTGACAAAGCCATTTACAAGCTGAAGAATTTCTTTCCCTTGAATGTGACTGATCACCAGTGAGATTCATTAAAACGGCTACGAGAAGTTCATCGGCCCCACAATTCAAGTCCCCTTTCTTCATGAGACTTGAATCGCTTAAATTGATTGCGAGAAAAGGTCCCTGTTCTGCCAGCTGAATCCATAAGGACAAAGGGAGGCTGCCAGCAGCCAAATTATTTCTGAAGTTACTAGCGTAAAAAAAAAAAAAAGCACCACCAAGAGACCTTTTCAATTATTCAGCTAAAAATATCAGTGGCAACACACAACTGGTTTAACTGGGAGTCTTTGAAATTCAAGTAAAAGCTAAAGTTTAAGCAAGAACTGCCATCTGTCTTACTAGGTACCTCATAATTAAGAAGTTTTATTATGGATTGGAAATTGCTCAGAAAAAAAATATGTTTACTCTGTTATTGATCCTAGATTGGGGAGGAGCCTTTTATAATAAATTTGCCAACTGGCCAAGGGATGCCAACTGCAGATAACAGTAAGTGATTACCGGCAGATAACATCAAGGGATGCTGTCTCCTTTGCTAAAATCTATTGCTACAGCTGCTGCTGAAGAGAAACTGCAAACAAGGAATTTGAAAACTAAAGCCCATTGACATTTTTTGACCAAGTTGGCTAGTGTGTCATTGGATATCTTTGATGAATTCCTAGAAAGCACACAAAATCTGTTTGACACCTAGGTGTTCCTGAGAACACCAATCAATGGGGCTAAAAACTCAGAGGAATTAACTATGAGAAAAGATATTTGAAGAAACTTCTGTATGCTTCTTTTTTTTCTTAAGATATAGATTTAGATTTTATTCGATTTGTAGCCCGCTCTTCTCCAAAAGGACCCAGGGCGGCGCATAGGGATTTAAAATAACATACAAAAGTAATACAAAATACACAAATTTAAAACCTATTAAATAACAAAAACCTGCGCTAAAACCAATTAAAATCCTATCTAATACTAGTCACAGCGGAGGCTATGTTAGGCCGGCTTGATGAAACAAGTTTGTCTTTAGACCCTGGCGGAAGAGGCGGAGGTCGGTGATGGTATGGAGTTCAGGGGGTAGATCGTTCCACAGGGCAGGGCCCGCCACAGAGAAGGCCCTTCCCCTGGGTGTTGCCAGCCGGCATTGTCCGGCCGACGGCACTCGGAGAAGGCCCTCTCTGTGGGAGCGTATCGGTCTAAGGGATGTATGAAAGCAGAAAAGGCAACTATTTTCTGGAACCCTAAGTTATAATTTGTTTAGTCATGAGGCGAAATAATAGAAAAATATAGCAGTACTTTCAAAGTAAATTAGCTGTGTTGGCAATCACGTGAGATCTTTAAGCTATGATCACCATGGCTTTTCTGATGACTAATAAGCATTGAAAAATTGACATCTTTTGAGAACATGAAGTCTTGAAAGCTCTCATGAGAGAACCTTGGAGATATAGATATATTGTATGAGATCTCATGAGATTTGGGCTAATCATAACCCTAAGATTTAATTTAGTATGATTTCTTTTCAGCTAAGTATGATGTGGAAACCTCATCATCATGCAGCATTAGGGATAAACAAGGCTCTTATGGTATTTCAATAGACCACAGTTTTAAAAATGTTAGCTTTGTACTGAACTCAGCTCTGATGAAAAATTAAAGGCATTGATTTTAATACAATCTTAGAATTCGATAAGTAAACATGTATTTGTTTTATCAAATGTAGGCATACACTGGTTTGTTATAATCAACCCTTATTGTTATCAAAAACATAAGACACTGTACAACCTTTTTTCTAAATTATTTCTGCAATAATACATGGAGCTGACAGGAATATTTATTTTTATTTTATTTTATTACATTTATATCCCGCCCTTCTCCACAGAGGACCCAGGGCGGCGCACAGGAAATTTAAAAAATATACAAAATAGAAAATGAATAAATAATTTAAAATATATATTAAATAATCCCAATCCTATGCTAAAACCAATTATTTGGAACCCAATTTAAAACTTTTCTAAAAGTCCCCATGGGAGGTTAGACTAGGCCGGCTTGATGAAAAAAGTATATCTTTAGACATATTCAATATTTGGTGAACTAATGAATAATGAGTAAAACCATGCCTTGCTGATATAATTATTAAATCACATCTAAATAGCTTACTGATACAGCATGCCATTTTTTAAAAAAAACATCATAATGTACATTAGCAGTATCCATATTTTGCTAAGGTTCTGACGACCATCTTTAAAGCGCTCCATGGCTCAGGGCCTAGTTATATGCGAGACCGTCTCCTGCCCCATACATCCCTTTGGCCGATCCGCTCCCACAGAGAGGGCCTTCTCAGGGTGCTGTCGGCCAGGCAATGCCGACTGGCGACACCTAGGGGAAGAGCCTTCTCTGTGGCGGGCCCTGCCCTTTGGAACGACGTACCCCCTGAAATGCGTACCATCTCGGACCTCCGCCTCTTCCGCCAGTGTCTAAAGACACACCTCTTTCAGCAAGCCGGCCTAGCCTAACCTCCCGCTGGGGCTATTTTAGATAGTTTTAAACTGGGGATTTTAATTTGGATTTTAGCATAGGATTGTAATTTAACATGTTTTTAAATTGTGTATTTATTGTTTTGTATGTTTTTAAATTCCTGTGCGCCGCCCTGGGTCCTTCGTGGAGAAGGGCGGGATATAAATGTGATTAAAATAAAAAACTAAACCAACTTCAGTTAGTATATCTTATAGCGAATCTTCACTCAAGATTCAGGCTAGATGCTTCCTTGAATTGAATTGAATTAATTGAGCTGAACTGAACTGAATTGAATTGAATTTTATTGGATTTGACACCCAAGAAATTCATCTCCAGCACAGGAGCCCTCAGTACACATGCAAAGCAACAGAATAATCATAATTATACCAATAAAAGTGGAGGTAGGACTAAAGGATAAATAATACTACTACAACCATACTACATGGGTAAATATACAAAGATATTAGACAGCACTGTAAAAATTATGTGTTTAGCAGAGTGGTGGCAAGGAGAAAACTGCCCCTGTGTCTAGTTGTTTTGTTTTGGCACACAGGGCCCTATAGAGCCATCCCAGGGAGAAGAGTTCCAATAGTTTATGTCCTGGATGTCTGCAGGTATCTTCTCAGCCCTCCTTCTGACCCACACAATATACAAGCCTATGGAAGGCAGACTGTTTGAAATTGGTGTTTTTTCTTCAGTCCTAACTATCCATTGGAGTCTGGACTTGTTATGTTGGTTGCTGTACTAAACCAGACAGTTTTAGAGGTACGAATGACAGACTCAATAATTCCTCTGTATAAATGTATCAACAGCTTCAGGGGCAGTCTGACCTTCTTGAGTTGATGCAGGAAGAACATTCTTTGTTGCGCTGTTTTAATGATGGTTATCCATTATCCATTTCTAGTCCTAGAGAGGTTATAAAACCCAAAAACCTGAAGGTGTGTACTGCTACATACTTTGCGGTCATGTATAGTAATAGTTTAGTTTAGTTTAGTTTATTTATATTTTTATACTGCCCTACTCCCGAAGAGCGGTGTACAGCTAAAATAAAACACAGATATACAAAAGTGAAAACAATTTAAAAACATATTAAATAATTTGTCCCATAATAAAGTTAAAAACCAAACAAATCCAATTAAAATTAATAACATTTGTATTTACACCAGCCCGGCTTGTTGAAAAAGAAAAGTTTTAAGAGCATGGCGGAAGGTGCGTAGGTCAGTGATAGTTTGTAACTCCGGAGGCAATTCGTTCCAGAGGACAGGTGCTCCCATGGAGAAGGCTCTCCCCCTGGGTGTCGCCAGTCGACATTGTTTAGCTGACGGCACCATGAAGAGACCCTCTCTATGGGAGCGTACTGGCCAGTGGGGAGGTCTTCTCGTAGGTACCCAGGTCCTAAGTCATGGAGCGCTTTAAAGATGGTAACCAACACCTTGAATCACACCCGGAAGACCACTGGAAACCAGTGTAACTCGCACAGGAGGGGTGTTACATGGGAGCATCGCGTCGCCCCCATAATTACACATGCAGCCGCATTCTGGACCAGTTGGATGCTCTTCAAGGGGAGCCCCATAGCTCCCCTTGAAACTAGAAACTCTGGTAAACTAGAAAGGCTCCTCCTAAAATCCCGTCTCATCTCTACAGTTTTAAGAAAGTTCAGCTCCAAATTGTTACGGCTGCACCACAGGGCCAGTTGTTCAACCTCCTACCTATCTGAAGACTCATCACCATATCGAATGAGGCCAGTGACCATTGTATCAGCTGCAAACTTCAGTACTTTAACAGAGGATTCTCTACAGGTGCAATCTTTGGTAAAGAAGCAGGGATGTCAAACTTACTTTGACACTGACTCGGCACAGGATGTATCATGTCTTTTCCCCTTCACTAAATCGGTCATGGCCATGGCCAGTGTGTGATGCATCTGGCTTGCGCCTGGCGAGTTTAACATAGTGAGAAGAGTAATGGAGAGAGAGAGCACACAGCCCTGAGGAACACCTATGCTAATTGTCTGGGTATTAGATGTAATTACCTTACAGGTAATAGCTTCATCATTGATTTATAGGGTGGCAGTTGTGGCTAGGAGGGCCTTTACACAGCTTTGTATCGTACACCAGTTGCATCCCTTCCTGGACCATGAGACACTAGTCAGTGTCATTCATGGTCTGGTTACCAACATAATGGATTACATGCCCTACTTTGGGTTTCCCGTAAAGACCATTTGGAAGCTTTAGCTGGTGCACAATGTGGCTGCACGGACAGTTATGTGTGCCCTCAGAGGGCGTACATTACATCTTTGTTGCACAAGCTGCATTGGCTGCCGTTTTCTTTTGGGCGCAATTTAAGTTGCTGGTTTAAAATCTTATATGGCACGGCTGGAAGACACCCATCCCAGTCTCCTGATATACCCCAAACTGGACAAGTTTTATTTTACATATTACTTTGATGGGGGGTGGGGTGGGGGGTGTTGCCACAATAAAATTATTTTTTTCATTCATTTCAGTGGGAGGGAAGACTTACTGGGGCAGCCCCTCTGGAATGAAAGGATAGGACAAATAGCGATAGCACTTATATACCACTTCACAGTGCTTTTACAGTCCTCTCTAAGCAGTTTACAGAGTCAGCCTATTGACCCCAACAATCTGGGTCCTCGTTTTACCCACCTCGGAAGAAGGGAAGCAGTGATGGGTTTCAAATTTTTTTAGAACCTACTCTGTAGATGTGGCCTATTTTGTGGGCGTGGCTTGGCAGTCATATGACAGGGTGGGAGTGGCCACCTTTTAAAATGTGGTGAAACTCATTTAACAACGCTCTTGCTTAGCAACCAAAATTTTGGACTCAATTGTGATGATAAATTCATTCTTTCTTTCTTTCTTTCTTTCTTTCTTTCTTTCTTTCTTTCTTTCTTTCTTTCTTTCTTTCTTTCTTTCTTTCTTTCTTTCTTTCTTTCTTTCTTTCCTTTCTTCCTTCCTTCCTTCCTTCCTTTCCTTTCCTTCCCGTTGGGTTACTGGCAGCGGCGGACCAGATTTACTTCCAGGTACGCCGGTGGAACCCCCTCTCACCGGTTCTCTAAATTTCACCAACCGGCTCTCGCGAGTAGGTGCGAGCCTGCAGAAACCCACCACTGGAGGGAAGGCTGAGTCAACCTTGAGCCTGGTGAGATTTGAACTGCCGAACTGCAGCTGGCAGTCAGCTCCCTACTGCACCACCTCGACTCTCTGCTTCTACTCTCTCCTTTCTAGTCCTGAGAAGAGCAGATGATTTCTTCCCAAATTAGAATGCTCCTCTGTACATATGCAGATGCTCTTTTTAGGCACTTTGTAGGGAAGTTTGGCTTTGATCATAAGAAGCAGCTCTTCAAAGAACTAAAGAGCCCGACTTTCCATTCAGCTATTCAATCAGCTTCAGACCACAAAGGTTTCCAGTTTGAGAGTACTTGCAATATTAGAGAATCGTTGTTGTTTTTCTTTTCGTATTGGGCTCCCAGCAAGACCTATTTTTCTCTCTTCCAATGGATGTAATCAATTCATTGAGGGGAAAATTAAATGTGCGAGTATATTCTGCATATCAAGACTTCGAATTTGATCTTAGACCAAAATTTTAGACCTTGGTTCTTTTCATCGAAAAAGCTGATATTAACCACAACAATAGTTACATCCACCGACAGAAGGAACTTATGAAATACTGTCCGGGGGATCGTCCCCTCCCTCCCAACAAGGACAAATGATTTGTCATCTTCCATTCGAAAATACAGAATGGTAAACTTGGTCTGGCATCCCCCCCCCCCCAGTTATTTACAAGACAACATAAGCTAGTCTACCTAGATCCTACGAACAGATTTGCCATCTGTTGAAAATGGAGAGAATGAGGCAAAGAAGAAAAATGAGCTCCATCTGTCTAGGAATGTTGCAGGGTGGTCATGCTAGAACATTTGGCACAAGATATGTTTAGAATTAAGTACTCAGAGTCTATATTTCTGAAATCTGTTTGCAATCCTGTTCTACTCCATATTATACCCTTGTTCTTCATAGAATAGATATTTTATATAATACTGTGCAGTCCTAAGACAAGAGCCATTCATTCTACAAGGTTCAGCAGGCACAATCTAGAAGGCCCTTTTTATATCCTTCCTTCCTTCCTTCCTTCCTTCCTTCCTTCCTTCCTTCCTTCCTTCCTTCCTTCCTTGTACATTCTGAGCAAGAATGGTTTCTGCCACATTTCTTAGCAATGTATGGTCAATGACATTTTGCCTGGCTAAATGCAGTCTACCATCCAATAAAGATTTGTGTCTTTATGTCAGGGGTCACCAACCTTTTGGACCTCAGGTATTACTAAATTCATAATTTTAAATCCCATGGACCACTAATATGATCTGCCTAATGACTGGCTGGGTGGGCGTGGCCAGATGAATGGGTGGCCGTGGTCAACTCGATGTCACTCACATCAAGGGGTGCCTCGCCAGCCTCTACTCAACCTTCCCCTCCCAGCCACTCTTCTTCCCCTGTCCGCCTGGGCTCTTTAGGGCCCCAACAGGAAGCAGCTGTTGGGGCTAAGCAGCCATCATGAGAAGGAGTTGGCAAAACAGTTGGTTCAATTCAAATTCTGACTGAGAAGGCAGCTCAGCAGAAGCACCTCACTGAGGAATACAAGCATAGGCTTTCCAAGCAGAGGGAAGACCTGCGGGAGCACAAGGCCAGGTACAGGGTCCTGGAAACTCAGTGGGCTGAGATGGTCAGCCAGTTCCAGGCCATGATGCAATCCCACTGCAACGAGGCCCTCCAGCTCGTTGTTACCAGCAGCACTTCCCTCCAGCCTTCGCCCAAAGTCCCGCACCAGGAGGCTGAAGCAGACCCCAAGTTGGAATTTCTGCCCCCCTCCAACCCACACAAAAAGGACCCACAGGTTGACCCCAAAGGGGGAGACTCTCTGCAGCAACAGAAACATTCATTGCACTTATCCGTCCCAGGGGCTGTAGTTTGAGGACCCCTGATTTAGTGTAATATAAAAAATGCAAATAATTTTTTTGTGGATGACCAGTTGGTAACCACCGTCTTATGTAATCCTTGGGAACAAAAGAGCTCAGGAAATCTTTTCTAGGGTTCAAGTCATTTTTTTAAAAAATTTCGGATTTATACCCCGCCCTTTTCCTTGTTAGGACCCAGGGCGGCGCACAGGCATTTTAAAAACCATAACAAAAACAATATATTTCATTAAAAACATATTAAATTATTAAACCCATGCTAAAAACCCGTTTAAAACCCTGCTAATTACAATTTATGTATAAAAAGTCAGAAACGGGGGGCTATGCCAGGCTGGCTTGTTGGAATAGATATGTCTTAAGACGTTGGCGGAAGAGGCGGAGGTCCGAGATAGTACGTAGCTCAGGGGGTAGGTCGTTCCAGAGGGCCGGGCCCGCCACAGAGAAGGCCCTTCCCCTGGGCGTCGCCAAACGGCATTGCCCAGCTGACGGCACCTGGAGAAGACCCTCTCTGTGAGAGTGGATCAGGCGAAGGGATGTATGGGGCATGACTCCATTCCAGTTAACAGGTCATCCATTTCGCAGCTTGTTGTTTAACATAGCTTTTTCCAAGCTGATGCCTTCCTGCCTACCAAATGAACCCAGTTCTGTAATCCCCAGCCAGTGTTGGGTGGAATTTAGTCTCAAGACCTAAGAATAACAATCGTCGGGTATTCCCGCTTCAAAAATTGGACAAAGTGTTTGATTCGTCACCTGAGCATGGCTTCCTTCTACTATGAGTAAAACAGCCACATCCTTTTTTCAACCTCATGGGGAAGCATAAAAAAGAAAAGTGTAGCTGGTTTAATCTAGGGCTTGCGCAGGATCCAAAACATCTCTCCTGAATCGTTTTTCTAAATATATTTAGCCCTAATACATCGGCTTTATGCAATCTGTAAAGCCTTCCTCCCACCAATAGCATAGACTTCAAGCTACTTTCCCCCTTTTCCACTTCTTAGTTACCGTAATTGATTCGGTCAAGGCGGTTACATTCGCTTTGCTGGCTATTTGCCTGACCTATATAAATTTTAAAGAGTTTTGGAGGAAAGACTAACAGTTTAGCTAAGCCTACGAGACACACGTGAACTTTGTTAGAGAATACCGAATGAATGACAAGACAAACCTAACAGTTTCTTTGAGAGGAAGTGAAGAAAGATACAATTAGGAGATTAGCACTGAGATGGTCTTGCCAAAGGCATTTGCAAGCTCATGACCTGGTCATCCTCCTTTACTGGACATTTCTAGGATTTTTAATGTTGTGCTTTGCAATGCAACGTGAGCAAAATGTGTATGTGATGATTGTAGTGGAGATACAAGGAGATTAATATTTGAAGCATACAGCATTTCTTAGGCCAAGGAGCAATAATTAGTGTAGACTAGACTAAAAGGAAGAGACGCAGTGGCTCAGTGGCTAAGACCCTGAGGTTGTTGATCAGAAAGGTCGGCACTTCGGTGGTTTGAATCCCTAGTGCCATGTAATGGAGCGAGCTCCTGTTACTTGTCCCAGCTTCTGCCAAGCTAGCAGTTCAAAAGCACATGCAAGTAGTAAAATAGTGACTACTTTGGTGGGAAAGTAACAGCACTCCGTGCGCCTTTGGCGTTTAGTCATGCCAGCCACATGACCACCGAGACATTTTTGGACAGTGCTGGCATATGTGCAAGGGGAACCTTTACCTTTACCTTTTTAGACTAAAAGGAAAAAAGAATCAAGTGGGACCAGGACAATGTAATGGGTGGGACCAAGGCAAACATTGTATTTGATTTAATTTGCTTTTAAATTTGTAAAAGCTTTCCTACAGAATGGTTTATTTTTTAAAAAATAAATAAAATGCATATAATTTAATTATAATTGTTAGGAGTAGACTCCTAGTTGTTGGGTAGGCAATATATAATACCATGATGACAAATGGTCATTGTTGCTTTAAGGATGTTGGAATGCAATTAGAGACTGTAATTAACTCCACAATAAGAGGAAGTCAGGAGAGCGCATATTCCTTTCTCTGATCGTCTCTCTCTGCTCGATATCTCTACTCTCTTAGCTTAGAGCTAAGAGCTCTGATATAATTCAATCTTAGCCAACCAATTTCATTGTAATTTTTACAATGACAATAAAGATTATTATTATTATTATTATTTTAGAATTTTAATGGGAATGTTTTAGCACAGGTCCCTAGTTTAATTCATTTTAGACATTTTTACTGTATTTATTGTTATTTATTGATTTTAACTTCTTGTGCACCGCCCTGGGTCAATTTCGATGGAGAAGGAGCGGTTACATAAATCAAAATAAATCTAAATCTAAAAATCTAAATCTACTGTCTGCTATCTGCTCATTTGCCATGACTGACTGTGTGAAGAAGGAAGAAGGAAGAACCGTTAATTGCCACTGTAAGCAATTGTTTGTTTGTTAAGGACTTTGTTTGACTCACTTTGTGAAGCAGTAGTTTAGTTTTACAACACCAGTAAAGCTAATTGTTTTTACTATTTGTGTGTACACTAGCAACGTTTCTCTAGCTGCATATTCCGCTGCACAACTTTCTATCTCCCAACAGAGATATCCCCCAACAATAATAAATAATGGCTTTCCTCATATATTTAATAATTTCCACCTTCAGTCATATTAAATCCCTTGACACCCGAAGCAGTGTAAGAAGAAGTAAAGAAGAAGTCATTTTAGAAACAACAGTTCAGTGAGGATTTGGCAGAAGTATTCAAGGTTTCTGAATACTATAAGCCTTTAGGTTGTGAATGACAAGGGGCAATCATGGACATGTCTACATATAGTAATTTAAAATAGCTACCTGTTGAGCTTAATTCTTGATGTTATATTCATGCAGTTTCTTGTTATTACCTACTATTGGGATGTCAAAACAGACCTGTCAAGAAAGTCAATGACATAATCAATGCTATGTCACATGCAATCAATGACAATCAACTTTTTGTCAAAGAAAAAAAGGGTTGGCACCACAATTATATCATCCTGACTAATGATCCTCCCACCCCCAATGGAACCTCTCTTCTGAATCAATTGACAAGGGCAAAATTCTATTTGGCCGTATTCTTGTGCAGAAACAGAATTGCAGATAATTTATTGCACTGTTTTTCCTCTGGGCAAAGATTTAATTTTTGGATTCACTTGTAAGGTTAAAGAAATGTATATTCCACTAGTTTTCATGTTTAAAATATAAATGTTAGGCAATGACTAGGTTGGTGCAAATCAACCTCCATTTGATTTGGATTAAAGATTTGAGATTCAAAGAGGCGTGATTTGAGATTTAATATGATTTGAGCTGTCCTGAGATTTCAGACATGATTTTGGAAAAAAAGAGTCCTCTATCGGGCAAGCATTAAAACACCTACTACAGAAAAACAGAAATTATTTATTTATTTATTTATTTTATTCGATTTATATCCTGCCCTTCTCCAAAAGGACCCAGGGCGGCGCACAGGAAAATTAAAATAATATACAAAACAATACAAAAATATAAAATTTTAAAAGCCTATTAAATATGAAATCCTGTGCTAAAACCAATTAAAACCCCCCATTTTAAAACTATCTAAACTAGTCAACAGCAGAGGCTATGCAAGGCCGGCTTGATGAAACAAATGTGTTTTTAAATACTGGCGGAAGAGGCGGAGGTCAGTAATGGTACGGAGTTCAGGGGGTAGGTCGTTCCACAGGGCAGGGCCCGCCACAGAGAAGGCCCTTCCCCTGGGTGTCGCCAGTCAGCATTGTCCGGCCGACGGCACCCTGAGAAGGCCCTCTCTGTGGGAGCGTATCGGTCTAAGGGACGTATGGGGCAGAAGACGGTCTCGCATGTAGCTAGGTCCCGAGCCATGGAGCGCTTTGAAGATGGTCGTCAGGACCTTGAAGCGCACCCGAAAGACCACAGGAAGCCAGTGCAGCTCGTGCAGGATCGGTGTTATATGGGAGCATCTAGAGGCTCCCGTAATCACCCGCGCGGCTGCATTCTGCACTAACTGTAGCTTTCGAGTGCACCTCAAGGGAAGTCCCATGTAGAGAGCATTACAGTAGTCGAGTCGGGACGTCACGAGGGCCTGAATGAATTAGGAGAGAGACCCTAGAGACTCTAGAGAGACCCTAGAGACATTATTAAGCTGGTTCCAGCTTGATATCTTGAAGGATTTCACCACAATAAACTTGTGATATAGGTATTTGACTAGGACTTCATTGAAGGCACAGCTAATCGCAATAAGGAAACCATAGCAATGTAGCTTCCAAATACTTCAGCACATAGTGGAAGCTGTGCTGACTGAACCAATGCAGAAAGATCCAAAATGAACTTTTGGTTAAACTGCTATTTTTATTTCCATCTTTTCTTCCCCTTTTGCTCTTTTGGGGCACCAGCTTTGGAGCGATGCTGAAATATCATAGGCAGTTGATTTGGGGCACAGTTGATTTGGGGCACAGACTATTTCTCCTTCCATCAGAATGCTTTTAAAAAGTAATGAAAGCATCATTCTATCACACTGTGGATATGAGAGAAAGATGTTGTGAAGCCTGCAGAAAAGAGGAAGCACTTGTATTGCAAAACCATGAGTACTGGCGTCCTGGAGATGCCACAGCCCAGGTGAAGTAGTATGTTGATTTAGATGAGTCTCAGGCCTTGTTGAATTAATGTAGCATTCATAGCCCACTGAGAAGCTCACAGATCTGTCTGGGAAGAAAACTAAGGTGTCCTAAGGTGCGCTTAAAATAACAAATACAATGCACTCCTAGGCTGAATTAACAGAGGGATAGAAGCAAGAACACCTGAAGCGTTATAATGCCTTGGTAAGACCTCGCTTGGAATATTGCATCCAATTTTAGTCTTCACGAGATGCAATACAGCCCCGGTTCGAATCCCAGTAAAGGGTATGACTAGCTGATGAGAGCTAAAAAGCTCGAAATAGATCTAACCTAGTCTCTCTGCTTGATTTATTCACACACACACACACAAACACACATATATATAGCTGATGTAATGGGTAGAGCCTGGTTAGGCTGTAGTGCTAGGCTTCTGCCTTGGATGCATTGCAGCCCCGGTTCGAATCCCAGTGGGGTGTGGCCAACTGATGAGAGCTAATAAACTCGAAATAGATCTACCTTGGTCTCTCAAATTTAAATTATTGATCAGCTCATAAAACTAACACACACACACACACACACACATAGATATAGATATAGATATAAAGTTGAGACTCCAGAAAGAATAAAGAGAAGAGTGACAAAAATGATTAGGGGACTGGAGGCTACAACCTATGAAGAATAGTTGCAGGAATTGGGTATGTTTAGTTTAATGAAAAGAAGGACTAGGGGGAGACATGATAGCAGTTCCAATATCCAAGGGGTTGCCACAAAGAAGAGGGAGTCAACTTATTTTCCAAAGCACTAAAGGTAGGAGAAAAAGCAATGGATGAAAACTAATCAAGAAAACAACCAGCCTAAAAGTAAGGAAAAAATTTCCTGACATTTAGAATAATTAGCCAGTGGAATGAGTTGCCTCCTGAAGTATGGGTGCTCCAAGAATGGAGAATTTTAAGAAGATATTAAACAACCATTTTTTTTAAATAGTAGAGGGTTTCCTGCTTGAGCAGCGGGTTGGATCTTCCAACTCTGTTATGTTATTCTATGCCAGTGGTCGTCAACCTGGTCCCTACCACCCACTAGTAGGCATTCAAGCTTTCATGGTGGGCGGTAGGGGTTTTGTCCAATACTGAAGCACTTTCCTTTTTTTAATTTAATTGACTTCCTTACTTTATAAATCATCATCACTGTGGAACTGGTGGGCAGTTAGAAAATTATACTACTAACAGAGATACAAAAATGGGCAGTAGATATAAAGAGGTTGACTACCCCCGTTCTATGCCAAAGGGTGTAGTAATCAGAGCCAGAAAGGTTGTATGCAACCATTGTAGGCTAGCAACCATTAATAACCTTCTTTTTTCTCATTTTCTCTATATCCCTTTTCAAATATTCATTTTCTCTGTGCTCCTTCTTTTCCACAAAATTAGTTTTGGAAAAGTAATATGAAGAACGTTTCTTCTCGTGATTGGTGGTTTGGAAGGGGCCCTCAAACCATTTCATCTGTGGGAAAGGGCTGTTCAATGTAAAACAAATGTCTCTAAAAGCCACTAGAACAGTGGTTTTCAACATGGGGTCCAACGACCCTTTCACAGGGGTCGCCTAAGACCATAGGAAAACACATATTTTCGATGATCTTAGGAATCGAGACACCAATTTTATGGTTGGGGGTCACCACAACATGAGGAACTGTATTAAAGGGTCTTGGCATTGGTAAGGGTGAGAACCACTGCACTAGAAAGAAGGAAGAAATGTCTGCCTTGAATTGACAAGACAGTTTCCTTCCCCATCTTCTTCCCCATCTTCTTCCCCATCTTCTTCAAGTAGCTTGGAACATTTATAAGAATCCGTATCTCTGCAAATCAATTCCATGGCAGGACCGTGAAATAAGCAAAGAAACCAATGTCCTCGCCACTTAAGTTGCCTAGCACAGGGGTCTCCAACCTTTGCAACTTTAAGTCTGAAGGACTTCAGCTCCCAGAATTCTCCAGCCAGCTAGCTTTGCTGGCTGGAGAAGTCTGGGAGCTGAAGTCCTTCAGACTTAAAGTTGCAAAGGTTGGAGACCCCTGGTCTAGCAGTAAGAGAATTCTTGCAGATCAATCTTTGACTAATGTCACCACTCTCCCTCCAACCCTCCCGCCCCGTAGATTTTAGGAGACACATTTGAAGGAATGAATGGGGAAAAAAATCTTTTAAACCTTCAAGTACTCATGATCTGTAATTGGGGATTCCACTTCTCCAACGACTGATACTTCTTATCTCCGGCTGTGCAGTTGCCATGGCGATGTGTGCTCTATCTTAGGTGACCACTCTTACTGCCAATTACTACAGCTGATGAACACAGCAATTATACTGGTGTCCTTAGGTGCACTTAAAATGACAAAGACAAGTCAGTGGGTCCCTAGCATTAGAAAGCACACGACTTCCAGGCTGTCCTAGAAAAACAAATTTCTCTAGCTGCTAAAGTTCATGTTGTCACCTCAGCCATAATGGATGGGGTGGATTAGTCTGCCTGGGATAAAGGTTATACGGGGACAAGATAGGCTAGTTCGGCAAGGAGAAGCAGAAAGAGCAGCTGCCGACATTGAACAGAGTGGCATCTCCTGAATGTTGCTTGTTCCCCGTTTGGGCTGAGTTCAACCAAAACATCCATGGCTTTTTCTTAGCAAAATGCATACGAGATCGCCTTCCGCCACCGAGAGCCTCCCGCCGGCCAGTACGCTCCCCTAGAGAGGGTCTCCTCATGGTGCCGTCGACTAGACAACGTCGACTGGCAACACCCAGGGGGAGAGCCTTCTCCATGTGAGCACCTGTCCTCTGGAACGAATTGCCCCAGGAGGTACGAATTATCCCTGACCTACGCGCCTTCCACCGTGCTCTTAAAACTTTTCTTTTTCAACAAGCCGGGCTGGCGTAAATATAAATTTTATTAATCTTAATTGGGTTTATTGGTTTTTAACTTTTATTATGGGCCAAATTATTTAATATGTTTTTAAGTTGTTTTAACGTTTGTATATCTGTGTTTTATTTTGGCTGTACACCGCCCTGAGTCCTTCGGGAGTAGGGCAGTATAAAAATATATACAAACAAACAAACAAACAAACAAACAAACAAATAAATAAATAAAGTACAGCAAAATATGTAAAGCAGGTGTGGGCAAACTGGCATCCGTCGGCATCTTTTTGTTTGTTGGTGAGTAGGGTGGAAGGTGCTGCCGTTATTTCTGATTCTTAGATAAGAATCTAATCTTAGATAAGATAATTAGAACTGCAGAAAAATAATGGCTACCAGCCTGTCTTCCTTTGAGGCCCTGTACACTGCACCAGCCAGAAAGAGGGTTGTGATAATATCTACAGACCGCCTCCTACCACATACCTCCCTTCGACCTGTCCGCTCCCACAGGGAGGGCCTCCTGAGAGTGCCGTCTGCCGGTCAATGCCGGCTGGCGACTCCCAGGGGAAGAGCCTTCTCTTTGGCAGGCCCTGCCCTCTGGAATGACCTGCCCCCCGACCTTCGTACAATCACGGACCTCCGCCTCTTTCGCCGGGCATTAAAAACATACTTTTTTCATGTGGCCGGCCTGGCATAGTTTTTATTATTGATTTTTAGTCTGGTTTTAATTATGAATTTTAGCACGGGTCCCAAAATTTAATTTATTTAATCTATTTTTTAACTATGCTTGATTGTATTTATTATCTCTGCTTTGATATTCCTGTGCACCACCCTGAGTCCCTTGGGAAGAGAGGGTGGTATAGAAATATAATAAAATAAAAATAAATAAAAATAAATAAATAAATAAATAAAATAAAATAAATTACCCCTTTTCCTATATTCTTATAACTTTGCTGCTTGTATCTTGCGATTTATATTAATTGTTTTATTTAGAATCCAGTTATGATTTGGAGGTTCTCTGAACCAGCCATAACATTAGCTACGGGTTCTCCTGAACTCGGGCAAACCTGTAGCAGCCCTCCTCTGGAGCTGAGCATTTACTGGCCAGGTGCCTTTTCTGATGCCACACTGAGTTCGCTGCAGGCATTTTTTTCCTTTGCACCTAGGAGAGAAACATCTACTGCTACCTAGGACTGAACCTTCAAACTTCTGAGTGGGAGGTGAGCATCTGCATCACCGGACCACCACCAGATATCGCAGTCTGATTATCTACTATCTAGTCCAGGGATGTCCAAACTTGGGAACTTTAAGACTTGTGGACTTCAACTCCCAGCTATGCTGGCTGGGGAATTCTGGGAGTTGGAGTCCACAAGTCTTAAAGTTCCCAAGTTTGGACATCCCTGATCTAGTCCCATCTCCCTAACAGTGTTCTATCAACACATAATCATACAAATTGGTTTTAAAAAATCATAGGAGGAATGCAAAGTTGATATCCAGAAGCCCTTTTCCAGGAGAATGGTGATGAGACCTGATAACATCATTATTTCCTTTTCCTTTAGATAGACTTACAACAGTAGTACAACTAGTCGCATTGGATCAAAATTTGGGCTAATGTTCTATGCTGCCAGCTTCGGTATTGAGCTCTGAAATGGCAAGGAGTTTCCTATAGTTGCTCTTTATTTTTAGCTCTCAATCTGAGAGATAGATAAAGCACTCCGTTACCTGTCACCCCAGTCCTCCCCCCCAATGTTTTCCTACACCACTGATGGAATGGAGTAACTTTAACCCTGTTATTTCCTGTTAGTTGACCTTTTTTTGCTGCTCTTACAACATTGCTAACTGTTTCTTTTCCCCCTCCTCCCTCCCAATTCCTCATTGACCGATTGAACACATTGTGTAAATAACCTTTGTATGTTGTGGTGATCCTTGCAAACTGTCTAGGAAAATAGAGAGTGAGTGTAGGAAATTGCATTGCTATAACCAATCATCTGTCCCTGGTACATTCAGCTAGGATTTCAACATCAAGTGATATTAGATGCTTCAGGATTTGAGACCATTTTTTTCTAGATCTAGAAAAGCATCTGAGATCTTCTATATACGAAAAGCAGGAATTCAATACCGAGTGATATTAGATGCTTCAGGATTTGAGACCATTTTTTCTAGATCTAGAAAAGCATCTGAGATCTTCTATATACAAAAAGCAGGAATTCAACATCAAGTGATATTAGATGCTTCAGGATTTGAGACCATTTTTTCTAGATCTAGAAAAGCATCTGAGATCTTCTATATACGAAAAGCAGGAATTCAATACCGAGTGATATTAGATGCTTCAGGATTTGAGACCATTTTTTTCTAGATCTAGAAAATAATTTGAGATCTTCTATATAGGAAAAGCAGGAATTCAATACTGAGTGATATTAGATGCTTCAGGATTTGAGACCATTTTTTTCTAGATCTAGAAAATAATTTGAGATCTTCTATATACGAAAAGCAGGAATTCAATACTGAGTGATATTAGATGCTTCAGGATTTGAGACCATTTTTTTCTAGATCTAGAAAATAATTTGAGATCTATATACGAAAAGCAGGAATTCAATACCGAGTGATATTAGATGCTTCAGGATTTGAGACCATTTTTTTCTAGATCTAGAAAAGCATCTGAGATCTTCTATATACGAAAAGCAGGAATTCAATACCGAGTGATATTAGATGCTTCAGGATTTGAGACCATTTTTTTCTAGATCTAGAAAAGCATCTGAGATCTTCTATATACGAAAAGCAGGAATTCAATACCGAGTGATATTAGATGCTTCAGGATTTGAGACCATTTTTTCTAGATCTGGAAAAGCATCTGAGATCTTCTATATACAAAAAGCAGGAATTCAATACTGAGTGATATTAGATGCTTCAGGATTTGAGACCATTTTTTTCTAGATCTAGAAAAGCATCTGAGATCTTTTATATACGAAAAGCAGGAATTCAATACTGAGTGATATTAGATGCTTCAGGATTTGAGACCATTTTTTTCTAGATCTAGAAAAGCATCTGAGATCTTCTATATACAAAAAGCAGGAATTCAATACCGAGTGATATTAGATGCTTCAGGATTTGAGACCATTTTTTTCTAGATCTAGAAAAGCATCTGAGATCTTCTATATACGAAAAGCAGGAATTCAATACCGAGTGATATTAGATGCTTCAGGATTTGAGACCATTTTTTTCTAGATCTAGAAAAGCATCTGAGATCTTCTATATACAAAAAGCAGGAATTCAACATCAAGTGATATTAGATGCTTCAGGATTTGAGACCATTTTTTCTAGATCTAGAAAAGCATCTGAGATCTTCTATATACGAAAAGCAGGAATTCAATACCGAGTGATATTAGATGCTTCAGGATTTGAGACCATTTTTTTTCTAGATCTAGAAAATAATTTGAGATCTTCTATATAGGAAAAGCAGGAATTCAATACTGAGTGATATTAGATGCTTCAGGATTTGAGACCATTTTTTTCTAGATCTAGAAAATAATTTGAGATCTTCTATATACGAAAAGCAGGAATTCAATACTGAGTGATATTAGATGCTTCAGGATTTGAGACCATTTTTTTCTAGATCTAGAAAATAATTTGAGATCTATATACGAAAAGCAGGAATTCAATACCGAGTGATATTAGATGCTTCAGGATTTGAGACCATTTTTTTCTAGATCTAGAAAAGCATCTGAGATCTTCTATATACAAAAAGCAGGAATTCAATACCGAGTGATATTAGATGCTTCAGGATTTGAGACCATTTTTTTCTAGATCTAGAAAATAATTTGAGATCTATATACGAAAAGCAGGAATTCAATACTGAGTGATATTAGATGCTTCAGGATTTGAGACCATTTTTTCTAGATCTAGAAAAGCATCTGAGATCTTCTATATACGAAAAGCAGGAATTCAATACCGAGTGATATTAGATGCTTCAGGATTTGAGACCATTTTTTTCTAGATCTAGAAAAGCATCTGAGATCTTTTATATACGAAAAGCAGGAATTCAATACTGAGTGATATTAGATGCTTCAGGATTTGAGACCATTTTTTTCTAGATCTAGAAAAGCATCTGAGATCTTCTATATACGAAAAGCAGGAATTCAATACCGAGTGATATTAGATGCTTCAGGATTTGAGACCATTTTTTTCTAGATCTAGAAAAGCATCTGAGATCTTTTATATACGAAAAGCAGGAATTCAATACTGAGTGATATTAGATGCTTCAGGATTTGAGACCATTTTTTTCTAGATCTAGAAAAGCATCTGAGATCTTCTATATAAAAAAAGCAGGAATTCAATACCGAGTGATATTAGATGCTTCAGGATTTGAGACTATTTTTTCTAGATCTAGAAAAGCATCTGAGATCTTCTATATACGAAAAGCAGGAATTCAATACTGAGTGATATTAGATGCTTCAGGATTTGAGACCATTTTTTTCTAGATCTAGAAAAGCATCTGAGATCTTCTATATAAAAAAAGCAGGAATTCAATACCGAGTGATATTAGATGCTTCAGGATTTGAGACCATTTTTTTCTAGATCTAGAAAAGCATCTGAGATCTTTTATATACGAAAAGCAGGAATTCAATACTGAGTGATATTAGATGCTTCAGGATTTGAGACCATTTTTTTCTAGATCTAGAAAAGCATCTGAGATCTTCTATATACGAAAAGCAGGAATTCAATACTGAGTGATATTAGATGCTTCAGGATTTGAGACTATTTTTTTCTAGATCTAGAAAATAATTTGAGATCTACATACGAAAAGCAGGAATTCAATACCGAGTGATATTAGATGCTTCAGGATTTGAGACCATTTTTTTCTAGATCAAGAAAAGAATCTGAGATCTTTTATAGACAAAAAAGCAGGAACTCGGCTACCAAGCCCATGGCCCTCATTGCTGTATATGAGACCAGAATATTGATCTGTTTAGTTCACTGCTGTCTACACCACCATGTTTCAAATTTGGCAATTTTAAGATGGGTGAATTTCAGCTCTCAGAAATTACCAGGCAGCATGCTTTCCGGGGAATTCTGGGAAGTCCATACATCTTAAAGCTGCCGCATTTGAAAAACCCTGCTCAACACTAACAAGCAGTAACTTTCCGGGTTTGTAGACATAGGGACTGAAACGTGTTGACCTGAAATAAGAACTCTTATTGAGACGCACCAAGGCATTTTCATGTTCAGAAAGTAGGAGGGGGAAAATAGGCTGGATATGTTAACTGCCTTGAGTTATTTGGAAAAATAATAGAGGCAGAAAACAAACAAACAAACAAACAAACAAATAATCAATCAATCCTTTCCAACCAAAAGAGTTTGAAATATCTTTGCTTTATTCATATATTTTTATCTGTAAAGGTAAAGATTCCCCTGTACATGCACGCTAGTAGTTAGTAGCTACTAGCATGTAACTAGTAGCGTGCTAGTAGCTCTAGGGGGTTCAAGCTTTTCAAAGCTGAAGAGCCAGTGCTGTCCAAAGATGTCTCTGTGGTCATGTGGCTGGCATGGCTAAACACCAAAGGTGCAGGGAACACTGTTCGCTTCCCAACAAAGTGGTCCCTATTTTTCTATTTGCATTTTTGACGTGCTTTTGAACTGCTAGGTTGGCAGAAGCTGGGACAAGTAACAGGAGCTCACTCCATTACGCAGCGCTCGGAATTTGAACAGCTGAACTGCAAATCTTCAGATTGACAGGCTCAGCGTCTTAGCCACCGAGCCACCCCGTCCCCTTATTTGTCTCTGTAGTTCTATCAAATTAGGGAAGAAACCTCCATCTCCTGTCAAGGAATACATCAGCCAATATCTGATAACTATAGAAAACAGATTAACAGAGTTGGAAGGGACCTTGCAGGTCATCCAGTCCAACCCCCTGCCCAAGCATGAGACCCTACATCTGCCCTCTACCTAGGATCGAACTCACAACCTCCTGATTGGGAGGCGGGACCGAAATATTGTGAAGGAAGCTTTGTATACAGGGAAAGCTCAGCAAACACCCATCTAGATCTGCTGTGCACATTTTCCCATTCAGTCTTCCTTGTGTTCGGCCAGCTACCATTTAGCACTGCATCACGAATCCTGTTTGTTAGGCTATTCACCACCAAAGTTATTTCTGCTCTTTCTGGAATCCAGCTGTAAACTCCGCATGCTTACTAGTCATATTGAATCTGTCAGGCAGGGAGTCACTTTGCCCACAGGTGCAACCTTACTTAATATGCTGTGAAACTTCAGTTTGTGACTGGAACCACCTGCTGTAATTAAAGAAAAGCCACCCATCTGATTATAGAGAAGCCTTGGGGTTGTTTCCCCCCCACCCCCGAATTTATTTGCAACCATTTTGAATGAAAATTGGCACAAATGTACGTACCTGCTAAATGAAACAGGTGGGTGTTTAAGTCTCTTTCATCCTATCTAGTCATTTCAAGTGAAAGATGCTGTCAAGGGACCATGGCTGGAGGGAGATACAAGCAGAAGGGAAGGCTTCTGTGAACTCTTGCATGGATTCAGTGAGCCCGTGGGGCCTGTTGCGAGTCTCAATGTATGAGGAGTCAGTAAATCCAACTGTGGTGTGACAGCCTGACCTTTGAAATGTGTGCTGAAAGAACACATAATTGCCGTCGACGCTTCAGAGCCATTGCTCTACATTAATGTGAAATCAAAGAGCCCTCTTCCCTCACTTGCTTTCATATCAAGTGCATAATTTACAGCTGGTTGGTGTTGGTTTCTACCCAGCTACTGCTTCGTCACAGTTTCCGAAGAAGATTTGTGGATGCTACTTTGATTTTGCTCTTCCTTCTTCAATGTCCCTTCCTTGGTAGGATGGCCTTACTGATGGGGTAAGCATTTTGAGCAACAGCTGCAGGCAAGGAGCTGGTAATATGAAATTAAAAGAAGACCATGACGCTGATAGAACTATTAGACCTGGCCCTGTCAGACTGAATTTGATATAATCTGTGATTCATTCCAGTGTCAGTCTTAAAGTAACGATGTTAGACACAATTAGCCTGAATTAGATTGGCCACATCCTTTCCACATTTATCTGTATTTTCATTCAGATTTGACTTGACAATCTATTCGGTTGCTATCAATCGTTCATTCACGACTCTAGTTCAGTTAGATACAAGAATTCATGAATAACGTTCTATGAACAGAGGCTAAGTCAGCTATATTTTTAGCAGAGATTGTTATGTAAATGTTCTCTTTTCCCTGCTACCCACGTTAAGTAAATAAATTGACAAATTTGTATCTCAAACACTTCAGTTAACATAATAATCTGGTGAATTATGACTTTTAAGGCTCGTAGAGTACTGAAAAGATGCAGGATTAATGCAACATGTGAGCATCAAAAGCAAAAGACAAAATTGTCATCTGACTCTTCCATACCTTGTAGAGCATGTGTTCACGAGGTTAAAAGTAGCGTTCTGACTTTATACTCCAACAAATCCTGCACAAAACCTATGTTATATAATGCCAATATCTCAGTGGTTTTGAAAGCTCATTGTCACAAGAAATGAAAAGGGCCTGTCTATGGTCATAGCATGATCTGTTCACATTCTAAAGTTCTCCCAGATATTAATTCTCTAAAGTTGGTCTTATTTGTCTCTCTTTGCTAGCAAGAGTAAGATCTAAACAAAACAAGGCATATTGAGCCTTGTTTTTTTATTCTACCGGTCTATTTGGATTTATTGACAACGTGGTCACTGGAGCTCAGTTAAGAGAACATTTTCATCGTTCTGTTAGTAGAAGTGGGAACCAAAAATGTTTTTAACAGATATAATAGTCTGGAAAATGTATAGAAGGAAAGCAAAGTGTAAACAATGTAAATATGGTATAATCCATGTGCATTCCACTCCAACAGACACTGGAGAGCTTATAAAATCCAATAAAAAGACAATTAAAACATTGTGCCTGTTAATGGTATCTGCTTAGAAAAAGGTCCCTTTATTTCAAATATATGGTTTAAGCTTAAGTCTATTCATACATACCCATGACAAAGTAATTAATACAAATCTAAACGGATATAACTGGTGTGATTGCATAAAATGGAAGGAGACGAAAACGAATGAAGGCCATACGGGCTAAGGCTGGCAAAGCAGGAACCAACAATTCCTGTTGAAATGGAGTGGCATTTTAGCCCCATAAATGAATGACTGAATTCTCAATCTGGACATAATAATTGTGTAAATATGGAACAGATGGCTATGCCACTCGAAGCTGAGAAAAGAATTACCAAAATGGCGTTCGCTTAAAATAATAGGATTCTAGGGTTTTAACCTTAGGGCTGTCATTATAGAGGACTTGATTTCCTGAAATCCTGAAGGACTTGATGTCCTGAAATATGTCTGTCTGTCTGTCTGTCTGTCTACAACATGATCACACCTCGTTTTCAGTAAAACAGCTTATCAAAACTATTGACTGTGTGTAGCTTGAATATGGGGTTGAATTTCCAGGCAGTCTAATGTGAAGTCTGACAGCAAGATCTGCCCACTCATTTTCTGAATGCTACAGGATCGTTCACATACTGATCCTAGATTAAATGATGGCTACAGATTCACAACCCTGCTAACCATTTTTTTTAAATAATTACCGTAGGATGGAAACCCTGACAATTTTAGTATTTCCTTTGAAAAATGTGGCTTTTGCATCACTTAAAGATATGAATGCTCTCCCATATAAGATTTCTAATACTAGAGTGAACTGCAGAAGGGGCAACTGCTAGACTGGTAAAGGTAAAGGTTTCCCTCACAAATATGTGCTAGTCGTTCCTGACTCTAGGGGGCGGTGCTCATCTCCGTTTCAAAGCCGAAGAGCCACCACTGTCCAAAGACGTCTCCGTGGTCATGTGGCCGGCATGACTAAATGCCGAAGGTGCACCGAACGCTGTTACCTTCCCACCAAAGGTGGTTCCTGTTTTTCTACTTGCATTTTTGCATCCTTTTGAACTGCTAGATTGGCAAAAGCTGGGACAAGTAATGGGAGCTCACTCCGTTATGCAGTGCTAGGGATTCGAACCGCCAAACTGCCGACCTTTCTGACTGACAAGCTCAGCATCTTAGCCACTGAGCCACCGTATCTCTTGAGCTACCGCATCCCCACTGGACTGGACCCTTTGCCAATTCTGTAACAAACCGACAATTAATTTCAATTCAATCAGCCCTTTAAGGTAGAACATACTAGGAAAATAAAATCCTATAGACCAAGACAACTTTAATTGTAAAGCTATAATAACAGAATCTTGCATGCCTGAACTCACCTCTTTCTTTTTATTTCATGAGAACTAGGAAGCCTCTTGTCTGAGACATTTTATCAGGTTACATTTCTGTCCCAGACTCATCTCTCTTTTATCCAACCCTTGTCTTTCATTTTCCTTCAATCCCTCAAGGCTATTCACTCTTCCTTCTACAACAGGGACCATAAACTGCAATACCTGTCACCTTCAAGAGGAATACAAATCACTGCAGGGGTATACTGCTTCAGTCCTTAGCTCAGGATATGGGCTGGAATGAAAGAGGCTTAAATGACTAGTTTAAAGAGGGATTATCAGATAAAAGACAGGAAAGATTCAGAGCTTCCCAGAGCTTTTTTTTTTTTTTTTTTTTGCGCTAACCAGATCTGCCTGAGTATTGATGGAAAACTGGAAGAATTGTGACATGGATGGGAGAGGAAGGCGTCACGTTTATCTTTCATTTTGTTCCTCCCCCTCCTCCTCCGCTCATTAGAGATTCAGAAGATGACTTTTATGTTGAGGTAGTGAAAATCTGGGAGAATCTATTGTTGTCTGGGAAAGGGATGTAGAAGTAGATGGTTGCAGTAATTCTATTCTAGGTTGGAAGAGGGATGATGGAACCTGTAGCTTTTTGTGTCTGAAGCTTTATTATACATTTATTTCTAACTTTGCTGTGCTAACTATTCAGCTGATTATCTTAGAACAGAACATCAGAGTTGGAAGAGACCTTGGAGGTCTTCCTGTACAACCCCCTGATCAAGCAAGAAGCCCTATACCATTTCAGTCTAACTGTTGTCCATTCTCCTTTAAAAACCTCCAATGTTGGAGAACCTAAAACCTCTGGAGGCCAGTGGTTCCACTGATTAATCATTCTAACTGTTCCAATTAATTGTTCTGATTGTTCTAGACTTATCAAGATAAGGTTTGTGTAGTGTATATTGGAGGTGGTGACTTTTTGAGAGCTGCATGCAACAGGCTTTCATTTTAATGTATGCTAATTCGTGTCAATTTAAAGTGAAAATAAAGCAATTCTAAGTTTAAGAAGGTTGTTCTCTTTAAGAGGGCTTCAAATACCCAACATACCCATCAAGATTTTCTTTTACTCAGGCAGGTACCCTGTTTCCCTGAAAATAAGACCTCTCTGGACAATCGGGCTTTTGAACCCATAAGCCCTTCCTTCAAAGATAGCTTCTATCCTTGGGCTGTGAGACTTTTAAATTCAACCACAATCACTCCATGCACATGCTAGTTTTTTCTTTTTTCTTTTCTCTCTTTTTTTTTGTTTCTGTTATAATTTTGCAGCAGTGAAGTTAAAACCAATTTCATTGTAATTTTAGTACAATGACAATAAAGATGATGATGATGATTATTATTATTTACGTTATTCATAAAACATGAAACTCAGCCAACTGAACATTTAAAAATGCATTGCAAATACTATTGACTGGTGCTAATGGTTGATACAGTTTGCTGCCAGCATCCTAGGTATCAACCAAGTATCTTCTTAGGATGTAAGATGTTCCAAGTAGCGCCGTTTTTTGCAGTTCTGCTGGTGTTGTTGCAGGAAGCTGCAATTTGCTGATATATTTAGTAAAATTTTTGGACATGGTGCCAAGTGCCCCGATGACAATGGGTGTCACTGTGACATGCTTCATCCATAGCCGTGTAGGTTTGACGGCCAGGTTGTGATATTTCATTATTTTTATCTAGCTCTTTTTCTTCGGCTCTGGCATCTCCAGGAACAGCGATATCTATAAACTGTACACTTCAGCCTTCTGTTTCATTTATAATAAATTATTATTATTATTATTATTATTATTATTATTATTGTTGTTGTTGTTTTGTTATTATTATTATTATCTTTATTCATAAAACATGAAACTCAGCCAACTGAACATTTAAAAATGCATATTACAAATACTATGTTACAAATACTGGTGCTAATGGTTGATACAGTTTGCTGCCAGCATCCTAGGTATCAACCAAGTATCTTCGTATTATTATTATTATTATTATTATTATTATTATTATTATTATTATTATTATTATTAGTAGTAGTAGTAGTAGTAGTAGTAGTAGCAGCAGTAGTAGCAGTAGTAGTAGTAGTAGTATTAGTATTATTAAAATAAGCCATTCCTGAAAATATTGCAGCACAACTGTAGCCATGGGATGACCACGCTCACCACCTCCTGCACCTCAAAAATAATTAGACTTCCCAGTAAATAAGGCCAAGAACTTTTTTTGGGGGGGGGGGTGTCAAAAGAAAATAAGCCCTGTCTTATTTTTGGGGAAACACGGTATTTATTTCTCTTCCCATTCTCTATCTTCCACCTGTACTTTATTGCACATGTTAATGCTTCAAATTCTACCTTGGGAGCTGAATGTTTTACAATCCCCACATAGAACTGGTGGGTAGCCAAATGCATTCCTTTTCAGGCAATTCCTTCCAGCCCACAATGAAAGGAATTGTGACCTTTTTTTTTAATCAAGGATATTTTGGTCCTCAAAACAAGCCTTTCCACACTGGTGTCATCTCCTCAAAGGGACAAAATGTCTTCTCAAGGTACAAACCGACCTCAGGAATTGGAAACATTTACAGATTTCTTCATACATACACAGGCCATGGCCAGGTGAATTCCCTCCCTCCCCTTTTCAACTTTGCATTATATACAGTATATAACTAGTGCAACAAACAGATCAGATGCTTTATCCAACAATCTGGAACAATCTGGCTAGCTGATGAGAGCTAAAAAGCTCAAAATAGATCTATCCTAGTCTCCCTGACTTATTTATTGATCAGCTCAAAAACGTAACACACATATTAAAAAAATTACACAATGGCTTTCTGTCTAGATGGTTTCTGGTGATGAGCCGAAAGGCAGAAAAGGAGAGCAGCATGCTTCCTCCCTTAATTGGGGCCCTAACAGGGTGTTGCGGAACAATTATATGTGTGTGTGTGTGTGTGTGTGTGTGTGTGTGTGTGTGTTAGTTTTTATGAGGCAGTTGTAATTGCCACCAGACCACTGGTTCTATCTTGAGCAGCTATCCTGATCACCTGATCAGCTCAAAAACCTCATAGCTTTCTGTCTAGATGGTCTCTGGTGATGAGCCGAAAGGCAGAAAAGGAGAGCAGTATGCTTCCTCCCTTAATTGGGGCCTAACAGAGTGTTGTGGCACAAGCATATATGTTTATGTCAGAGCACCTGGTATGCCCAAATATGGGAGGAAGGGAGCTTACTTCTACCCATTTTGCCTTTCAGCTCCAACCTAGCAGCCTTGAAAAAATATATATATTTTCAAGAGAGGGATAGAGGGGGCTTAGATATGATCCTATAGCCCTGTATGGAAGTCCACAATTGGCTTACTTAAATATCTATATTTGCACCAAAATAATAACTGGCATGACTTGCACTTATTGAATGAACAGAAAATAACAACATATTCCTATATTGTACTAAACCAATTCTGCAGAGTGTGAATATCTCATGGTAGACTTAACTATAATGAGATTTTCATGAAAAATGAGAATTGACACGAAAAGAAGACACATTGCTGAGGACCCTTGATGAATTCAGTGAAGATTCAAGATGTTATTCCAGTGCATTTATAGCACTTCTCCAAGAATCCTGGGTTCTGTAGTTCATTGAGCTGTGATCAATTCTAGATTCAGTAGAAAAAGGAACTGTTTTGAAAATGGCTCAGGAACAATGTACGTGACATAGGAACCTTGCTGAACTTGTAAATGCTTGGGTGGAGAGTGTATGCCTTAGGTTTCAGTGTGAATGTAGGAGAAGGGAGATCAGATAAAAAATAAATAAGCAAAACCTGATTTTAAGCAAAGGTCTTATGAGTTTCTCTCCTTCTGTTTTGTAAAATAATAATAGCAGAGGAGTTAATTCTGGCGGCATATGACCACACCTTAAGAATGAATACACACAAAGCCAGAATTGAGAAAACAGTAACAGGCTGAAAATGCCGCCTTTGCAAAGAAGCTGAAGAATCAATGGACCACCTAGTTAGCTGCTGCACGAAGACTACAAACAACAGTATGACAAACTAGCATCAATAGTGCTTTGGAATATCTGCAAGAAATACCATTTGCCTGCAAGCAAGAACTGGTGGGACCAAAAAAAAACAAAAACAAAAAACCCAGACGAAGCGATAAAGAATGAAGAAGCTAAAATTCTATGGGACTTTAGAATGCAGGTATCTGCCACATAGCACATAATTTTTGATCAGAAAGATCAAAAAGTTTGGATAGCAGATATTGCATTACCTGGAGGTCAGAATAGAAGAAAACAAACTGGAGATGCCATCCAAAAACATCTGGAGCACCACTTCAATCCAATCATTGCAGCATTGATAAAAAAATCACATCAATTGATTGCAATATTTTATTTGGAACACCATATATCCTACGAGGGCACTTTAATATTATTAAACAACACCTGCCTATTCCAGGTTTTGGGGAAGGATTCAATACAATACAATACAATAGCAGAGTTGGAAGGGACCTTGTAGGTCTTCTAGTCCAACCAACCCCCTGCGTGGGCAGGAACCTTATACCATTTCAGACAAATGGCTATCTAACATCTTCTTAAAGACTTCCAGGGTTGGGGCATTCACAACTTCTGGAGGCAAGCTGTTCCAGAGGTTAATTGTTCTAATTGTCAGGAAATTTCTCCTTAATTCTAAGTTGCTTCTCTCCTTGATTAGTTTCCACCCATTGCTTCTTGTCCTGCTATTCAAATAGGTGGACAAAAAGCTAGATTGTCTGGCTGACTGCGTGACCAGCTATAATAACTAGTATTTGAGTTATTTTGGAGCAACAAAATTGGAAAATGTAATCATCAGAATCACGTAAAGTGTTAATACCACTTTATAATGCCTTGGTAAGGCCATACTGCATTCAGTTTTGGTCACCACGATGTAACAAAAATGTGGAGACTCTATAAAAAGTGCAGAGAAGAGCAACAAAGAGGATGAGGGAACTGGAGCCTAAAACATATGAAGAACGGTTGCAGGAACTGGGTATGCCTAGTTTAATAAAAAGAAGGACCAGGGGAGACATGATAGCAGTCTTCCAATATCTCAGGGGTTGCCACAAAGAAGAGGGAGTCAAACTATTCTCCAAAGCACCTGAGGGCAGAACAAGAAGCAATGGGTGGAAACTAATCAAGGAGAGAAGCAACTTAGAACTGAGGAGAAATTTCCTGACAGTGAGAACAATTCATCAGTGGAACAGAAGTTGCCTCCAGAACGTTGTGAATGCCCCAACACTGCAAGCCTTTAAGAAGATGTTGGATGTGCTCGCTTCGGCAGCACATATACTAAAAATTGGAACGATACAGAGAAGATTAGCATGGCCCCTGCGCAAGGATGACACGCAAATTCGTGAAGCGTTCCATTTTAAATAAAAGAAGATGTTGGATAACCATTTGTCTTAAACGGTGTAGGGCTTCCTGACTAGGCAGGGGGTTGGACTAGAAGACCTCCAAGGTCCTTTCCAACTCTGCTATTGCATTGTATTGAATTGAATTTTAAACATTCCTAGCAATAGTTTAACTTTAAAAGAGCAGTTTTGTTGGGTAGCATTTGCATCTGATACACAACCGCATCACTTGGGAAGCACTCAGTTCCTCTGTTTCTTGACATTGTGAAACAAGTTTATTAAATACTCCCCCTCCCCTCACATTCTACTAAAGTAAATTAATGACTCAAATAACATCAAATCGTTGTTGGCAGCTGCACTGCAGCAAGAAACATAAAAGGTAAGCACAAAATTTGACAATAAGGAAGTAAAGGATTTCTATATTCCATCCTTTGGTTTACACAAGAAGTTTATAATTATTACTATTTGTCTTCTTAACATTCTGATCAAATGTCAGTGGCAAAATTAATACAACCATATGATAAATGTTTCCAGCAATGTCTAATTTGGCTACCAAACAAGGAAAAGTTTCTGCGTCCCAGGTACAAGCTGAGCAACATATGTAGTTAGTGAAACCTGAATGATTAAGAATAGGGTGTATTATTTGATAGCTATACAATACTAGAATAATACTAGAGACCGCCATGACAGAAGGAGTGGAACAATTTTCATGTCTGTTCTTATTTATTAGATATGTTAATTAGGGAAGTATCACACAATTATCCTTTTCATTTTAGATCAAGAATGAACAGTTAGAGATTTCCATACAAATCAGTGGGGACTTAACACTTCAGCACTCTTATTTACTCCTGCTGTTTTGCTACCACTAAGAGAATTATGCTCCCTGGTTGCTCTTCCTTTCTCTTTTCCAAAGCAGCCACATGGTTGATTTTATCCAATTAAAAATAAATAAATCAGATAGTGATCTCAAATTTCATAAATATATCACACCTGCCATACTGCATGGCTTCACTATTCAGTCATGACTCCAAGGTCTAACTTGAAGGGTGAATGCAGACGGCCGCAAAGGAGAATAGAGAGAAGAGTTATACAAGTATCTGCCAAGAATTGCTTTGATTCCTTCTCATGCATAATTTTGTGTGTATTGTATATTTTTAGTCCCTTTGGGGAGAGGGGGCAGTTTATAAATATAATAAATTATTATTATTATTATTATTATTATTATTATTATTATTATTATTATTATTATTATTATTATTATTATTATTATTATTATTATTATTATTATTATTATTATTATTATACACCTCCAAGAACAATGAGCAACATGAATCAGAAATGTGGTGGGGAAAGCCTTCCTAAAGAACCTGTCTGAGAGGGAAAATGGCAAGGCAATTTGACCACGGTGGCACAGCGGTCAGACTGCAGTATTGCAGGCTACGTCTGCCTGCAATTTGGCAGTTCGAATCTCACCAGGCTCAAGGTTCACTCAGCCTTCTATCTTTCTTAAGTCTAAGTACTATGGCTAAGGCAAAAACATACTTCAGGAGGGATAGCAGTAGTAATTTCCTACGTGCACTTACAAGGCATAATGGATGGAAACTGATCAAGGAGAGATTCAACCTAGAAATAAGGAGTACTTTTCTGACAGCGAGAACAATCAACCAATGGAACAGAGGTTGCTATGGAAGTTGAGAAAGCTTCATCATTGGAGCCTTTCAAGAAGAGATTTTACTGCCATTTGTTAGAAATGGTGTAGGGTCTGCTGGGTGGGGGGATTAGACTAGATGACTTACAAGGTCCCTTGCAACTCTGTTAATCTAATCTAATCTAAATGAAGCACAGTAAGGTAAATGCTGATGAAATCATCATTCATCAAACTGAATGAAGTTTGTCCCGTCCCCCCCAAGAAGTAGGGGGAGAAATATCCTTTTCAACATTCCAGAAATCCCTCAAAACTCGATGGCTCTATCATCAGGCCTGGGGTTCCCAGGTCATGCAATTTACTCTGCTTAACACCATCCTATCTACTTGTATGGGTTTTATAGCTTTTAATGATGACTATTTTTATGTATTTATTTTTCTTTTTAATTCGTTGTCACGCTGCCCAGAGTCACATTGTTGTGAGAAAGGTGACCACCGGTAGCCTCCCATCGTCCAGGACGATCCCACAGAGTTGGCCTCCTCAGGGTGCCGTCAGGCCAGACAGTGTCGGCTGGCGACTCCCAGGGGGAGAGTCTTCTCTGTGGGAGCGCCTTCCCTTTGGAATGAGCTGCCCCCAGAGCTTCGCATAATTCCCGACCTCCCTTCCTTCCGGCACGCCCTAAAAAGCTGGCTTTTCCAGCCAGCCAGCCTGGCCTGAACAAAATAACGTATTAATTTTAATTCCAATTTTAATTTATGTTATAATGTCTATTAATTTATTGCTTATTGGTTTTTTATTTAACATTTTTCTAACTTTTGTACTATATATCTTTTATGTTGTACGCCGCCCTGAGTCCTTTGGGAGAAGGGTGGCATATAAATCCAATAAATCTGAATCTGAATCATATAAACATGATACATAATAAAAAAATGCTGTAGGCCCTGTCTCAAATGGAACTCCTACCAAAAAGAACGTCTAGGGTTTTTTTTTTAAACTTCAGGGGGAGAAAAAGTTAACTTCTAATTAATTCTAGAAATTGGGATGAAGATTCTTTTAACACAGGGGGAAAAAATCTCATGTTTGTGTTATTTAAATTCCATTTATCTTAAATTCAAATGAAATTAATCAGTCTGATTAGCCCCTGTGTACTTACCATTTTCTAATTTCAGCAGTGGAGGGCTTCTGGGGGCTGTATGCAAAATTATGTTCATGAAGCTGCCATGTTCTTAAATACTTTCTCATTGATTTTCCTTCCCACCTTTCATCGCTGTGAAAAAAAAACACCCTTCTATAATGTAGTGTTGGTGTGTTAATGTCAGATTTGCATCCATTCAGAGTAGCTTCTTTGTGTGGTTTTGATAGAAAGCCATCAAACCAACAGTTACTTGGAAGGCTTTATACAGATTTATTGCCAAACCATGATGATTGTGAGCACTGTTTACTTCTTTCCAATCAATATTTCTTATCAGTACCTTTTCTTTTTGCAAACTGATAGCCAAATCCATGGATTTGAAGGGTTGGGGGAAGAAATAACCTAGTAAGCAATTTCATTTTATGCTGAGGAGTGATTTTTGTTAGTCAACGACCTGCAGTGAGTCAGATGTTTGTGGGAACCCGACTCACAATGGACACACAGTTACTAGCCAAATTGGAGCCCGCAAGAACACTGATGAGCTATACAACTTAAGGATGCTGGAACAGAAATACCAATATAAACATAACCCCATACAAGAAGGCCTGGGAATATCAGCTCCAACTTGGAAAGGAGACACATAATGAATGCGTTCTGATTTCATTCAAAATTGCATTGTAAATGTTTTGGAAATGAATGGGTGCAAGATTTGGAAACTTCCCCTCCATAAAAACTGACGGGAAGGACCTGACTTTTGGCTTGAAAACCTGTTTCTCACAAAACACAGCAATCAGGCTGGGATATTTTCATGCCAATTACTGTGCGTTAACCAATATATGAAGCCACTGGAAATATCTTCATGTATCTCAGATATGGCAATCATGTGTGTTTATTGCATGCAGAAGTGGTGTTCTCAATTCAGATGCAAAATTAGAGATTTTCAAAAAAGCACACCGGCCAAGATTCACATAGCTTTAGCATTCCTTTTAATTTGCAGGCTGCTTTATTTACTCCTGTTTTAAACTTGAAGCTGTTAACTGTGTCCTTGTATGACTTTTGGCTCCGGTAAAATTAACTCCAGAAGTGAAGGATATGCCTACTGAGATCACTTCCTGCTCATGTCTGTTTCTTGGCTGGGAAACTAGCTTCTCTTGTTTGCACTGGAAAACATTTACAATGCAGAGACTGTAGTGTATTGCAATGTTACTCTAGGACATGTACACAAATATAAATAGCCATTTGAATAATGTTAGGCTGTGGAATCAGATGTAAGATAGTAAACCACAGAAGAGGTTAAAAAGAAGAAGTCACCATTCATACATTGCTCTTTTCTCCCTTTTTTCAATGTCCAGTATTGTACGGTACTGTAATAGAACCAGTATTTTTGGAAGTTGTCCATATCCAGTGGAAAGGGTACCCCTCTCTGATTTGGAAAAAAAAATATGGACAAGCTGTATTCTAAAGTCATTTTGCAAATCACTGATGCACATGTTCATGGGACAGAATTACTGTAAGTCTAATAACTTACTAGACTTACTAGACTCATTTTTAATATTTCCTATCCTATGTTTTTTGTGCATGTAATTTCTGGCACTTCTACTTTTTGCTTACTAATCTTTCCCAGTCTCACCAGACAAGAAAGGGTGCATACACAGACGTGCTATTTTGAAATAAATAAGACACATACATTTTTATCTGTGATGTAAAATGTTTCCATGATGCTTCTGCAGGATTGAGTAACAATGATAACTTTACCATTCTTATTGATCTAAGCTGTAATCAGAAGATGCTAATTTATATCAGATTGTGCTACTTTGTTCGTCTAATTCAGTCTATTTCAGCCTTCTCAAACCTGATGCAATCCAGTTGTACTGAAGTATAGCTTCCATAATGCAATGCTGGTCCATCTGTTCCTAAGCTAATTCGTACGAAGCCTTGATGGAGAACCTTTTTAATGTTCTAATGTTCAAGAGATGTTTTTGATAGCTCCGTGGCAAATCCAGCTTGTTTAAATGAAATAATGCCTGCTGTATTTTTAAAAGCATAATTATGGAATGAGTTCCTTAAAAATGGTGCTATGAATGAAAAACCCATAGTTCTAGCATTTGGGCAGGAAGGAACTCCATCGCCATAATAAGTTGATGGAACAGCTCCTACACTAGAAAAGGAGGAAGTTCTTAAACCCTTTGGTCTTCAACAATTTCTATTCATTTGTTTTCACAACTTTCTTTCCCGTGAGATATGAACTACATCCCAACAATGTGTGATGAGCGTATTTGTGTGTAGGCAAATCCTAACTGCATTCCATTCCAGTTTATAAACTGCGAAGGGGCAGGTAAAAACTGATTTGCCATTGGCCTCCTGGTGAGCTTCATAATTGCCCAAAGGCAAAACACCATGTTGAAATTTTGCATCAAAACTGAATTTCAAATACTGTCTTAATCATCCTTGAATATTCATGCTTATAAGTAATCTAGAGATATGTGAAACCATTTCCAATTCTTTAAAAAAATAAGTTTTATCAGTAAGTCACTTTCCTCCACTATTTATTCACAAAATAAATATATAAATTCTTATTTGCACGCAGATAGATAGATAGATAGATAGATAGATAGATAGATAGATAGATAGATAGATAGATAGATAGATAGAGTGAGTGGTGGGTTTCTGCAGGCTCGCACCTACTCGCGAGAGCCGGTTGGTGAAATTTAGAGAACCGGTGAGAGGGGGTTCCACCGGCGAACCTGGAAGTAAATCTCTCATGCCACTGCCAGTGACCCAACGGGAAGGAAAGGAAAGGAAAGGAAAGGAAGAAAGGAAAGGAAAGGAAAGGAAAGGAAAGGAAAGGAAAGGAAAAAAGAAAGAAAGAAAGAAAGAAAGAAAGAAAGAAAGAAAGAAAGAAAGAAAGAAAGAAAGAAAGAAAGAAAGAAAGAATTTATCATCAACAATTGAGTCCAAAATTTTGGTTGCTAAGCAAGAGCGTTGTTAAATGAGTTTCACCACATTTTAAAAGGTGGCCACTCCTACCCTGTCACATGACTGCCAAGCCACGCCCACAAAATAGGCCACACCTACAGAGTAGGTTCTAAAAAATTTGAAACCCACCACTGGATAGATAGATACAAGAGCCTATTTATTCTAGTGATTAAAGCACCAGACTAGGAACCGTGAGATCATGAGTTCTAGTCCTGCCTTAGTAATGAAAGCCAGCTGGGTGACCTTGAGCCAGTCACTCTCTCTGAGTCTAGGAAGAAGGCAATAACAAATTACATCCCCAAAAATGTGCCAAGAAATCTACAGCAACCAGTCATTATTTTTCAGCCCAACTTACCTCACAAGGTGGTTGTTGGAAAAAATAGGAGGAAGGAGTATTCGTTATGTTATTAGGTATGCCTTGAGGTATTTATAAAAATAATAAAAGTGGGATAAAAATATTTTAAAAGTTATGCTAAGTTAAAAACAATCATGCCATGTCTTAGTTTGATATTAAAATATTGGCCTTAATTCTGAATAATACAATACAATACAATACAATACAATACAATACAATACAATACAATACAATACAATACAATACAATACAATACAATACAATACAATACAATACAATACAATACAATACCAGAGTTGTAAGGGACCTTGGAGGTCTTCTAGTCCAACCCCTTGCCTAGGCAAGAAACCCTATACCCGTGATGGCGAACCTATGGCACAGGTGCCACAGGTGGCACATGGAACCATTTCTTAGGGCACACAAGGCATTGCCCTGTCAGCTCCAGCTCTCATGTGTGCACTGGCCAGCTGATTTAGGCCTTCTTTTGAGGCCATTTTTCGCCCTCTGGAGGCTTCAGGGAAGCTCCTGAAACCTCTGGAGGTGGGGAGGGGGAGGCTGTTTTCACCCTCCCCAGGCTCCTAGAAAGCACGCCAAAAGCAGGGGGTCATGCACATAGCATTATGGGTGTGGCACACCTATGCATGACCCCCCTGCGCTCCCCCAGCTTTTGGCACGCGAGCCAAAAAAGGTTAGCCATCACTGCCCTATACCGTTTCAGACAAATAGCTATCCAACATCTTCTTAAAGACTTCCAATGTTTATTAATTTCTCCTTAGTTCTAAGTTGTTTCTCTCCTTGATTAGTTTCCACCCATCGCTTCTTGTTCTATCTCAGCCTCTAAGCCACAAGCTCTCCTCCCTTATCAGCTGAGCCAAGGAAGGAAGTAAGTGTTATATCAAAGCACCTGGTATGCCCATATATGGGAGGGAGCATACTGCTTCCCTTTTGCCTTTCAGCTCCACCCTGGACCTCATTTAAACTCACTGAAAGAAGACATAAATGCTGTGGAAAAAAATTGCAAAATGATAAGACTGCAGGTGTGCATGGTGTAATGCAGAAATTTTATAATATGAATGTGCTTTGCTTATATACAATGATGGTATATCTACTTCAGCTAGGATATGAAGATTACGTCTGGGTCTTGTAATTAGAAGAATCATTGTTCCACTATGCAACACCAAAGATAACACAATTCTATGCAAAACTTGTAGGAGTATTAATTAGTTAAGTGTCCTAGAAAAGTGTGTGGCAGAAATGTGATTTGAAACGATACAATGAACAAAATTTGGGAAGTGTTGCAAAAGTATATGCTGGGCAAATGGGATGCAGATCAGATCTTGCTTGAGAAATGTGTGGATGTGAGGTTTATTATATTTTTATTCAACTAGAAAAAGTTCATGGCAAGGTGAATAGATTTGAACTACAGAATATTTTGTCTGTGTATGGAGCAGGAGATTGAGCGCTGAATACGTTGGTATGCACTGTCAATAAAATTGTAATGCAAATATTAAAACATGTCTTGCTTAGTGATTGGAGAAGTTTAAAAAAAATCAAAGGCAAGTATGAAAAGGCATATAGACATGGTAGAAGTGTGGAGGTTTCATTAAATAAGTGGAATGTATATTCTGACAGATTAACCACAGGTGGTCCTCATTTAATGACTATTAATTCAATGAATGTTTGATCTTATGGTGGTACTGAACAAGCGGTAGTTACAATTGATCGCTGTACTTACAGCTAGCAGAGAGCATCCTCCGCGATCACGTAATCACAATTTGCAACCTTCCCTGTTGATTTCTGACAAAATCAATGAGGAAGCCAGCAGGAAGTCAGAAGTCACAGTCATGGGAGATCCTTCCACTCAATGATGGCAGCCAGGAACAGATTATCAGTAAGCAGCATGGTGACATGGCTTTTTGACTTACAAAGCCCCTTGCTTAACGACTGAGTTCCTGGTTGCAATAGCACTGTCAAGTGAGGGCAACCTGTATTAAAAAAAGCTCATGAAGCTCACAGTTCAGTACTGTAAATCCAGAATAGAATCTGAGAATAAAAACCTGACAACTGCCTTTCTTCTAAAGTGGGAATGTAATGGTTTGAAAGTCTGAGAATGCAATCAACAATGTTGTTTATTGTACATGTTGATATCATAATACAATAATACAATAGCAGAGTTGGAAGGGACCTTGGAGGTCATCTAGTCCAACCCCCTGCCTAGGCAGGAAGCCCTATACCATTTCAGACAAATGGCTATCCAACATCTTCTTGAAGACTTGTAGTGTTGGGGCATTCACAACATCTGGAGGCAACTTCTGTTCCATCTGTCAGGAAATTTCTCCTCAGTTCTAAGTTGCTTCTCTCCTTGATTAGTTTCCACCCATTGCTTCTTGTTCTGCCCTCAGGTGCCTTGGAGAATAGCTTGACTCCCTCTTCTTTGAGGCAGCCCCTGAGATATTGGATATTGTTATTGGATATCATCTAGAACATGGGTGTCAAACTTGATTTCACTTGAGAGTTGCGTCAGGGTTGTGCTTGACCTTAGAGGGCCAGGGTGGGCATGGCCAGTTAGATGCTACTTGTGTCGAGGGGGTGCCTAGGGTGCCCCCAACGAAAATGGGCTCCTGAACTCCATTTTCAGCTGCAACCCTCTCCTGCAACCCTCTGCCAGTGAAAATGGAGCTTGGAAGGGTGCCTGTAGCCCTCCTGAGATCCATTTTTGCTGACAGAAGCACTGCAGGCCAGTCCTTTGCTGCTTCCAGGGTGGCCCCGTGGGCCAGATTTAGGTACCCCATGGGCCGGATCCAGCCCGTGGGCCTTGAGTTTGACACCCCTGATCTAGAAAGTTCAGATAGTGTGAAAAGTAACCCAGAGGTCATCCTAACAGCTTATCAGTCTAAAGCATTTTTCCATAAGGGTCCTATTTTGTATATAATATTCATTTTATTTATTCTTTGTAATTTAACAAACCAAATATAGATCATCTGCAGAGTTATTTCCTTTGGGACTCTTTTTCCAACTGTTTATTGTCAGGGAGCCCTTGGTTCTCTGTTGTCTACTGCAGTAAAAGCGTACATCAGTGGTGGGATTCAGCCGGTTTGCACCTATTCGGGAGAACTGGTTGTTAACTTTCTAGGCAGTTCAGAGAACTGGTGGTTGGAAGAAATCTCCTTTTGTTTTTCCCCCACTTTCCAGGCCTAATCCTGTAAGGAAGGCAGGAAGGAAACCTTCTGGTGTTATTTCTAGCTTCATCTTTATTGCCCTGCTTACAGAAACTGCCTCTCCGGTTAACCCTGATTACATTGTCACAGCTAAGGCGAAGCGCCCCTCAACCTGAGTGACGTTGAGTTGGCCACGCTCAGCCAGTCACATGACCACCGAGCCACACCTACTTAACTGGTCATTAGAGCAGAGAACCGGTTGTTACATTATTTGAATCCCAACACTGGTATACATGCATCTATCACAAAATAATTAAAGGTGGGTTTTTTTCCACAACAAAAAAATGAATATTTTGCAAGAACAGAAAGGTGTGGAAAGGTATAATGAATGGCTTTAATTTCCTTTGCTTGCTATTTTATTTTTCGTTTCTGCATTTTGCATAATATTGGTTACCCCGTATGGAAATAATATGATGGGCTGTATATATGTGGGTCGTTGTTTTTTTTTTGCAAAGAATAATAATGTCATTGCATCCTACACACTCTTCTAAAGTTGCACAGTGAGGTACAAATCTCTTTACCAGCTTTCTGAAAACCTAAGACAGCAAAAGAGATAAGGAAATGACTAGCTTATTTTTCCCCCTCCTAAATATTGTCTGAAAGCAATGGAAATAAGAAAAATATTAAGCAGTCACAGGTGTACAACTGCATTCGTTCTAATGTTTTTTTTCCCCACAAGTTGTAATCCGCACAAAAGGCTTTGAAGTCTCAAAAAAATATCTTTTTAGAATATACACATGCACATTAATGTGATGGATAACTACGGAGGCTTAGTTTAAAGAATCCCAGATGACAGTCTGGGGGGGGGGGGGGGGAATAAAGGAATAACAATTGCATATTCAGTGAAAGCACACTCAAAGAAGGAAATCAGCCTTGCATTCTTTCTTTAAAATTATATTGATACTCATGGCTTATGCATGCTTTTATGAAGTGAATGAAAACATCTGTCTGGTATTTCTGAGGCTCTGGAAAGCAAATGGAAATAAGATATAGTATCCCAGGCTTTTGATCTTACTTTTTATTAATTGCAGATCAGAAAACAAAGTCAGAATGGATGTGAAGTGCCTCACTGTATTTCCAGCCTAAATTCAGATTTGTGACATTAGACACCCTGTAGGAAAAACTAAATCCAATGTGCATTTGCACTAAAAAAAAATAAGGAATAAGCATTTCACTGAAATTATCTGTTTGGATAGTTTGAAGCTCCAGACTGTTGTACTGGGAAATACTAATGGACATGGATACTTTCAAATGTTGTGATAAAGATATCAATTAGATATTGATACCTAATTACATTCTAACTTTTTTTTGTCATCCATCCATCCATCCATCCATCCACCATCTCTCTTTTTCCAATTAATATGCTTACAAATGCAATGGCATTGGAATATTGGTCATGGCATTGGGATATTCTGGGAACATATTTAATGGACCCTACATCCCTCTTACCAACTTCCTGCTAGTTGTCATCTTTAAAGCGCTCCATGGCTCGGGACCTAGCTATCTGCGGGATCGGATCCTGCCCCATACATCCTCACGGCCAATTCGCTCCCACAGAGAGGGACTTCTCCGGGTGCCGTCCACTAGACTTTGTTAGCGGGTGACGCCCAGGGGAAGGGCCTTCTCTGTGGTGGGCCCAGCCCTCTGGAACGACCTTCCCCCCGATATCAGAACAACTACGGACCTCCGTTCCTTCCGTCTGAAATTGAAAACGCACTTTTTCTGCTTGGCCGGCCTAGGGTAGTCTCTTCCTTTGGGGTTTTTTAGGGAACATTAGTTTTTAATGGGGATTTTAGCGCAGGGACAATTAGTTTAATTTATTTTTATTTTACTGTATTATTGATGTACATATTTTGTGTTTTTAGTTTTTCCCTGTGCACCGCTCCGAGTCCCTCTGGGGAGAGGACGCGGTATATAAAATAAAAATATTATTATTATTATTATTATACCATGTAGCATGAATGTATTTTTCATTGATCCAACAGTTAGAATGGAATGGAATGGAATGGAATGGAATGGAATGGAATGGAATGGAATGGAATAGAATAGAATAGAATAGAATAGAATAGAATAGAATAGAATAGAATAGAATAGAATAGAATAGAATTCTCTATTGGCCAAGTGTGATTGGACACACAAGGAATTTGTCTTTGGTTCCTATGCTCTCAGTGTACATAAAAAGACAAGATACATTCATCAAGAATCATAAGGTACAACACTTAATGATTATCATAAGGTACAAATAAGCAATCAAATCATATTAGGAAACAATCAATATAAATCGTAAGGATACAAGCAACAAAGTTACAGTCATTAGTGGGAGGAGATGGGTGATAGAAACGATGAGAAATTAATAAATTATTTTATTTTGTAAATTAGAGTTAAAACTAATAGCTCTGATAAGATTGTTGGTATCCGAGACCTTAATATTAAAACTGATATGCGTATCCCTCTAACCAAGTGTCCTGTTCCAAACAGATTTTGGATGGAGGAGGAACCATTGAGTTACATGCCTTTGGCCAAAAATAATAGTCCATAGTTTTATATAATACTCAAATGGACTAAGAAATGCATGGCTCCCAAGACTTTTGCCGTTCTTAATTTTTTTTATTGATATTGTGAAAATATGACATATATTCTTAAATTGCAGGGCAGGGAAAAACTAATATATTAATTAGCTTCCAGTACCCGTTTCTCATGCTATATAGGCTGTACTTGAAACAAGATAAGGATAGGTAATGATTTACCTATTTCAACCACTTGGTCCTGCTTTTGGTGTGTGAAGCTGTCTTTTCAGCACTTCTGTTGCAGAGCAGATGCTTTTCTATTTGGTATTTTTCATTCAGTAAACTCTATATTTACCTGCCCCTATATTATCCCAACTAAGACCTTTAAATGGCTTAATTGTTTCATTTCCCCTCTTCCTTAAAACTGTTTTATGTGCACATCTGAAATTTGCCTGCGTCTATTTGATCCTTTCAAATAAAGCTGCACACGGTCAAAATAATTTATTTCATTTTCTGTTGATGTTCAGTAGCTAGTAAAGCTATGTTGACAGCCAAAATGTGATGTAGTGATTTGAAACTGGGAGGCAATGATTTCTAGTCCTGTTTAGACACAAAGCCAACTGGATGACCTTGGGCTAGCCCAGGGGTGGGCAAACTTTGCAACTTTAAGTCTGAAGGACTTTAGCTCCCAGACTTCTCCAGCCAGCTGGCTGGAGAAGTCTGGGAGCTGAAGTCCTTCAGACTTAAAGTTGCAACGTTTGCCCACCCCTGGGCTAGCCACTCACTGTCAATCATAGTAGAAGACAAAGGCAAACTTCTTCTGAAAGCTGCTTCCAAGAAAATGGCAGGGTCCATTTTCTTGGAAGTCCATGTAGTTCCCAGAAACCATTTTAGATACTGCATTGGCCTCGTTGGTTGTCCTAATGGTGGATATGGCAAGTCCACATTAGCACCTCACAATGTCCCATTGCAAAACCTTTGAGCTCTGACCTAGGAGTATTAAAGCCATAATTCTCCTTTGGCCTACAGCGCAAGTAGCTAGAAAATTGGTGTATGCTGAAGGAGCACTTGTTGTCTCAGGTATGAAGGATGGCATGCATGCAACCATCTTTCCACAACTATTTCACAGGGATTGGTCTTCTGAGAGTTTACTATTGTTGTGGGGGAAGATGCCCACTTTAGAAGAAGAACAAAAGCTTGGTTTGATTGATTGATGGATTGCTCATGGGTCATCAAGTTGGTGTTGAATCTTAACAACTACACAGACAGTTACAGGTAGTCCTTGACTTTCCGTCGTTCATTTAGTGGCTGTTCAAAGTTACAAGGGAACTGAAAAAAGTTCATGGAATGTAAATGGCGATGTCATTTACATTCAGATGCTCGACAACTGGTTCATATTTATGATGATCGCAGTGTCCCGGGGTCATGAGATCATCTTTTGTCACCTTCTGGCAAGCAAATCAATAGGGAAGCTTATTCACTTAACAATACTTTTGACAACTGCACTGTTTCACTTAACAAATGTGGCAAGCCAGACAAGTCGTGAATTGGGGCAAAACTCATTTAACAATTTTTCTCACTTAGCAACATAAATGCTGAGCTCAATTGTGGTCATAAGACGACGGCTACAATATTCTCCAGGAGTGTGGTTAGATACAACGAAGTATCTTTTAATGGCATACACAACTGGACTCCTTGACAAAAGTAGGCAAAAAAAAGGCTCCAAACTAAACAGTGTTATTATGATTATATTCTCCCAGAACTGTTACGTAGAAATTATAAAGGAGGAGATGCAAATCATGCTGTATGACCTTAACAGCTATAAGGTAGTATCTGATAACAACATGGGATGTTTTACTATAGTCTGACCCAGTGCCTCTAAAAGTGTCAGAAGAGAACAATCAGGTCCATATATCAAGGTTACCAGTTATTGCCTTATTGCTCAGGCCTGTATAGCAATAGCACTTAGACTTATATACAGTCCCTTAATGCTTTATAGTACTCTCTAGGCCAGTGATGGCTAACGTTTTTTGGCTCGCGTGCCAAAAGCGGGGGGAGCGCAGGGGGGGGGGTCGTGCATGGGTGTGCCACACCCATAATGATATGTGTGTGACCCCCTGCTTTTGGCATGCTTTTTTTACCCTCTCCAGGCTCCAGAGGCTTTCTAGGAGCCTCGGGAGGGTGAAAACAGCCTCCCCCCCCCAACTCCAGAGGCTTCAGAAGCTTCCCCGAAGTCTCCAGAGGGCGAAAAACAGCCTCAAAAGAAGGCCTAAATCAGCTGGCCAGCCCACACAAGTGCACTGGAGCTGACAGGGCAACGCTTTGCGTGCCCTAAGAAATGGTTCCGTGTGCCACCTGTGGCACCCGTGCCATAGGTTCGCCATCACAGCTCTAGGCAGTTTAAAATGTCAGCATATTACCTGCGATAATCTGAGACCTCGTTTAACTGACTTCAGAAGGATGGAAGGCAGAGTTTCTCTTGAGCCCATCATGATGAAACTTCAAGCTGTGGGAAGAGTCAGCATTCTAACCATTGTGCCACCCGAGCTTCTTCTGATATATACAGGAATCTTCTCAAAGTAACTGTTTGCGCCTAGGCAAAGCTACATAAACCATCCCATTCTCAAATAAAGCTGAAAATGCTCACCCATTGAAATTCCAGCCACCTGAGTGCCTCCACTTAGGACTTTTTTTCTGCCTTGATCCCCAATGACATCGGAGTAGGTTAAGACACTGAGGACCCAGCAACTGGAGGCCACAAATCATGAGAAGGAGAATGTAGGAATGAAGATGTCAGAAGACAAGGAAAGGATTCTAGGGAAGGATGAAAATGCAACCCATTGTGAGATGAACACTTGTCCAGTGTTTAATAAAGCCCTCATTCATCTGGGTTAAGGGAAGTTTTCACTGAGGGTTACCCTGAGTTTCAGCCAAAGCTAAATGCAGCAGTATAAGGAAATCATTATATGAGAATGGTCCAAAAATCGGTCATACCATGCCAAAGTTCAACCTGGACTCATAAAGGTCGTAGCAGGACAAGAAGGAGAATAAGATTGCTTATTATAAGAGAGTAGGATTTCAACTGTAAAGCAACCTTTGATTAGGAAAGAGCACTCAAAATAGTTGTGCCATGTTCCTTACCACATTTCCAGGTTATCGAGTTACCTGTCCTTATACGAAGAATTGGTTGCATATAATATTTTGAACATCTGCAAACATCAGGGATAATCCTAATTAGGCGTGTTAGCTTTTTGTTTAGGAGATCAAGTGGCAATCTTGTTGCAAAAGGTATGATTGATCTGCAACGAAGCAAGGCATCTATCCTATTCCTCTACAAATAACAAGATATAAATTTCATAAGCCAGTCATTGCAAAGACTATAATTAGTGATTTCAGCATTAAGGTTTCATTACTACTGAGATTACAACGTTGAAAATAAATCTATAAATCCCTTGAATAATGATCTAACATCAGGCAACCTCAACCCAGTTCACTGGGCAATTATTGGCAAACTGATGTATTAGTGACTATATCAATTCCAGTATAATGTAATTTAGAACCGATGATTCATTTATAATAATGCCTTATTGAGACAGAACCGTGTTCCTTCATTTTCTAGGAAAGTCCACGTGTTAAACTTCCCGGAAGAATGTAATCAAGCTACATCATGTTTTCATGAAGTTCTTGGTTCTCATCCAACATTTGGGAATCATGCTCACGTTACATGGTATATATTTGCAACTTAATATATGAACCTGGGGCCTAGCGTGACAACCAAATGAGAAAGAACAGCATGCCTCTATATGTATCAAGAGATTGTGCAACAAGAACAGAATCAAACAGGGAAACAGGGATGCTATCCAGGTGAGACTTTCCCTCATTAAAGGTAAAGGTTCCCCTCGCATATATGTGCTAGTCGTTCCTGACTCTTGGGGCCGATGCTCATCTCCATTTCAAAGTTGAAGAGCCAACGCTGTCCGAAGACATCTCTATGGTCATGTGGCCAGCATGACTAAATGGCAAAAGTGCACGGAACGTTGTTACCTTCCCACCAAAGGTGGTTCTTATTTTACTACTTGCATTTTTACATGCTTTCGAACTGCTAGGTTGGTAGAAGCTGGGACAAGTAATGGGAGCTCACTCCGTTATGCAGCTCTAGGGATTCGAACTGCCAACCTTTCTGATTGACAAGCTCAGCATCTTAGCCACTCAGTCACTGCATTGCTTATGAAACAAGTAAACAAGGAATTTCTATTCTATATACCAGTTTAAAAAGTAGCACCAGTCAGCTGCAATGTGCATTTAAGGGACTCCAATTAGCTCTAAATTTACAGGACTTGAACATTCCCTCTCCCTCTCCCCCTCCCTTTTCTTACCCCGATTTTCCTTCCTCTCTTCCTCTAGAGCAGGGGTTCCCAAACTTGGCAACTTTAAGACTTGTGGACTTCAACTCCCAGAATTCTCCAGCAGCTGGCTGGAGAATTCTGGGAGTTGAAGTCCACAAGTCTTAAAGTTGCCAAGTTTGGGAACCTCTGCTCTAGATGGAAGACTGATATGCAGAAAACTATGAGTTTATCTCCATTTCTAGTTACTTCCTTGCCAGAACATGTCAGCAACTGTTTCTGGGATGCAGGAATGGAAGATGTCATCCTCTATTAATCCCCCTTTCACTTTCAAGGTGACCCCCAAGGCATCATTCTCTGCTTTCACTTGTCTTTGTCATGTTGACGTGAGGGTATGCTTGTACGGGATAAAAGGTTTGTTGCAGACTAACCTTAAACATTGATTCTTTTGCAGAAGAAGGGAGCTCCTCCCAGCTTAGTCTAACTCTTGTTATATGCAGCACAGGTTCTAAACTTCCCTTTACCACCACTGCTGATACACAGGGTAGTAAAGATTTAACAGAAGTTTGCCAAGTTATAACCCAACAGATTTTTTTTTAATCATGGTTTCTCTTCCCCCCCCCCCCCCCAGTATCTTATAGATTTAATTTTACAATTTCGTCAGTTGTTTGAGGTAGAATAAATAGTTTTATCTTAGCACCAGTGGTGGGTTTCAAATTTTTTAGAACCTACTCTATAGGTGTGGCCTATTTTGTGGGCGTGGCTTGGCAGTCATGTGACAGGGTGGGAGTGGCCACCTTTTAAAATGTGGTGAAACTCATTTAACAACGCTCTTGCTTAGCAACCAAAAGTTTGGACTCAATTGTGATGATAAATTCTTTCTTTCTTTCTTTCTTTCTTTCTTTCTTTCTTTCTTTCTTTCTTTCTTTCCTTCCTTCCTTCCTTCCTTCCTTCCTTCCTTCCTTTCCTTTCCTTTCCTTTCCTTTCCGTTGGGTCACTGGCAGCGGCAGGCCAGATTTACGTCCAGATACGCCGGTGGAACCCCCTCTCACCGGTTCTCTAAATTTCACCAACCGGCTCTCGCGAGTAGGTGCGAGCCTGCAGAAACCCACCACTGCTTAGCACCTAGTGTGTTGGGAGGAAACTATGGATCCCATCCTAAATTCCAGGTCATTGTTCTTTTATGGTACTTTTGGGTATACAAAAAAAGAAAATCCTTCAAATGGCTAAAGCCTTGTGAATGCTTATGAATATTGATGCCATTTGTATCTGCTGTTTTTCCCTGTTTCCCCCCCCCCCCCATTTTATTCTTATTTAAATCTATGGCTTCACAAGGAATATTTCAATGTTCTCAAGGAAGTAGTGCAGCTTATTCTGAAAAGCATCCTGTTATTTTATTTGAATGAAAATCATTCTGAGAATAAGACTCTTCTTTTTTTTTTTCATTTCAGGAAATAAAAGTAAACATTGCTTCTGTAAAGAGCTGTTATATTTAAAAATAACCTTCCTTATCTATAGTTAAAATGAATATTTGGTAGACTGTTACTTTGCAAGGGTCACCCCACGCTTCCTCAATCACTCTCTCTCTCTCTCTCTCCTTAATAAATTGAATTTGGAATAGGGTGCTAGATATGTTTGGTCTTTTCTTGATAGTATTACTGACTGTTGACTGTTAGGGCTTTTCTAAATCCACTCTTTGCATGAGTAATTCAGTACATACTCTTATCTCAGCAAAATAGTTTTCGTAAAGTAGTAGTTATTAACCATCTTTGGATATGAAAGGCCTTCTTTTCGGTATCTTGCCTCCATTTTATGAAATAGAATGCTTTTACCCTAAGGTAAATACATGGAATAAAATCCAAAAAGTCCTTTAGAAGAACAAACAAACCTTCAAAACATTGGGGCAGGTTAGGATTGTGAGGAGTATAGTAAAGCTTTGAGAAAATGTTACTTAAATGTCGTGAATTTGTTGCATAATTATATAATATTTTTTGTCTGTGTTTTGCCAAATAGGGATGTTTTTTTTTAAAAGGAGACACCTGTTCCTTTGCTTATTATGTGACTGCTTCTTAGAAAAACATTTAGTTCCTAGTAAAATATATCTTACTCAGAACAGTCTCTATTGATTATGCCACAGAATTCATTGCTGTTTCATGGAACTGAGAATTTAGGTATATGTACTTGCTTGTAGTGTTATGAAAAATGCTTTTTTTTGGTTATTTTTTTTATTGTGTATTTTGAGGTCTCGGAAGGGCCGACGACTCTGACGTGAATGCTCTCAAAATTTCTTTGTATCCCTTACCCTACCCTATAGAAAAAATGTAAAACCAATAAAACTTTTTCAATATTAAAAAAAAAAAAGAATTCATTGCTGTTTCTAGCTACAGCTCATAGATGAGACTAACCATGCCACTATTTTCTTTTCTGTGATTTCTTGACAAATGACTGGGATTGCATTTTGTTCATTTTATTAAAAAAGGCATCTAGGGTTCAGTACCTTGCTAACGTAAGAGTGTGCAACCAGAGGCCTAAGGCCAATGTTGGGTTCTGAAATTCTTGACTGCGGTCCGAGAGCACGCACATCCCAAACGCCACAGAAAGTCCTTCTGATCAAAGAGAAGGGAGAATTTCACAATAGGTGGGGACTAATCAGACAAACTTTAGTTAGTTAAATGCAAATGAATTCAATGAAAGTCAAAGAAATTTTGTTTGGTCTCAGTTTGGTCTAGATCAAGGGTGTCAAACTCCATTTCATTGAGGGCCGCTTCAGGGTTGTGTTTGACCTTGGGGGGCTGGGGTGAGCATGGCCAGCTTAATGTCACTTGTGTCAGCGCCTGTGGTGACCTGAGCAGTCTGCCAGTGAAAACGGGCTCCCAAGCTTCGTTTTTGGCTGCAATGGCCTCCTGCAACCCTCTGCCAGTGAAAATGGAGTTCAGGAGGCCTTCCAAGGTCCGTTTTTACTGGCAGAGTGTTGCAAGAGGCCATCTCAGCTGAAAACGGAGCTCGGGAAGCCATTTTCGCGGGCAGAGGCACCGTGGGCCGATCCTTCACTGTTTCCAGGATGGCCCCGCAGGCCAGATCTAAGCACATTGTGGGCCTTGAGGTTGACACCGCTGGTCTAGATTAAACATATCTATGTCCTGGTCTTGCATCTTACTGAAGTGTTGTGCTGGTTGTGTCACTCAAAGGACAAATATAGTTCTTGGCCTGAAAAAGGCAGTGTACCCATATGCAGCTGCTTTACGAATTGTTGATGGATGCTACACAACAGCTCCTGCAATTTCTGAAGCATCTTTTTCTATTGAATGCACTGCAGAACCCTAGCCTAGAGATAGGCGTTACAAGGTTTTGATGACCATCTTCAAGGTGCTCCATGGCACGGGGCCTAGTTACCTGCGTGACCGTCTGCTGCCCCATACCTCCCTACGTCTGATTCGCTCCCACAGAGAGGGGCTTCTCCGGGTGCCGTCGGTCAGGCAATGCCGGTTGGCAACCCCCAGGGGAAGGGCCTTCTCTGTGGCGGGCCCAGCCCTCTGGAACGACCTACCCCCCGAACTCCGAGTCATCTCTGACCTCCGCCTGTTCCGCCAGCGCCTAAAAACACACTTTTTTCATCTAGCCGGCCTGGCATGAACTACCCGACTCTAAACTGGCTTTTAGGGATAAATGTTTTAATTTGGGGGGTTTTAATGAGGTTTTAGCGCAGGATGGGGTTTAATATAGTTTTAATAGGTTTTGTATTTTGTATATTTGCATATCTATGTTTTTAAATTTCCTGTGCGCCGCCCCGGGTCCCTTGGTGGGAGATGGACGCGGGATACAAATACGAAAATAAATAAATAAATAAAATAAATAAATAGCAAGAACACTTCTCCCTTGTCCCTTTGTTTCTGCTCTTTTTTTCCCTCTGATTGCAAAAAAACACTATTAGCTTCTCCCTTCCCCAATCCTGCTTCCAACAGGAAGAACAATTGAGTCTACCCATCTTCTCTTTCTCCCACCGTAAGACCAGAAAGTTCAGGATTTTTTGCTATCAGAAGAGATAATTTGTCTTAATCACTTTCCCTTTTATTGTTTGGGCTTTCCATCTCTTGTCTCAAAAGACAATATTCCCATTGATGCATTTGGTCATCCAAATCAGTGACTACCTCCAAAGATTCAAACTAAAATACATCGACTTTTCTTTACACCCGTTTATTTCAAGGTGGGTGACACACGTGCTTTCCCAGATAATGGTGGACCTCAACGTCCACTAATTTACATGCTGGGCAGGGATGATTGAAACTGGAATACATGCAATATTGAAAAGGCTCAGGTCACAAAAATAATTGCATTTGAAATATTATTGTAATGGTTGATATAGTAGAAAGCGACAAAGAAAGAGATGATTGAACATACGGTTGATATAAAGTAAGAATTCTGTTTATGCTTATCTTTTATATGTCATTTTTAAAATGGTAAAACTGTGAGATCTGGAGGGATTTCTACTACTAGCATGGGAGCTACCCAAATTTTCTATGTACCTTTTTACCTTTTCCCCATATATGTTTTAAAACCAATAAAATTCTTTACAACGAACTGGAATACATGCAAGATCACATGTTTATTTAGTCCATGAAAATGTATCCTCAGCAGTGGTGGGTTTCTGCAGGCTCGCACCTACTCGCGAGAGCCGGTTGGTGAAATTTAGAGAACCGGTGAGAGGGGGTTCCACCGGTGTACTTGGAAGTAAATCTGGCCCGCCGCTGCCAGTGACCCAACAGCAAGGAAAGGAAAGGGAAGGGAAGGAAGGAAGGAAGGAAAGAAAGAAAGAAAGAAAGAAAGAAAGAAAGAAAGAAAGAAAGAAAGAAAGAAAGAAAGAAAGAAAGAAAGAAAGAAAGAAAGAAAGAAAGAAAGAATTTATCATCACAATTGAGTCCAAAATTTTGGTTGCTAAGCAAAAGCGTTGTTAAATGAGTTTCACCACATTTTAAAAGGTGACCACTCCCACCCTGTCACATGCCAAGCCACGCCCACAAAATAGGCCACACCTACAGAGTAGGTTCTAAAAAATTTGAAACCCACCACTGATCCTCAGGTGCAACTTTTTGGTTTTCAGATGGCTCACTGGCCTATCTTCTGATAGAAAAAAGACTTTCCTTGACAGAAGGACCAAGAATGATATGTTTAATAAGCTGCTTAAGACCCCATTAATCAGGAATCAAACCATTATTGTTGTCAGATTACAAGCCTCTCTGTGCATAAAAAACGAGACATGGATTTTTTTTAAAAAAGCAAAAAGCAAAATTCTGTTTCAGGATAAGCTGCTCTAGTTAAACAATCGGCTTGTTCATGGCAAGCAAAAAAAAAAAAGGCAAACAAATGAATAGATTTTTTGTGGAAACCCCTGGAAAGCATTGAGTTTTGCTAGCTGACTGAAAGGCTGTCAAACAAAGATCGTCTGTCAAATGAAAGATGAAGAGAAAATATTGTGCTTGCAGGATAAGAAGATGAATGGTACCAACAAAGATTTCCTAAAATAAAATTAAACAGGATGTTAAAGAGGCCCAGAAATTAGATTTGTTCATGTAAATTTTGCTGTATGCTCAACAGGAGCAAAAAAAAACACCACCCAAATTTCAGTGGTTCGCCCAATGACTCTGTCAGCTTAACAACATTGGATTTTACCTACCTCTAGAAGTTTATCCAAAATTTAGATAGTATACCTTCACTTCAGTGGTGGGTTTCTGCAGACTCGCACCTACTCGCGAGAACCGGTTGGTGAAATTTAGAGAACCGGTGAGAGGGGGTTCCACTGGCATACCTGGAAGTAAATCTGGCCCACCGCTGCCAGTGACCCAACAGGAAGGAAAGGAAAGGGAAGGGAAGGGAAGGGGAGGGAGGGAGGGAGGGAGGGAGGGAGGGGGGAGGGAGGGAGGGAGGAAGGAAGGAAGGAAGGAAGGAAGGAAAGAAAGAAAGAAAGAAAGAAAGAAAGAAAGAAAGAAAGAAAGAAAGAAAGAAAGAAAGAAAGAAAGAAAGAATGAATTTATCATCACAATTGAGTCCAACATTTTGGTTGCTAAGCAAGAGCGTTGTTAAATGAGTTTCACCACATTTTAAAAGGTGGCCACTCCCACCCTGTCACATGACTGCCAAGCCACGCCCACAAAATAGGCCACACCTACAGAGTAGGTTCTAAAAAATTTGAAACCCACCACTGCTTCACTTGTTTTCCTAGAGAGCATGTGCTTTTTTCATATCTCCTTTTTTTTAAAAAAAAAATCTATATTTCTTTGGTTATCTGATTTCCAATCATAAATAAAGGTGCAATATGAGTCAGTGTTTTGTAGAAAATGTGTTGAGTAACCAAAGTTAAAACAGCACTGGGAAAAAATGACAGGACTATTTTTTACATGTATGACCATTGCAAAATCTCCATGGTCACATGATCAAAATTCGGATGCTTGGCTAACGGCATATTTTTATGACAACTGCGGTGTCCCAGGACTTTTGTGATCTTCGGACATACAAAGTCAATGGTTTAAGCCAATATCAACATATTGTTCAGTTCTTTTTGTTGGAATGCCTGAAGATATATTTAGTCTCTTATTTCAGTTTCTTATATGTACGTGTAGCTTATATCTATTCCTGTGCAAATATATTGAGAATGTCTATCCTCCCAGCTCTATTTGGATAGGAGGATAGTAAAAGGATGGAATGTTGAACTGAGATTTAGTTAGGTAGTGGAGATGATGCTTAACGGAGCTGCAGGTGGATTGAGAGCGACAGAATGGAAGAAAAGAATGAAAAGAAAGAGACAGGACGACAGAAAAATATGACAAAGAGCTTAAATGAAACCAATCATCTTCCGACTCACAATAATTTTTAGGCAAGTTACAGCAATCCATTTCTGTATTATATCAGCCACTACATAATGTAATCCCCAAATTTACTAGGAGAAAATGCAAAATTTATTATGATATATTGATCTTCCAGTTATTCTTCAAAAAAAACCTTTCCTCTTCCCAGAGGTTTCGGTTTCTATTATCACTGAGTTTTTATAGCAAAGGGATAATATTTCCCTCAGGGCTTATTTTTGTATTTTTATAAGGCTTTAACATAAGTTGATTGATATATCCTTCTTCATGTCATCCCGTTCTTTGTATAAGTTGGAATTTTTACACAAAAGTACCCATGATATGCTTATTTCACGGTATGGCCCATTTAGTCACCAATCTCTTAACTAAATACATTTCTGGGTTGTTGTCTTTATGAAATTGAAAACCATGTTTGTCTTATTTAAAGCAAATCTTGTAATAATATATGCAGCAAATGCACACACCCTGATCACGAAAAGGAGGATGAACAGGCTAATATGCAAATGATTTCAGAAAGGATTTTCAGTGGTTAATCTGATTGTTTTACACAATCAATTTTACCTTTTATATTTTATAAGAATGGGGCTACCTCTATTTGCTACTATTTGTGAGATTATTGTGAAATAGACATTAAGTGGATAGAAAGTGCTTTTTTTTTTTGGTTACAGTTTAGGACAATTTGTTTAAATGGAGAAACATCACATTTTCATGAAATGGACAGAAAGCAGCCCAGCTAATAAACGGCTAGACTCAAACTTGGTTAAATTACCCAAAATTGGCTTAAGGGTGCTTTTTTCTTTAGATAACTGCAAACAGACCCATTACCCAGTCATCACCGCCCCGAGTCCCTGTGGGGAGAGGGAGCGGTTAATAAATTCAACTTTATTATTATTATTATTATTATTATTATTATTATTATTATTATTATTATTATTATTATTATTATTATTATTATTATTATTATTATTACATCAATATTTAAATTGACTTAAAATATTTCACCTACATTGGGCAAAAAGAACGTTCTGATAATCAATTTTGTTTAAACAGGGTTGAATTCTTCTTGTCTCCTTAGAAATGTTTATAACTTTTTAAATATTGAATTCTAAAGTTTTATTTTTTATATGCTGCTTTATATTTGGATGTTTTATTGCACACTGCCCAGAGTCCCCCTTTGAGGCAGGTGATCACTTTAGAAATACAAAAATGAATGAATGAATGAATTAATACGTATGTACATACATACATACATTTGGCTAGCATTGTGGCTAACATTCTGGTTCACAAAGTTACGCAGTTTTGCTTGTCATGGCCAATACTATGAAAGAGACACTATTTTTATATCAATGATTCCAAAACCAATACCATCTCAATAATGTTTGTGCTACATAAATGTGGCTGTGAGGTGGATATCTATGTTGGTTGTCATTTCTGTTGATTCCACATTTGTACCAATGGCACAGTGGTGGGTTCCTCCCAGTTCGGACCAGTTCGGCTGAACCTGTAGTGGTTTGGCAGCCTGGGTCGCTGAAACCGGCAGTGACTCAGGCCTGCCACGCCCCCGAACATGTTCCCCAGGCAGAGTCATAGGCACCACCATCTTGTTTTCTGCTTCTGCGCATGCGCAGAACAATTTTTATTTTACTGCACATGTCTACAAAGCACCCACAGCGTGCACACGAGCAAACTGGCAGTAGTGCCTACCGGAACCCACCCCTGCCGTGATACCATCACAAGTTCCACCAGTTTTATACATAAGATTAGAAGTACCTTGCTAGGGCCTTCATTTAGTTCAGGGGTGTTCAACCTTGGCAACTTTAAGGCTTATGGACTTCAACTCCCAGAATTCTCCAGCCAGACATATATCCCATCATCTGCCAGCAATGCCCCTCTGGCTTCTATCTAAGACAAACAGTAAAGGCTTTATGCAAAAAGTGAATGGATATAGCTTTGACATCTCAAACCAAGGACAGAGTAATTACAGATCATTTTAACCTTCCAGAATAAAGATTCTGGAATCAATTAAAGATTTCAAACTAGCTGTTTTAGAACAAACAAACTCTAGCACCCTACTTGAGTGAGGAGCTACTGAACTCCTGCACATCGAAAGGTTTCAAGCTATCCCTGAAGGTCTCCACAAACACAATAGGTTTTAAATATGCCCATAACTAATTGATAAAGTATACTTACAATGTGTCTATGTGCAATCTGCATCTCAATGTGTATAATTAGCCTTCATCTCCTGTTTTATCACCCTTTCCCATTCTACATCAGTCGAGCCATTGCATGCATCTGTCAAAGTGACTTCTGATTTACGACTGTGATTTGTGATAAGAAACACACGAGTAGTGTTAATTTATTGCTAGTAATCTTTTCTCCCAAGATTAACCACTTTGGGGATTGTTGAATAGATCAGGGGTCCCCAACCTTTGCAACTTCAAGTCTGAAGGACTTTAGCTCCCAGAAGTCTGAGAGCTGTAGTCCTTCAGACTTAAGTTGCAAAAGTTGGGGACCCCTGGAATAGATAACCAAATCCTAGGAAAGAAACCTATGCAGTTAAAATAAAAACCAAAGTAAACAAAAAGATGGTATCTGGAAAGCCTGACTGTAAATAGCATCAATGTTAGCCAAATGCAAATCAGAGACAACTGCAAATGATCCCCCTTGTTGGCCCATGAATAATCTTTATTCATGCAGATGTTCTGTCTCTCTCCTTCCTTGTTGTCATTGGAAATCATCCCTTAAAATGGAAATAACGTAGAACGCACTTATTGTTTACGTCTGCCTTTTGCTTTGAAAGGTCTTAGGAAGACCCTGTGGTGTTGCTATTGTTCACATCAGCATTCCCAAAAGGGTAGAATTCCCTGTCCTTCCCGAGGGAAATGTTTTAATTTTTATATAATTCTTACGCACTTTATCAGAAGAATCTTTCTGCAGCCCAGTGTGAATCAGCACACTTTGATTTCAGAAATCAAACAACCATGAAATCTGTCAAAATGTTGGCCCTGCCCAAAAGGAAAGTCATTCCAGGGTATGGGTTACCTCCCTTGTGATCATTCCTCAGCTGGCTCTTGACATGTGCCAATAAACTCCCTTTGAGCACATGTTGTGTTGGCTCAGGTCTTTCTCTAACGTCAAATAACAGAGTTGGAAGGAACCTTGGAGGTGTTCTAGTCCAACCCCCTGTTCAAGCAGGAAACCCTATGCCACTTCAGAAAAATTGCTTCGTAAAAACCTCCAATGTTGCAGCACCCACAACTTCTGGAGGCAAGCAATTCCACTGATTAATGTTCTCAGTGTCAGGAAATTCTGAAGTTCTAGGTTGCTTCTCTCTGTTAGTTTACAGTATAATAATAATAATAATAATAATAATAATAATAATAATAATAATAATAATAATAATAATAATAATAATAATAATAATAATAATAATAATAATAATAATAATATATTTAATTTCTAGACCGCTCCCTCTCCCCAAGGGGACTCGGAGCGGTGCACAGGGAAATTAAAACAATAAATATACATAGATATACAAAACAATTAAAAAACACATTAAACAATAAGACCCTGAGCTAAAATTCCCCAAAACCAATCACTAAAACCCTAAACCCTATAATACTATGGTAAGAGGCTACCCTAGGCCGGCCAGGCAGAAAAAGTGCGTTTTCAATTTCAGACGGAAGGAACGGAAATCCGTGGTAGTTCTAATATCGGGGGGGAGGTCGTTCCAGAGGGCAGGGCCCGCCACAGAGAGAGCCCTTCCCCTGGGCGTCGCCCGCTGACAAAGTCTAGTGGACGGCACCCGGAGAAGTCCCTCTCTGTGGGAGCGAATCGGCCGTGAGGAAGTATGAGGCAGAATCCGATCCCGCAGGTAGCTAGGTCCCGAGCCATGGAGCGCTTTAAAGATGATGACTAGCATCTTGAAGCGCACCCAAAAGACTACAGGTAGCCAGTGCAGCTCGCGCAAGAGCGGTGTTACATGGGTGTACCTTGTGGTACCCATTATTGCTCGCGCGGCTGCATTCTGGACCAACTGCAGCCTCCGGGTGCACCTCAAGGGGAGCCCCATGTAGAGAGAGTTACAATAGTCCAGTCGGGATGTCACGAGAGCATGAGTGACTGTGCGAAGGGTATACCGTTCTTCTTGTCCTGCCTCTGGTGCTTTGGAGAATAGCTTGACTCCCTCTTCTTTGTGGCAACCCCTGAGATATTGGAACACTGTTATCATGTCTCCCCTGGTCCTTCTCTTCATTAAATTAGACATACCCACTTCCAGCAACCATTCTTTTAGCCTTCACTCCCCTAATCATCTTTGTTACTCTTCTTTACCCTTCCTAGAATCTCAACATTCTTTTTTTATATTGTGGCGACCGGAACTTGTAGTATTTTTGAACTATATTCTGGTTCTTGATTTCTTGCATCTAACACTAATGTGATCTTAGCCTCCTGCTCTTACCTGGATCTGTTCCACATATTGTGCAAACCCAGCTATCAATATTAACAGTTGTCTCTAAAATAATCTTAATCCTGTGAAGAGACCAAAATATTTACTCCTCTCCTTCAGCCAAAGGCTGATAAAACGTCAAACCAAGATTAACCCTAGTCCTCTCGAGCTGGTTTGGAGTATAACTTTCATTAGAGATGGGTGTTCGAGTCTAAGTCACGAAAGGCAGCAGCTAGGGGAAACAGCATTATTTTCTGGAAACCTAGTAGTGAGAAAGAACAATAAAAAGGGAGCAATTGCTACTTGAATACGATAGACAGAGATAGGAAACATAAAGGTTCCCCTCGCACATATGTGCTAGTTGTTCCCGACTCTAGGGTTGGTGCTCATCTCTGTTTCAAAGCCGAAGAGCCAGCGCTATCCGAAGACGTCTCCGTGGTCATGTGGCCGGCATGACTAAACGCTGTTACCTTCCCACCAAAGGTGGTCCCTATTTTTCTACTTGCATTTTTTACGTGCTTTTGAACTGCTGGGTTGGCAGAAGCTGGGACAAGTCATGGGAGCTCACTCCATTACACAGCACTTGGGACTCAAACTACTGAACTGCTGACCTTTCTAATCGACAAGCTCAGCATCTTAGCCACTGAGCCACTGCATTCCTTTAGACAGAAATGCAGAGATGTATATACATGCTTGTCCTGTGTTCACACTGGAAAGCAAAGCTTTGCAATATAACTCTATCATCCAAAGTTACAAAGGAAGCAATGTGTTCTGTAAGTTAATTTTATTTCATTTTTTTTAATCCCAATTCTGATTTAACTTTCCTGGGAAGCCTATCGTATATTATATTTTTAAGTACAAAGGAGGGAAAAATCAATATTCACTATTAATTTGGGAAGCTGCAACATTTGTCTGTCTGGACAATGGAGACATTCTTTTCCATCTGATCACATCCCACTGCCTGACACAACATGTAATCGTTTGGCACAAAAATGTGCTGTCTCCTTTTCAAAATGCCATCCTTCAGAGTGAGGGGTGCATGGTGAATGGCTGAACTGAAACAAGAAAAGCCACTTTTTACAAACATATCTGAGGAAACAGCAGTTTCCATTTAAATCTCAAATTGCGAAAACTCAGAGCCTCAGATCTATTATAAATTAGATTTCTAATAATATTTTAAAACTTAGGCAAAATCTTTTGACCAAGATGATCTGGGGTGCTTTTTGTCTTTCTCAATTTTTTAACTAGAACTCTAAAAATGTTGGCAAAATTAACCTTAAAGATTAATAAGGAATATATGTGTGTGTGTGTTACGTAAGGAAACAGTATGTCTCCTCCCTTAATTGGGGCCTAACAGGGTGTTGTGGAACAAAGTATATATATATACTTTATTGAGCTGATCAATAAATATATGTGTGTGTGTGTGTGTGTGTGTGTGTTAGTTTTAATAATAATAATAATAATAATAATAATAATAATAATAATAATAATAATAATAATTTAATTTAATTTATAGACCGCTCCCTCTCCCCGGGGGGACTCGGAGCGGTGCACAGGGAAGTTAAAAATACAATAAATATACATAAATAACTAAAAGGCAAATTAAACAATTATCCCTGCGCTAAAATTCCCAATTTAATTACTAAAATCCCATGATAAAAGAGACTACCCTAGGCCGGCCAAGCAGTTTTATGAGCTGGCTGGCTGAATGGTTACAGGCTCCTGCCTGATATGCAATACAGCCCCAGTTTGAATCCCAGTAAGAGTATGACTAGCTGATGAGAGCTAAAAAGCTCGAAATAGATCTATCCTAGTCTCTCTGATTTATTTATTGATCAGCTCATAATACTAACACACATATTTAAAAAATCACACAACGGAACTCATGGCTTTCTGTCTAGATGGTCTCTTGTGCTGAGCCGAAAGGCAGAAAAGAAAACAGTATGTCTCCTCCCTTAATTGGGGCCCTAACAGGGTGTTGGGGAACATATATATATATATATGTATATATATATATATATATATATATATATATATATATGTGGAACATATATATATACATATATATATATGAAGACTAATTATCACAGCTCCTGTGAAGAGGTCCCTTTAAGGGGAGGAGACTCAACGTCATCCCTCTGAAGGCTAATAAGCCTGAAATGGATCCATCCTGGTCTCTTTATTTTCAGCCCTTAAAAATTCTAACACACACACACACACACACACACACACACACACATATATATATATATATATATATATTTGTTTTCGTAGATTTTCACGTATAGGTATAGGTATATATATTTGTTAGGTTTTTTTTTTGAGCTGATCAATAAATAATTGTGATGTTGTGAAATATATATATATAGATTTTGGTTTATTCGGGTCTTTTCCCGTGTAAAATTAAAGGTGTTTTTGCAACATTTCGATGGGATCACCCCCATCATCATCAGGCCTGGGCCTTTGCTTTAGTTTAACGGGTTTTAGCACATGAATAGATTTAATTTGTTTTTATATTATGTATTTATATTTGTATATTTATTGTTTTTACTTTCCCTGTGCACCGCCCCGAGTCCCCGTGGGGAGAGGGAGCGGTTCTACAAATTAAATTTGAATTTGAATTTGAATTTGCTTACATGCCAGGTGAGAGCCTTGCCATTAATTTATTTTTTTTATTTTATTAAATTTATATCCCGCCCTTCCCCAAGTGGACCCAGGGCAGCGCACAGGAATGTTAAAATACATACAAAACATATAAAATTTAAAAAACTTATTCTAGTAAACCCTGTGCTAAAAACCGAATTAAAATTCCCAAATGTAAAACTGTCTAATAGTCAAAGGAGGTTACGCTAGGCCGGTAACCAGCTGAGACAGGAGGATAGTTATATATAATTGTGTCCACAACACCCTGTTAAGGCCCCAATTAAGGGAGGAAACACACTACTATCCTCCTGTCTCAGCTGACAAGAACAGAACCTAGCTGGCTTAATGGCAAGGCTCTCGCCTGGCATGTAATACAGCCCTGGTTCAAATCCCAGTAAGGGTATGGCTAGCTGATGAGAGCTAATAAGCTCAAAATAGATCTATCCTAGTCTCCCTGACTTATTTATTGATCAGCTCAAAAACGTAACACACATATAAAAAAATTACACAACGGAATTATTGGCTTTCTGTCTAGATGATCTTTGGTGATGAGCCGAAAGGCAGAAAAGGAAAAGCAGTATGCTTCCTCCCTTAATTGGGGCCTTAACAGGGTGTTGTGGAAACAATTATATACAGTGGTACCTCGGTTCACGAACGCCTCTGTTCACGACCAATTCGGATTACGACCAAAAATTTCCCAAAAAATGTGCCCCGGTTCACGAACACCGTTTCGGTTCACGAACGGAAAAGTTCGTAAAAATACGCTCCGCTTCACGAACTCGGCCTCGCTTCACGAACTCGGCCTCGCTTCACGAACTCTGCCCTCGTATCACGAACAGAAAAGTTCGTAAAAATGCTCGGATTCACGAACCCCGCCTCGCTTCACGAACCGGAGCCGCGGACATTTTAAAAACAAGGTCAGAACGGATTAACCGGATTTACATTGAACCCTATGGGAAACTGTGCCTCTGTTCACGACCAATTCTGTTCACGAACAGAGTCAGTTCAAGAACAAGGTCGGAACGGATTAACCGGATTTACATTGAACCCTATGGGAAATTGTGCCTCGCTTCACGACCAATTCGGATCGCGAACAGAGTCAGTTCACGAATTAAGTTCGTGAACCGAGGTACCACTGTGTATATATATATATATATATTAGATTTTTATTTATTTAAAAAAAAAACTAACATATCTAAAAAAAAAAAAAGTCACACAGCAGTAATCTAATTTGGTTCTCTGTCTGGATGACTCTGGGTTGAGTCGAAGGGCAGAGAGGGAAGACGTTAAGTCTCCTCCCCTTAAAGGGACCCTGAACAGGAGCTGTGAGAATTATTCTTCATATATATATATATATATATATATATATATATATATATATATATATATATATATATATATATATATATATATATATAGAGAGAGAGAGAGAGAGAGAGAGAGAGAGAGAGAGAGAGAGAGAGAGAGAGAGAGAGAGAGATTTGTGATATCTTTGTTATATTTGTTTTATTCACATTTATAGACATCCTTACAGCAAGCAGCAAAACTATTATCCCAGCATCAACCCTTCTCTAACAAAAAAAATAAATGCTTGAGATATTAGATATAGTGAACACCAGTATAAATTGGTTATATTGTCACTTCCCAAATAACGAGAATTTTAGTCTCCACTATTATCTCTATTTCTGAGACTTTCTGATATAATTCTTAAAGAGATTAACAGTAGATTTTAATTTGAAGAAAAAACCTGTTAAATATTTAAATATAATTTCTTCATACACTATTTTTTAAAACATACTATGTTTAAAACATACATTCATGCAGAAATAAACTGCCTCAAACTGAAAATGGCCAGAAATGGAGTAACAGAAGTCCTAAAAAATTTCAGCTTCAACGTTTTAAGCCTTCAACAATTAATTGCTTTATATAGTGTTTCTGTGTTCTAATTGGGTAATTTCTCCTCGTAATTTTTCATAGCTAGTTTGGTGTATTGGTTAGCTAGGTTAGAAACTGAGAGAGAGTGAATTCTAATCCTACCTTAGGCACAAAGGTAGCCCTTAGGGCCAATCATTCTCTCTCAGCCCTAGGAAGAAGCCAATGGTATATCAATACAATACAATACAATACAATAGCAGAGTTGGAAGGGACCTTGGAGGTCTTCTAGTCCAACTGCCTACGTGGGCAGGAACCTTATACCATTTCAGACAAATGGCTATCTAACATCTTTTTAAAGACTTCCAGGGTTGGGGCATTCACAACTTCTGGAGGCAAGCTGTTCCAGAGGTTAATTGTTCTAACTGTCAGGAAATTTCTCCTCAGTTCTAAGTTGCTTCTCTCCTTGATTAGTTTCCACCCATTGCTTCTTGTCCTGCCCCCAGGTGCCTTGGAGAATAGTTTGACTCCCTCTTCTTGGTGGCACCCTCTGAGATATCGGAACACTGCTATCATGTCTCCCCTGGTCCTTCTCTTCATCAAACTAGACATACCCAGCTCCTGCAACCGTTCTTCATATGTTTTAGTCTCCAGTCCCCTAATCATCTTGGTTGCTCTTCTCTGCACTCTTTCCAGAGTCTCCACGTCTTTTCTACATCATGGCGACCAAAACTGTATGCAGTATTCCAAGTGTGGCCTTACCAAGGCACTATACAGTGGTATTAACACTTCACGTGATCTAGATTTTATCCCTCTGTTTATGTAGCCTAGAACTGGAAAAATTTCACTTCTGAAATTTTTCCAGGAAGTCTGCAGAGACTAGTCCAGGCAGTCAACTAGAGTCAACACTGACTTGAAGAGAAAAACAAACAGAAAAACAAACAAACAAACAAACCTATTTTTGAAACTGTCAAGCTGTTCCATTTGTTTCCATAACAATATACTATTACTCATATACATGTTTGTTTCAGTGAATGCAAATTCTAGTTTTGAAGAATGCAAACCAGTTTCCTCTCCATCAACATATCCACATTGTAGTTTATATTGTTAACACAGGATCTGAGTACTTACCATTTGTTTCAGAAGGAATAGAAGAACTGTACCCATTGGCATAGGGGCAAATCATTTTAAGTATGTTATATTGTTTGCAATTCCAACATCTCATGAGAGCAGTGGTTATTATTCTCATTTTACCAATGAAAAAAGAGGAACCGTTTGGTAACCAGAGTTGTTTAGTTAATTTCAGTGATCACATAAAATATAGCCCATGATAGAAGTTTGTGGACCCCTCCTGTACATTATACACCAGAAAAAAAGAAGTATCCGTAAATGATTATATCATCCTTATGAAATATAGAATACACTCATATATTTTTAAAAAGTATCTATATTTGTTTATATGGTTTAAAAACGACATTATAAGTGTGCAACCTGAAGCCAGAAGGCCAAGTGTGACCTGTCATTGTGATAGCAGTTCCTGAAACCTATCTGTAATTTCCACCAAGTTGAAAATGCTGGATATGGCAAAATGGAATAATTATTAAAAATAGAAGAGTGATCATGTAGGTGTGCATTTTAAAACTTTGTTGTAGTTATATTTAATTTAAATTAATTAAATTGAGTCCATGCTCAGATTTGCAGCTCTTGACATTCAGAGACCAAAGTGGTTTCTGGATGGGGTAAAAAAGATAATTCATTACGTATACATTGCATTACAATATTGAAATAATATATAGACATTTTTGAATTAGTCAAGATTATTTTTTGCTTTTATATATTGTGTTAACAGTAGTGTAGTGTCAATGTAATTTTTATCTCCCTGAAGAATAATATCTTGAAAACTTGTTGAATCATTAAGTGTTTGTACAGCTTAAAGATCACACAACTTCGTTGTACAACTTTTAGATCACAACTTTTTTTTCTTTTGTCATTTTTACAATAGTAGGTTAAGGAAACAATGGCATGAATATAAACTTACAAAGTAAGCCTACATCCTGTGGGCCAACATCTCATTAAGAAGAGTAGTTATATAAGAATTTCTTTTGACCTTCTCGTATCATATGGCTGGTCTTTTCCCAAGTCCCTAAAGAAAGAAGGTCTCAAGAGCAAATATAATGGGAGATGGTCAGATGAAATTGAGGATTCATGGGTTCTTGGCCCATTGCACTGCTATCTAGCATGGATACAATCATTGTCCTAAAGTGTTATAAAGCAGGGGTCTCCAACCTTTGCAACTTTAAGTCTGAAGGACTTCAGCTCCCAGACTTCTCCAGCAAGCAAAGCTGGAGACCCCTGTTATAAAGAATAGGATTGTTCAGTTCATCACAGAGCAAATCAGTAATGACCAAAACTAAAATGATTTAATTCTGATTCAGGGATTCTGATTTGGGTCAAATATTGAAGTTGGTTTGTCTAACGCAATTTATTGAGCTAAGATTCAAAATAAGGTTGAACTAATTTCCTAGCTCACATCAAATGTTCCCTGTCTGTTTCTTCTACCATCTAATTTCCCTTTTTGTCTTCATAGTACACTACCAACTGCAACATGCTGAAGAACAGATACAAACACTTTCAAAGAGAGTCAGCTTAAAATTATCCCTACATGTGGTTTGCTTACCTGATGATTAAAGCAGGGGTGTGCAGGCATGTTTACTAACACAATTAGAGGGTGTCTCCTCTTCCAAAGGAGGACATTAGCATTACAAAATTTAAAAAGGTGAGAGGAAAAAGTTTCGATTGAATTTTAGGGAAGAGAAAGGAAGGGGAGAGTAGGGCAAAAAGAAAGAAAAAGGAAGAAAAAGGAAGAAAGAAAGAAAGGAGGAAAGGAAGAAAGAAAGAAAGAAAGAAAGAAAGAAAGAAGGAAGGAAGGAAGGAAGGAAGGAAGGAAGGAAGGAAGGAAGGAAAGAAAGAAAGAAAGAAAGAAAGAAAGAAAGAAAGAAAGAAAGAAAGAAAGAAAAAAAGAGGAAGGAAGGAAGGGAGGGAGGGAGGGAGGGAGGGAGGGAGGAAGAAAGAAAGGAAGGAAGGAAGGAAGGAAGGAAGGAAGGAAGGAAGGAAGGACAAAATAAGAAATCAGATGAAATCAGAAAGAGGGAGGGAAGGAAGGAAGGAAGGAAGGAAAAAAGAAAAGGAAGGAAGGAAGGAAGGAAGGAAAGAAGGAAGGAAGGAAGGAAGGAAGGAAGGAAAGACCAAAAAAGAAATCAGATGAAATCAGAAGGAGGGAGGGAGGGAGGGAGGGAGGGAGGGAGGGAAGGAAGGAAGGAAGGAAGGAAGGAAGGAAGGAAGGAAGGAAGGAAGGAAGGAAAAAAGGAGGAAGGAAGGAAGGAAGGAAGGAAGGAAGGAAGGAAGGAAAAAAGAAAAGACCAAAAAAGAAATCAGATGTCATGACAAGAGATTTGTCTCTATTCAGGGGGATTTTAAAGGTTGGTTTAAGCCTCTTAAGAACATGCTTTTCAGGACTACAAATATGCTAACAGGTAAATACTCTCTGTGATGTAATCAGTGACTGCCATTCTTCAAGCGATTGAGGATATTCCAAACTTAACAATAAAACATTAGTTAACATGGTCTTATTTTGGCTATGAGTAGAGAACATGCTTAATCCAAATTTGGCTGTCATTATTCCCAGAGTTAAAAGGGGGTTTCTTTCTTTTCTTACATGCCGTTTCAACAAGGCAGAAATAGTAAGGAACAGGAACATAGAGAAAACTATAGATCTGAGGTACAGCCAGTGTCCCCAATGTCTCTTCAATGTTAGGGAGTGTGCAGTGGCAAGAGATATTATACCATTTAAAGCTAATCAATACATTCATGGGCCTAGCTTATAAAGCTGGGCTTTGAGATAACCACTAATGTTCTCAGCTGTTATGTTGAATTGGGACTCTTAGATACATTGCTCTTACCTATCCCAAGTTTAAAAGCAGAATCCAAGAGTGGAATGCCATTTCATTGCAGAATTGAGCTCTTTGTTCCAAGGTATGGCCATGATTTCTGATGAAAAACAGTATGAAGTGGATGGAATTAGACTGCAGCAAATGAATATATGTAAAACACACATTAATACACATTATAGAGGTTTTTGCCTTCCCCACCAGTTTAATCCTTTGCAGAAGATCTATTTGACCTACACACTAGCACAGGGGTCTGCAAAGCTGGCTCTTTTAAGACTGGTGGAATTCAACTCCCAGAATTCCCCAGCCAGCCTTGAGATGCACTCAAAGGTTACAGTTAGTTCAGAAGGCGGCCGCGCGGGTGATTATTGGAGCCTCAAGGCAATCCCATGTAACACCTCTCCTGCGCGAGCTGCACTGGCTACCTGTGACCTTTCAGGTGCGTTACAAGGTTTTGATGACCATCTTCAAAGTGCTCCATGGCACGGGGCCTAGTTACCTTCGAGACTGTCTGCTGCCCCATACGTCCCTACGACCGATTCGCTTCAACAGAGAGGGTCTTCTCCGGGTGCCGTCGGCCGGTCAATGCCGGTTGGCGACGCCCAGGGGAAGGGCCTTCTCTGTGGTGGGCCCAACCTTCTGGAACGACCTACCTCCTGAACTCTGTGTCATCTCCGACCTCCGCCTGTTCCGCCAGCGCTTAAAAACGCACTTTTTTCATCTAGCCAGCCTGGCATGAACGACCCGATACCTAACTGAACATTAGTTGATCAAAGTTTTAATTAGGGGTTTTATTTATGTTTTAGCGCAGGGTTTGGTTTAATTTAATTTTAATGAGCTTTTGTATTTTGTATTTTTCTATATTGTATATTTGTATTTGTAACACCGCTCCTGCGCGGGCTACACTGGCTGCCTGTGGCCTTTTGGGTGCATTTCAAGGTGTTGGTCATTATCTTCAAAGCGCTCCATGGCACAGGACCTAGTTATTTGCGGGATCGTATGCTGCCCCATACATCCCTTCGGCCGATTCGCTCTCACAGAGAGGGACTTCTCCGGGTGCCGTCCACTAGGCAATGCCAGCGGGCGACGCCCAGGGGAAGGGCCTTCTCTGTGATGGGCCCGACCCTCTGGAATGACCTTCCCCCTGACATTAGAATGACCACGGACCTCCGCTCCTTCCGCCAGAAACTCAAAACCCACCTGTTTCAACTAGCCGGCCTCGGCTAATTCCATGCTTCCCGCCTCAGTTTGTAATTTTAAATTATGTGATTAGGTTTTAAGGTTAAGTTTTTAATTTTTATAAATTTGTACAGGGGATTATTTAATTGGATTTTAGTTTATATGTAATGTTGATGTCACTTTTTAATTTTTTACCTGTACACCGCCCCGAGTCCCTTCGGGGAGAGGGGGCGGTCTAGAAATCTAATAAAATCAAATCAAATCAAATCAATTTTTAATTTTCCTGTGCGCCGCCCCGGGTCCCTTGGTGGGAGATGGGTGCGGGATATAAATATGAAAAATAAATAAATAAATAAATTTGACATCTGATAGTATTTTATAGCTGAGAAAACAACGGAGATAATAGGAGATCAGTTGGAGAAAGGGATGATATTTGGCTAAAATATCCATCCTTCCGGACTGTTTCCAAAGGCTTAGAGTGTAGCGCATACTGCAGTAATCCAACTGTGCGATGATAAGTAACTACCACCTGGGCATTCTGGCTGAGATAGGACTGCAATTAGCCCACCGACTGAAGATGGTCAAAGGCACTCTTTTAAAGGGCCCAGGAGTCCAGTATGAATTTAGATAATTACCCCCTTAGTTTATTACGTCATTGAGTACCCACTGCCTTCTCTACAACTTCCCTTGGAAAAGAAACATTGGAGACCCATTAAAGCAGGGGTCTCCAACCTTTGCAACTTTAAGTCTGAAGGACTTCAGCTCCCAGCAAAGCTGGCTGGAGAAGTCTGGGAGCTGAAGTCCTTCAGACTTAAAGTTTCAAAGGTTGGAGACCCCTGCATTAAAGGTGTCAACAATAGCTGGATCCAGGATAGGCCTCCTAAAGAGAGAATACCCAATGGCCTCCTTCAAAGAGTTATTAGCAATCTCTCAGATTTAGTCATTTGGGCTTTACTTGGCTACTGGAAGGAGTCCGGAAGGGTGTGTATTACAAACAGGAGAAAAAGATACCTTAGGAGCAATCTGTTATTCTAAAGATTTGTTTTGGGAAAAACATAAAACAAACTAACACCAATCAGTCCAAATTTCCTGGTATTTCCTGTTCAGCTGGAGAATTCTTAGCCTTTCCACCAGGGATTTCTCTATTCAGTATACTTCTAGGGAAAGAAATACGAAATGCACAGGTACAGTATAGGTGGTACCTTGCTCAATAGTAGTAACTGTGAGAGGGATCTTAGAGTCCTAGTAGACAACCATTTAAATATGAGCCAGCCATGTGCAGCAGCTGCCAAAAAAGCCAACACAGTTCTAGGCTGTATAAACAGAGGAATAGAATCAAGATCACGTAAAGTATTAATGCCACTTTATAATGCCTTGGTATACTTGGAATACTGCATCCAGTTTTGGTCGCCACGATGTAGAAAAGATGTGGAGACTCTAGAAAGAGTGCAGAGAAAGCAACAAAGAGGATTAGGGGACTGGAAGCTAAAACATATGAGGAACAGTTGCAGGAACTGGGTATGTCTAGTTTGATGAAAAGAAGGACCAGGGGAGACATGATAGCAGCCTTCCAATATTTCAGAGGCTGCCACAAAGAAGAGGCTGTCACACTATTATCCAAAGCACCTGAGGGCAGGACAAGAAGCAGTGGGTGGAAACTAATCAAGGAGAGAAGCAACTTAGAACTGAGGAGAAATTTCCTGACAGTCAGAACAATTAATCAATGGAACAACTTGCCTGCAGAAGTTGTGAATGGTCGAACACTGGAAGTTTTTAAGATGATGTTGGATAACCACTTGTCTAAAGTTGTGTAGGGTTTCCTTCCTAGGCAGGGGGTTGGACTTCTCTTCTACTCTACTCTACTCTACTCTACTCTACGCTACGCTACGCTACGCTACGCTACGCTACTCTACTCTACTCTACTCTATTCTAATATGATTTATTCCCTCAATCTTACTTAAGTCTTCTTTTGAGGAGGTTCTACTGTATTAAATAATTTATTCTGCTTTAATATGCAAAAGTCTTAATATCCTTTTGTTCCCTTTATATACATAGAGACAGTTTTGTTTGTCTGGAATAAATAATGCAAGGGCATCTTAGGGCCTAATCATGTGATAGAAATTTTATTTTACACATAAAACTTTATTTGCATCTTTGTGTAGTCATTTGAAGAGGAATGGTACACACCTACCATCTTCATTGCTGGAATTCCTGATCTTTCCTTTGCTTTATATAAATTAAACCACCGGAGAAGAAAACATTTTGATGTATGTGATTAAATGGCTTATGAAAGGTGCACTAAAATAAGCATCTAGGCTTTGCAATGCCTCAACAAACTTCTCTGTTGCTCTTCCTCCGTGACGGCTCGATCAAGATATATTCCAGACTTTTGTAGTATACTTTAGCACAATGGGTTTTGGCAATTCCCCCATTACGTTCTTTCAGTAGGTAACATTATGGCTACAAAAAGCCTTACAATACAATACAATAGCAGAGTTGGAAGGGACCTTGGAGGTCTTCTAGTCCAACCCACTGCCCAGGCAGGAAACCCGATACCGTTTCAGACAAATGGCTCTCCAACATCATCTTAAAGACTTCCAGTGTTGGGGCATCCACAACTTCTAGAGGCAAGCAGTTCTACTGATTAATTGTTCTGTCAGGAAATTTCTCCTCAGTTCTAAGTTGTTTCTCTCCTTGATGAGTTTCCACCAATGGTGGGATTCAGCCAGTTCGCACCAATTCAGGAGAATCGGTTGTTAACTTTCTAAGCAGTTTGGAGAACCGGTTGTTGGAAGAAATCTTTTGGATTTTTACAGGGCTAATCCTGTAAGGAAGGCAGGAAGGAAACATTCTGGTGTTGTTTCTAGCCTCATCTTGATTGCCCTGTTTACAGAAACTGCCTCTCTGGTTAGCCCTTACTACCTTGTAACAGCCAAGGCGAAGCACCCATCGACGTGAGTAAAGTTGAGTTGGCCAGGTCCACCCAGTCACATGACCACCAAGCCCCACCTATCCAGCTGGTCATTAGGTCAGAGAACCGCTTGTTAAATTATTTGGATCCCACCACTGGTTTCCACCCATTGCTTCTTGTTCTGCCCTCAGGTGCTTTGGAGTAGAGTTTGACAGCCTTTTCTTTGTGGCAACCCCTGAGATATTGGAAGACTGCTATCATGTCTCCCCTGGTCCTTCTTTTCTTTAAACTAGACATACCCAGTTCCTGTAACAGTTCTTCATGTGTTTTAGCCTCCAGTCCTCTAATCCTCTTTATTGCTCTTCCCTTCCTTAAAGAGAAGTACTAGGATTCTTCTTCAGGAGACACTTGAAAAGCATATGTTAAATGTTCAGTTGTTATATTTCTAGCACAATAACCACTGGAAGTCAGCAAATTTTGAGGACATATCATACAATCCTTCACGTAGGGAAAAAAGTGTCTAGGGCCACAGGAAGTGGTAAAGGTTCCCCTCGCACATATTGTACTAGTCATTCCCGAATCTAGGGGGTGGTGTTTATCTCCATTTCAAAGCCGAAGAGCCAATGCTTTCCGAAGACATCTCCGTGGTCATGTGGCCGGCAAGACTCAATGCTGAAGGCGCACGGAACACTGTTACCTTCCCACCCAAGGTGGTTCCTATTTTTCTACTTACATTTTTACATGCTTTCAAATTGCTAGTTGGCAAAAGCTGGGACAAGTAACAGGAGCTCACTCCGTTATGCGGCACTAGGGATTCGAACTGCCAAACTGCTGACCTTTCAATCAACAAGCTCAGCATCTTAGCCACTGAGCCACCGCATCCCACCGAAGTGGTGTGGAAGTGCTGTATTTTGTAAATGTCCTCCTTTAACTAGAGTAGCTTTAAAATATATTATGGAATTTATATACATTACACTACTGAGCTGAACTTTCAGACAGCAATTATATAACAGAAGGAAGGTAATACTTCTCAAAATGAAACCTTTTGAAGGCAGACAGAAATATATTTTATCTTCAAGGAGTTTTAATCTATCCCTCCAATTTTAGAGTTGTATATTTCAGCCAGGAAACCAGACAGGTAACACAACTTACAGGTAGTCCTAAGTGTTACAATCATTTATTTAAGGACACATCCAAGATTTATTTTTATTTATTTGATTTGTCAATTGTTTACAAGATAAACAATTGTATAAGAATAAACATGAGCATGAATGAGATGGGTAAAAGAGCATAAAAAAATGACTTACGATTTCTCCTTGCACTTATGACTATCGCACTACCCTATGGTCACAGGATTGCAATTCAAGCACTTGGTAACTAGCTTGCATTTACAACCAATTGCAGCATCCTATGGTCACATGATCACGACTTGCAATTTTTTTGGCGAAAAAAAAAACACCACCTATTGGAGGAGCTGGAATCGTTTAATAATCATGTGATTTGCTTAATGGCTGTGTGATTCACTTAACAACTGCAATGATTCACTCGAAGAGTATCATATAGCTTATCATAAAATCAGCTCTGACTGCAATGACCTACGATGGAAATTCCAGTCCCGATTATGGTCATAAATTGAGGATTACCTATAGATAATTCTTCTTTACAGAATGTTGCAAGTCTAAATATCCTGCTGCCATTGTTAACTAGGCCTAATGAATTGAAGGGATGAAGAGAAGGACCAGGGGAGACATGATAGCAGTGTTCCGATATCTCAGAGGGTGCCACAAAGAAGAGGGAGTCAAGCTATTCTCCAAGGCACCTGGGGGCAGGACAAGAAGCAATGGGTGGAAACTAATCAAGGAGAGAAGCAACTTAGAACTGAGGAGAAATTTCCTGACAGTCAGAACAATTAACAGAAGTTGCCTCCAGAAGTTGTGAATGCCCCAACCCTGGAAGTCTTTAAAAAGATGTTAGATAGCCATTTGTCTGAAATGGTATAAGGTTCCTGCCCACGCAGGGGGTTGGACTAGAAGACCTACAAGGTCCCTTCCAACTCTGCTATTGTATTGTATTGTAATTAGGGCGGGTCCTTCCTAAATTTCTTCCTCTCACTATTAAGTCATTGGGGATTTCCAACTCTCTTGTCTGTCCATTTCCAAGGTAGCCTCTCTTCCCCTTGTCCCCAAGGATTATTCTCACAACCATTACAATACATTTCAGGTTTCATAAGCATATGGACAGGTAAAGTATTCTTATGTTTCCTCCCTTAAAAGAAAGGTTAAAATGATCTCATATCACTCAATTTATCCTCTCTACTTCTCTTTTTAAAACAAAAAAATAACCCTTAATCCATACTATTTTCATTTTATACAAAATAAAAGGGAAGGTCAACTGTTGCATGCTTTTTAAACGATTGTCAGATTGCCTGATTTATTTTATGACTGGTCTCTTATAATGTTCTACTGTTTCTGATTGATAGCCTGTTGTTTTTTCAGACAAAAGCTAAAAGGAAGTAGGCAATATTGTTTCCCTTTTTATTTTAAATTTGAAGGCTACAGTAAGTCTGGAATACCTCTTTGGCTAAGGCTAGCCCTGTGGTTTACAGACTGTCCTCTGCAAATTTGATTAGTGCCATTTTCATACCTTTGAAACTAAGGGCTAATAGGACGTCATGTGAAAGTGAATTCCAGAAGTTATTGGTATAATAGAATGATTTGATTTGTCTGTTCAAATTTAAGTTGTACGGATTTCAGTAGGCAAGGATATCTGTGGGGTTAGGTCAAAGACCTACCCCCTGAGCTTAGATCTACTACGGACCTCCGCTCCTTCCGTCAACAATTAAAGACCCATCTTTTCCAGCAGGCCGGCCTGGCCTAACCTAATCTACCGTACCAGCCTAGTTGTAGTAAATATTACCTAATCAGGTTTTTACGTTATAAATTTAAATGAGATATTTTAACACAGGGTAAAACATTTAATTTAGTTTTATTATTTATAATTGTTATATGTGTATATGCTCTTAAATTCTTGTACACCGCCCTGAGTCTCTTCGGAGAGAGGGGGCGGTCAATAAATCCAAATAGATAGATAGATAGATAGATAGATAGATAGATAGATAGATAGATAGATAGATAGATAGATAGATAGATAGATAGATAGATAGATAGATAGATAGATAGATAGATAAATAAATAAATAAATAAATAAATAAAAGATGACAGCCATCAGTTTTTCATCAAAGCTCATACCTTAAAAGCCATGTGGAACTTGGTTTCTTTTTCCCAATAAGGAGTTTTAACGCAAGACTCGGGGCTAGAATAGAGAATAATTTAAACCACAATAGGAATGTCCAACCTTCTTAGTAAACTCAAAAAGTGGTGCCTCTTTGAAGGTTTTAAATCTCTTTTTCTTGAGCTTTATTCTTTATTAACTACCAATCAACTTTGTATTTGGATTCTTTATGCCTAGAATTAATTCTTCATCGTTCTTTTCCAGCATCCCCCAAATCTCTCAAAATTAGTGTTCTAGGGTCACAGCTGCCAACTTTAGTCTTCCTTTAAGCTTAAGAGTAAGGACAATAAGCTTAAGAGTAAGGACAATAAGAGTAAGAGAAGCCTGTAGGTTTGACTCTATAAACTACCCCAAACAATCTCTTAATCAATTCAGGAGAGTTTGATTTATTGCCAAATAGACCTGACTTTGTTTGGCATTAAAAACTTATCTTACTAAATGTCTTATTATAAGACCTGGAAAACATTTTTTTAAGTTCCTCTTCCCCCTCTCTAAAATATATGAAAATGAAAACTTTGTTAAAAGTTTTTAAAAGAAAAATAATTATAAAAGGAAAAAGGAAAAAAAGAAAAAGGAAGAAACCAAAGAGAAAGCTAAAAGTGCGACAAAGAACAAAAGTAGAAGTCACCTTACAGGGAAGATGGACGGCATAATGAATAAATAATAAAACAAACAAATAGAAAAAAGATAGCAAAAAGTGATTTCCAATTGTCCTTACAGCTGTTATAAGTACAGTTATAAATTTACCTGTTTCTTTGACGTTACATGACTCTCTTCTTGTTGTAATCCATCTCACCATCAAAATGATACATCATTTCATTTTTTCCCCATTTTACACGAAAAAAGTTCATAAGCGGTTTGATAACATCCAACAGCTCATCTTACAGATCTCTCTGTCAACTCCCAGTTATGCTTAAGCAAATACTGTATGTTTTGATACCTCTACAATGACATTATAGAACAATGAAAATGGCTATTTGTTATGTCACATTTTCCCCAATCAAACTAGGGTTTGATTGTAAAACAACTTTCAGGAGAATGCGCTATTTCTCTATATACTACTAGCTGTACCCGCCACGCGTTGCTGTGGCAAAGTTTGGTTAAATGAAAAAGTTTCCCCTCATAGACCCTCTTAGCAACCCCCTTCCTTCTCTGCCTCAGTTTCCCTTCCCTCTCCCTCCCCTCCCTCTCTTACTCTACCTACCTACCTACCTACTGTATCTCTCCCCCCTCTCTCTATCCCTCTACCTATCTACCTACCTACTGTATTTTCCCTCTCTCCCTCTACCTACCTACCTACTTACCTACCTACCTACCTAGAGAGGGAGGAGAGAGAGGCCGCTGACTCGGCAGTGGCCTTGTGGGGGGTGTGGAGTTGGCAGCGGGGGCGGTGACAGAGGCCGCTGACTTGGCAGCGGCCTTGTGGGGGGGGAGTTGGTGGAGGGCCAGTGGTGGTGTCAGAGGAGAGGCGGCTAACTCGGCAGTGGCATTGTGGGGGGGGAGTTGGTGGGGGCGGCAAGAGAGCTGAAAAGTGGGAGGGGCCGCGAAGGGGAGGCGGGCAAGTGAGCGAATGAGGGAAACACACAGAAGAGCTGCAGTTTTACATTTGTGTGGCATGTTCCTGGCACCGGCGTGCCATCCAAACAATCTGTACATATCATTGGTGCTGCTCTTGTAAGGAACGTTGTGTGAAAATTTGGTGGCGATCGGTGTAGTAGTTTCTGAGATTAGCGGTTTTGAACAAACTCATAGCTACATTTTTATTTATATAGATATGGTTATGTTGCTGCACGACAAGCCAAAATATATGGATTCCATTGAATAGTTGTAAAAATTACAATTGTATCAGATGCTCTATCCAATACTTTGGAAGTTCTACCAACTTTTAACTGGAGGTTTGTTCTCCTAAATAAACACTAAAAAAATTTTTCCTAGTTCCTCATTCTTGCCTTTCTCAGTGTTTTAAATCTCTGGATGGTAATTATATTGTCTCAGGATGGCACGTTTCATCTCAAAAATCAGAGGGAACCGATTCTAAATCATGGAAATTGTAGCTCTAGAACTGGTTCTCATGAACTTTCTTGAGGTTTCAATTCGACCATACAGCGGCCTTAAAATTTGCTGCCAAATCATAATTTCAAATATGACAAAAGGGAAAAATATTAGCCTTATCATAATATATGCCCCAATCGCTATAAATATAGGTTATTTTATTTAAGCACAGTTTAAAAAAATAAAGCTTTATTTTGATGCCATTTGCGTACATTTTAGAACAGTTTCTGCATGGTTTCTGAAAGGATAGGTGCTGGGTTGATCTCTAAAACGTGGGAAATCCCACTAATAAAATTCACATCTCTTTGCCCTGAAGTATGATGCAATGTCATATCATAATGATGTTGGCAGAAATGAACTCAAGTAATCCCTAACCATCCTTAATAAACTCAACAGCTCATGGCCTCTAGCCAAAGATTGGCTAATCCTGGAAGTTAAGCAAGGTTGACTTTTGCTAGTATTTAGATTCTGCCTGGGAATTCCTGGGTTAGAATAGGAAGTTAGGGTGGGGTGGGGTGGAAACCCCACAGAAGAGCCCAGTGGAAATAATCCTCTAACTTTGCCAACAAAATTGCACCGGTATTATCATCTGGATCCAAAGTCAACTCTAGAGTGTTTTCATTTTTTCCTTTTGCTTTTTCATTCCACTAATGATTCAGGAAGGTCTAATTGTGAGATAAATAATCTGTATGCGTTCATATCCAGTTAAGAAAAAAAACTACTTTGCAAACTGGAAACTGAAGGGTTTTATTTTTTTTAAAAAAAATGTCCGAGAAGATAACTTTACAAAACTCTGAGAAGAAAGCAAGGTTGAGAAAATGGGGAACAAAAACATATTTCTGAAAAGCGAGGGATCGGTAGCATTTCTGTCCTAGACCAGCAGTGAGTGAAGTCTACTATTGCATTCCAATCCAGGAATGCAAAGCCAGAGACAACTTTAATCACTCATTTGGTTGTCACTTAATTACAGGACTCTGCACCCTCTGAAGTTTTTGCTTAAAGAACTATTCTAAATTATATCCTTTTCTAAGTTGCTCTTCTTGCTTTGGTGCCTGCTTTTCTCCTTTCTACTAAATAAATCTTATTGCTTTGTATTTCTCATACAATACAATACAATACAATACAATACAATACAATACAATACAATACAATACAATACAATACAATACAATACAATACAATACAATAGCAGAGTTGGAAGGGACCTTGGAGGTCATCTAGTCCAACTCCCTGCCTAGGCAGGAAACCCTATACCATTTCAGACAAATGGCTATTCAACATCTTCTTAAAGACTTCCAGTGTTGGGGCATTCACAACTTCTTGAGGCAAGTTGTTCCACTGGTTAATTGTTCTAACTGTCAGGAAATTTCTCCTCAGTTCTAAGTTGCTTCTCTCCTTGATTAGTTTCCACCCATTGCTTCTCGTTCTGCCCTCAGGTGCCTTGGAGAATAGTTTGACTCCCTCTTCCTTGTGGCAACCCCTGAGATATTGGAACACTGCTATCATGTCTTCCCTAGTCCTTCTTTTTATTAAACTAGACAACTGTCCTGCAACCGTTCTTCATATGTTTTAGTGTCCAGTCCCCTAATCCTGTTTGTTGCTGTTCTCTGCACTCTTTCTAGAGTCTCCACATCTTTTCTACATCGTGGTGACCAAAATTGAATGCCGTATTCCAAGTGTGGCCTTACCAAGGCCTTATAAAGTGGTATTAACACTTCACGTGATCTTGATTCTATCCCTCTGTTGATGCAGCCTAGAACTGTGTTGGCTTTTTTGGCAGCTGCTGCACACAGCTGGCATACATTACTAGATGAACACAGCCCTGCTTCCTTTCTGGGCCTTTGAGAACTGGAGGGCACACTAGAAAAATTTTGGAACTCTATCCAGAGCCACTATCAAATCTTTTAGCTACAGCCTGTCCTTGATGGTGCTTGGGAGTTGGGAAGAGATTTCCTGTCAAGTGATTTAATTCTGTGTGTGACTGAGCACTTCTTCCTAAACTAAGCCTTCTAGCAGTTCCCAGTCCATTTTTTTACAGTAGTATCTGTACCTTTTAGACAATATTCTGGCTGGTCCAGATCTCTCGCTCGATCCTGTTCCATATGCCATCCAGTCACATGTTTGAATTTAATTAAGATGAATGAGTTCTCTTTTTCCCCTTCCTATATAACATTGTAAGTCTGGAAGTGCCACATTCCTGACCTCTTATTAAACAGCAAGCTGAACACGCAGACAAGTCCATGCAGCAAAAATAATTACTTTAGATTTTTTTTTACATCGTTTTTACATCCTAGGTCATTCCTTGTCCCGAGTTCCAACAAGGTTTTGTTTCAGATTGTTTTAGATTGAACTTCACAATCAAGCCAGCGAAGGTGTTTAAGATATGTTAAATCCCCTTAATTCTTCTGTTATCGGAATACATTGACTGTCAAGGGCAAGCTATGTATTACACCAGAATCCCATTAAATAAAACTTTTTTTTTAATTTTTTATTTTTTTTATTTTTTTAAAAAAAATTTATTAGTAATTTTTTTTATTTTTTTTATTTTTATAAACACTATAACAAAAATAACATATACAGTACAATGCAATATTTCACCCAGTGCTATACAATGGAAAGGAAAGTTTGGTTCTTCAGGTATCTTCAAATATCTTTAAGTTCTCCAAAATCCACGTTCTCTGGGTACAGGTGTCGATGCATCCAAGGTCCCAAGTGCATAGTCCACAAATGGCTTCCAAGTCTTCCAAAAAACATCCTTTTTATAAACGTCCTCTCTGAATTTAATATCGCATGTCATTTTATCATTTAAGGCTAATTTCCACATTTCACAATACCACTCTTCTATTTTAATATTCGTCTCTATTTTCCAATATCTTGCTATTATAATTCTGCCCATTATAATCATAATTCTAATCAATTCTTTCTCATATTTTGTTAATTCTAATTCCTTAATTATCAATAATAATATAGTTTCTAATCTCAATGTTATTCTTTTCTTCGTCATTTCAAATATCATTTCCTCCAATTTCTGCCAAAACTTTTTAACTTTATCACATTTATACCACATGTGTTCGTACGTTCCCAATTCCATATTACACTAAATATTACACTTTTTTTTTTGATTTTGCAAGTTTAGTTATCAATGGAAGAGGATCTTTGGACAGGATGACAAGAGTTACAAGAGAATGAACAGCATCAAATTTTGCCACCAGACACAGTAATCTTGGCCAAATTGACCTTCTTGTTGAGATAGATAATGAGCGAATGCTCTGCAGAAGTGTCATTGTTTGTCTTTAGTATTGAAAAGAACCTTATTCAAAAGTAGTGGAGGGCTGTTGCCAGTGAGATCCAAATCCTTTTTGTTCTTGTTTTAGCAACCTGCCCTTATTATCTTGCCAAAACTACATTAGCCAATTACCCAACATGGGGGAAATGCAGTTCCTCAGGGATTTGCAGCCACTATGAGGTGTTAAAATTTTGGAGAGACTTTGTGTGCCTTAAACCAGGGGTCTCCAACCTTTGCAACTTTAAGTCTGAAGGACTTCAGCTCCCAGACTTCTCCAGCCAGCTTTGCTTGGGAACTTTGCTGGAGAATTCTGGGAGCTGAAGTCCTTCAGACTTAAAGTTGCAAAGTTTGCCCACCTCTGGGCTAGCCCAAGGTCATCCAGTTGGCTTTGTGTCTAAACAGGACTAGAAATCATAGCCTTCCAGTTTCAAATCACTACATCACATTTTGGCTGTCAACATAGCTTTACTGGGTAATGAACATCAACAGAAAATGAAACAAATTATTTTGACTGTGTGCAGCTTTATTTGAAAGGATCAAATAGACGCAGGCAAATTTCAGATGTGCACATAAAACAGTTTTAAGGAAGAAGGGAAATGAAACAATTAAGCCATTTAAAGTTCTTAGTTGGGATAATATAGGGGCAGGTAAATATAGAGTTTACTGAATGAAAAATACCAAATAGAAAAGCATCTGCTCTGCAACAGAAGTGCTGAAAAGACAGCTTCACACACCAAAAGCAGGACCAAGTGGTTGAAATAGGTAAATCATTACCTATCCTTATCTTGTTTCAAGTACAGCCTATATAGCATGAGAAACGGGTACTGGAAGCTAATTAATATATTAGTTTTTCCCTGCCCTGCAATTTAAGAATATATCACATTTTCACAATATCCATAAAAAAAAATTCTGGGAGCTGAAGTCCTTCAGACTTAAAGTTGCAAAGGTTGGAGACCCCTGCCTTAAACTACATCATCCTGAAACCAAACCAATCCAAATAGAAATAAATAGCCTGGTTTGGTTTTGTTCTTTTATAAGAAAAAAAAATATGCTCTTCTCTTTCATGTCATGACACAATTATACAACTCTCCTCCTGAGAAGATAATTGTTTAAAAAAAATTGCAGGGGCAAAAAATTGAAGTTGTTATCAGCATCTATGGATGATCTCAAAAAGTGAGACTGGATCAGATCTAGTTGATATAAGATGAGTGACTATCAAGGAATCCTAGAATTGTGGGAAAGATTGGAAAATCTAAAAAATATCCTATATTAATGCAAAGGCATGGCAAAGTGGTTATTAATCCATGAAATTGCCAGGAGTCATATCATCTTTCATTGTGGGAAGATTACTGAGCTAAATGGAACAGACTTTTTGTCTTTCAGTGGTTAACAAGAAATTGCGGGATTTTTAATCGGTTCCCATCTCCTTAACAAAAGTAGACAGTATTTGCTTTGTCAAAGGACCGGATTTAAAATAATATGGTATATCAAGAAAGTTATATCTAGGGTATTTTATCACTAGTGGCCTATTAATGCCTTTACACTGTATTGTAGAGAGATTTGTGACTCAGAGCAGAACATTCATAAAAATAAACACATGCTTTCCAGTGAGCGATGCTTAATGCTGCTAAAATACTCATTTAGTTAAATGCTTCACTGGAAACCCAACTGCATTGCCACTGCATTGAAACTACCATCAAAATTCATTTGGGACATATTTAATATATCTTCAAAAGCAGGGAAGTTTTATTGTGCATTTATGTTTGCAGGAGAACTGCTAGATGATATTTTTCATGTATGCAAAATATTGCACTTTAAATATTGTCCTTCTATCTATTTAAGGGGCAAACAATGCATTGTCTTAATAAGACACATTTATCTTCTCAAGTTTGTGTGAGCTTATAACTTTGGGGACCTATTTATCATCATCACAGTTTATGAAAATCCTTTGTAGCTTTGTCATAAATCACAGGTAAGGAAGATATGTATTACTTCTATTTAGACAAGAGCCCTTGACTGGATTCTCTTGGGAACTGAGTCTTCTAGAGGTAAGAAAATTCTCTGACATCTCATAAACAGCGCAACATGAACAATATATTATTCAAGCTGCCCACTAAGACCCATTTCTGATGGCTCTGGTGCTGGGGCCAATGAATAACTTTCTCACTCAAACAAGGCTCTACAGAAATTCACCGTAATCTGATAGTTGGAAATGTAGACATGATTTAAAACTATATGGAATAATGTTTGACCCAGCCTGCATTTTAAATATGTACTTGGAGGAGGGGAGGGGATAATAATGGAATTGTTATATATGTATACATTTAAAAAGAGGATGTATGTAAAATTATTAATAAGAAAGAGGATCACTGGAATGTGACTATTAATACCATCAATATTAAATTGAATCTGCTCAGATGCTAAAATATGTGAGTAATAACCACATTTGCACAACAGCGGAGAGATGAAGTGGAGGGAGGAGTAGAGAAGAGTGGAAGGGAGGAAGGGAGAGGAAAGCAGGGGAAGAGAGAAAGAAGAGCGGGGATAGGAGAGAGGGAAGCAGAGGTGAGGAAAAGAGTAGGAGAGAGAAAGAAAAAGAGGAAAGAGGAGAAGGAGAGAGGAAGGGGAAGTAGAGAAGAGAAAGGAGAGGAGAGACAGTAGAAGAAAGTAGTGAAGGAGGGGGAGAAAAGAAGAGGAGGTAGGGTTGTTGTAGAACTAGGCATAATATGGTGTATAGAAAGCAGAAGAGCAAATGAGCCTTGTTGTTGGTAGATGGTGAGAGGAACTGACATAATATTGGATAATATATAATAGTGTTTGTTAAGATGTAATGCAGTGGTGGGTTGCAGGCAGTACCCCTGGTACAAGCGTACCAGAGCCTGTCTGGAGCACTGGGTACTGTTCCGGTACGGCGCTCCAGAGGGCCCACCCGCCCACCTGAGCTCCTTACCTGTCTTTTAAAGCAGGGGGCCCCAACCTTTTTGGCACCCGGGACCGGTTTCATGTAAAAAAAAAATCCACGGACCGGTGGGAGCCTCCAGCGGGTGAGTCGAGTCATGTGGGCTGCGTGCGTATTCGGAAGTCACGTGCAACCAGTCAGGAAAGCTGCCAGGGGTCCCGGGCGAAGGATCCTCAGCTGGGGCAGGAAAGGACGGGCTGCATCCCAGGCAGGAGGGCCTGGCAGCCCCTTCCCCCGCCCGCGCAGGGCTGGGTGGTGCCAATGCAGGCCGTTGCCCCCGTCCCACCCCTGGGGAGCACCCCGGCCAACCGCCAGGATAGCGGAGCATTTGCTACACTTTCCTAAGAGTTGCGCTACTCTCTCCACTGCTCACTCCGGCCCGGTTACTATCAAGCCACGGCCCAGGGGTTGGGGACCCCTGTTTTAAAGCCTTCGCTGCGTCCACACAGCACAGCACCTGCGCGACACTCCACCGAGCAGCTGGAGCATCACAGAGGCTTGCGGAAGCGTCGCTGGCAGGTACAACGCAAGCGCCCACCATGCACCACACACTGCACGTATCGATGTGGGCTACGCTGGGCCCATTCCAAACGTACCAGTTGGAACAGGACCCAGAACCCACCACTGATGTAATCATGATGTAACTGATGTAACCTGTGGACATTTATATGAAAATAAAAATAAAAGAAAACTTTTCAGAAAAAGAAATTCACCACAATCATTTTTGCCTCTTACAGCAACCATCAGCTATTTTACTATAATACAGCTTAGAATGGAGGTGTCAACAACCTTCTTGGCAATTGACCAACTGCCTCCCTTAGGTGTTTTGGGGAGTTGACTACTTAGCAAAGAGAAAAACGTGTAAATGAAGAATTCTTCAGCAAAACATAAGCATCTTGTCAAATATAGTATTGAACACCACATTTCGCTATAATTAATGCATTGATTCACCTTATTTCCCACTCTTTAACAAACGCAACAGCTTGAAATAAATAAGAATCCCTAAAATCCCAATAACATTGACCTAAAAAGAACTAGACACACACAGAAAATACAAATAGATTCTAGATTTTATTTTTATTGCATAAGTAGCCTACGGAGTACAGCAACCACAAAACCACACCTGTTAGCAGAACCCTCCTGGTTTCCAGACTATATTATCAATATACCGAGCTTGCTTTACTTAGAGAAGAAGCCATATCAGATCCTACCATTGTCTGCCTGCATTTTAGCAAATTCTACCTTGCCCTACGGGAGCTTGCACACGCTTCCTTTCAACAAGCACAATAGGATTTGTGTTTCCCCAGGCTTGCCTCTAGCAGAGTTCTTCTTGAGTTGCTGTCTAAAAGGCTTTATTGGTAATTCACCTCAGGAAAATACGGCTTATTTCTATACCTTCGCAACCGTTTGTGGGACTGAATGTACCTAATGGGCATATTAAAGACTTTGGTTAGGGCCCTACAAGATCCATGCTCCAATATGTTTCGCCTTTCAACATTCACGTTCAGCAGGAGGAAATCCATGATTTTGCCTGAAAACATTAACTCAGATTGCCCGTAGCAGTTAAAACAAACTGTCATAACATTAAAAGAAGAAGCTTCTTATTTCGTGTTATTGCTGTCCACTTAAGAAGCTAGCTCAGCAGGTAGAAACAACTAGCTCAGGAACTCAGAAGAGCTGGCTCAGATAAGTACTTTGATTGGGTGTGTGTGCATTGTTAACTCCAGGGACTGTTAGATAGACTGTAAAGAAATTCCTATGATAAGGCAGTGGCAAACTTCCAATTGCTACCAAAAACAAACACCTGCATGAAGATTGAGTTTAACGTGTGAACATCTCTAATTTGCTCTGTAGGAAGTTAGTACCCACCCCGCTAGCCCTAGCCCTAGCCCTAGCCCTAGCCCTAGCCCTAGCCCTAGCCCTAGCCCTAGCCCTAGCCCTAGCCCTAGCCCTAGCCCTAGCCCTAGCCCTAACCCTAACCCTAACCCTAACCCTAGCCGTAAGCCTAGCCCTAGCCCTAGCCCTAGCCCTAGCCCTAGCCCTAGCCCTAGCCCTAAACCTAGCCCTAGCCCTAGCCCTAGCCCTAGCCCTAGCCCTAACCCTAACCCTAACCCTAGAAGAATGAAATATCCTAGGAAATATTGAAAAGGCAGAATATTATATTTCCCTGGATAAGAAATGGAGAAACATGTATTTAGGCAGGAAACACACTCCCTCTCAATAGCCCCCACCTTTGTCAATGGCCCATTAAAATGCCTGAGCTAGTCTATTCTACATAACATAGATTCTCCCCTTCAGCTCCAGGGCGATGGCATTTTAAGGCATGATAGCATTAGCTCTTTACCCCTCTCACCACAGGGCACCTGGGAAGAAGCAATGCTCAACCAAGCTTGGACTCAAAACACAGCCTAGAGAGTTGACCCTGCATGGCCCCATGGGAGTCTGATAACCAATCAGAATACATTTCTTATACAGGTACAGGAAACAGAGAGGTAGGGCCGAACAGAGAGTATAAAAAAACCCAGGAACTCTCAGCAAGCCCCTACTTCTTCTTTACTCAACACCTTGAAGTAGGTGTTGATCACCTTTTTATCCAGGACCTCAAACCATGTGGTCCTATCCACTATTAAAATCATTTTTCCTCCATGTTTCCAATGTCTTTTCCCCCACATGGAACTGAACCCAGAAGGACATTTCTTCCAACAGCTCTGTCTAAGAAGGCACTGTTGGGTTTAGCCCTCCAACACAAGGACGACAAGGCAGCATGATCATTTAATTTAACTGATCTCTATTACTCGGAACTGCTTCTTTACCATCTGTTCTCCTGTATAATTATGAAAGTTAAGAAAAGAGAACACTTTAACACTGTCATAGCTCAGATGTCTAATATAAAGTCACTTTAAATGTATGTGCAGGGTCTGTACCAGGCAGAATCCATCGGCCATCTTGGCTTCGTGATTTATAATGTGATTTGAAATAATTGGAAACGTGTGTCTTAGATCCTGCCTTTATTAAAACCCACTTTGTCTGGAGAGCTCAGGACTTCATTGCACAAATATTCTTGGACCTGTGTTGCTTTAAGGAAAGTAGATGCATATGTTACTAAAATACCTTCCTCCCAATCATTTCTGGATCATTTGTTTAGCTTCTTTATTTTAAAAAAAACTAGCTTATTGCAACATGTGAACTCTAGCCCTATATTTCCTGTTCTTTAATGCAGGGGTCTCCAACCTTTGCAACTTTAAGTCTGAAGGACTTCAGCTCCCAGAATTCTCCAGCCAGCTTTGCTAGTCCTAGCTGGATCATCTGTTGGTGTCTTGGTCAACTAGATCAGGGGTCTCCAACCTTTGCAACTTTAAGTCTGAAGGACTTCAGTTCCCAGAAAAGCTGGCTGGAGAATTCTGGGAGCTGAAGTCCTTCAGACTTAAAGTTGCAAAGGTTGGAGACCCCTGCTTTAATGGATAGCAGTACAATGTCAATTTCCTCTCCTGAAATCAATTATGTATTATTTTCTAGCACCATTTAAACAGAACAACCTGAGGTTGGGGATGTATGTGCATTGGGAGTGGGGTGGAAGGAAGGGAGACTGACTAGCATGTATGTTTGCGTGTGCATTTTAGTTTTAGTTTAGTTTTATTTAGTTTTAGTTTTATTTGATTTATATCCCGCACCTATCTCCTACAAAAGGACTCAGGGCGGCGCACAGGAAATTAAAAAACAATATAAATATACAAATACATAAGATCCTAAAACCACAATTAAACTTAAGAACCCTGTGCTAAAACAACATTTTAAAATCCCTCTGATTAAAATTTGTTAAACTAAAACTCAGTCGTTATCGGGTGGTCACGCTAGGCCAGCTTGATGGAACAAGTGCGTCTTCAGGCGCTGGCGGAAGAGGCGGAGGTCCAAGGTGGTACGGAGTTCGGGAGGCAGGTCGTTCCAGAGGGTAGGGCCCGCCACAGAGAAGGCCCTTCCCCTGGGCGTCGCCAACCGGCATTGCCTGGCCGACGGCACCGGAGAAGACTCTCTCTATGGGAGCGGATCGGTCGAAGGGATGTGTGGGGCGGAAGACGGTCTCGCACATAACTAGGCCCTGTGCCATGGAGCGCTTTAAAGATGGTAGTCAGCACCTTGAAGCGCACCCGAAAGGCCACAGGTAGCCAGTGCAGCTCGCGCAGGAGAGGTGTTATATGGGACTGCCTTGAGGCTCCCATGATCACCCGCGCGGCTGCATTCTGAACTAACTGTAACCTTCGAGTGCACCTCAAATTTTAAATTCTTACATTTACTTTTTTTACTTTTTAATCTCTGGCCTTAAGAAATTGTTTAGGGCTCACTTTAAAACTGCACAGACAATGAGCAAAGGTTCAGAGCTGAGTGACTGGCGCAACAGACACTACAATTGAACGGACATAAATCAATAGCATGTGTTCTTCATTCAACTGGGTGAATCAGACAACCATTTCTGGACTTCACAAAAGAAACCTTCAAAGGGATTCTTGGGAGCTCTGAGGTACGGATTGAGTATCTAGAGCAGCAAAAACAGATTTTCCTTCCTGCTCTGGGTGATTCATCATCAAACAATAGCATCAATCCTTTGGGTCAATAAGAGGTTGTAGAAGATAGATAGATCTTTCCAAGAAAAGAACTGGAAAACGAACTTTACTTCATCCTGAAAAACACTCAGTAATTTTTCTCATTTGACACCAATTACGGCGCATCAGGGTTAGTGATGTTGGTAATGGCAGGTTCCCTCTGGCATTTCCTCCCTCAAAATTTACACGGTGGCATGGAGGATGTGTTTGATCTTCTGATATTGACAGGTATCTCTCCCCCCCCCCCACCCCATGGAATTTAATTTTCAGCTTGAAACGATAATCTTCCATTCCAATCTTCCCTTGGGAATGAGCTACCCCCAGAGCTGCGCATAATTCCCGACCTCCCATCCTTCCGGCGCGCTCTAAAAAGTTGGCTTTTCCAGCAAGCCGGCCTGGCCTGAACAAAATAACGTATTAATTTTAATTCCAATTTTAATTTATTTTATAATGTCTATTAATTTATTGCTTATTGGATTTTTTATTTAATATTTTTCTAACTTTTGTACTATATGTCTCTGATGTTGTACGCCGCCCTGAGTCCTTTGGGAGAAGGGCGGCATATAAATCCCATAAATCTGAATCTGAATCATTTTATTTCCCATTCTGCTTTCCTCCGCAGCAATTCGTATTCAGACGTGTAAAAGAAAGACTGGCATTCATAAAACTGAAAGGGCGATTTCCAAGTACTCTGGCAAGGAGAAACTGATGCCAGATCCATTTCTCCAAGAGGTGGGATGAAGGTGGGCAGTGTTTCAAGATATAAATCAATGAGAATATTTCATTTGGTTATACCTGGGATGCCCACTAGGTACTAATTAAGAAAACATGGATGATTGATTTTGTCTTCATTATTTTCTAACAAGTTTCTCCAACCTACTTCTCATCAGTTAAGATTTTTTTAATGCGCACAGGCAACTTTAGATTTTTATCTGCATTTTTTCTTCGTGAACTTTCCCACCAATGTATGCCATATTTTTGTCCACTAGGAAGGCATATATTTAAATGCAGACAAAACTAGGTTCTTCTCCTTTTCTAGTTGTGAAGTTGGTTGGCATTCTATCCTCCTGTGAGTTGTACCAGACAATAGAGTGAGACAATTGTGACAACTATATTAACACCCTGGCAAATAAAACTAGAATACCACATGGCTCTTCAAAAGAAAAAAAATTCCCAATAAGCTTTGGCAGACAGAAGCATCAAAGAGCCCTCGGTTTAGATGCTGTTCAGAGAACAGAACAATCTCTGATAGCAGCTACATTTAGCTTAGAACAAAATGCTAGCATGTGGTCATATTGTTCTCACTTTCATTTTCAATAACATTTTGATTATGTGGGTCTGCAATTTATCAGCAGTACAAAACAGCAGCATCAAATCAGACGGAAAAGTTCATTTAGGAACACTTTGTTTCTGCTTATATCTCTCACTGCCTTTGTCCTTAAAAAAGAGAGTTGCATTATACAGTGACAAGTCATGGAGGGAGAGATAGAAGAAAAAGCAGGATCTTCTGGAATACTGCTGATGATTAGCAAATGTTTTTGACCACTGATGCTCTAACATTAGTCATAACAGAAAAGCCTCATCTCACCCCTGAATTTGATTGCTGGGGGTTGTGGGGAAGAATCATATACTGTATACATTTTTTGAGAAAAACTAATATTTGTATGAACAGACTTATAATAATAATAATAAATTTAATTTATAGACCGCTCCCTCTCCCCGAAGGGACTCGGGGCGGTGCACAGGGGAATTAAAAAACGTACAAACATAAATACACAATAACATTTATAACACAATAACATTTAAAGTCAGATTTATCCCTGCTCTAAAAAACCTAAAATCCTAAAAACTAAATCCCTGCGGGATCGGATCCTGCCCCATACATCCTCACGGCCGATTCGCTCCCACAGAGAGGGGCTTCTCCGGGTGCCGTCCACTAGACTTTGTCAGCGGGCGACGCCCAGGGGAAGGGCGCTCTCTGTGGCGGGCCCTGCCCTCTGGAACGACCTTCCCCCCGATATTAGGACAACCACGGACCTCCGCTCCTTCCGTCTGAAACTAAAAACACATCTTTTCTGCTTGGCCGGCCTAGGGTAGTCTCTCTGCTATAGGGTTTTTATTTAAATTATTGGGTATTTTAGTATTTAATGGGATTTTAGCACAGGTATTATATTTAATTCGTTTTTATGCTATGTCTGTATATTTATTGTTTTATTTTGTCCTGTGCACCGCCCCGAGTCCCTGTGGGGAGAGGGAGCGGTTCTACAAATTAAATATATTATTATTATTAAAAATTAAATATATTATTATTATTAAAAGCCAATTAAAACAATTTATATATTCAGACTACAAAGGCTGGAGGTGGTTAGGCCAGGCCGGCCTGCTGAAAGAGATGGGTCTTGAGCTTTTGATGGAATGCGCGGAGGTCCTGGGTTGTTCTAAGCTCGGGGGGTAGGTCGTTCCATAGCGCTGGGCCCACCACAGAGAAGGCCCTTCCCCTGGGCGTCGCCTGCTGGCATTGCCTAGTGGATGGCACCTGGAGAAGTCTCTCTCTGTGGGAGCGAATCGGTCGAAGGGATGTATGGGGCAGGATGCGATCTCACAGATAGCTATGGTTTTGGTACTATTTTGAAACATTAATCAGAAGAAGGAGAAAATGTTGGTGAAAGCCAAAGGGATATTCAGACATCACATTACCAACTTAACACTTATTGATTTTGCCTGGCTTTCAGGCAGTTCACTCAAATCTAAAATAATACTTTCCCCCCCACCATAAATTGCACAGTCTTCTTAACAAGATTTATTGAAGTGAAACTATATGGTTATAAGAATTTCAGGAACTGAATTATTTTCTATTGGATCAGATTGATTGCCTAAGATGTTAGTGTTATGATTTCTTCTTCATTGTTTTATTGTGAACTGCCAAGAGAGGGAAGTGTTTTTACTGGTAATGGTTAAGATTGCAGGTATCTATTTATAGAACTTTCTTCTGAATCTTTATCACCTTGAGAACCAACCCTTACAGATTGATTGGCAGGAAAACAAATCTTCAGAGTATTTGCAGGGCTTGAGGTGGGAGCCAAGGATTCTAAGGTCAAAAAAGCTATGTAAACATAGATCAACTGCTGAGATTCAAGGTCACCAAACAATTCACCACTACCAATCCATTAATTCATGGGATGGGCAGGAGATTGAAACAATAAATTTAAATTACTAAAGGCATAAAGATTATTTGTGCTTTCTTATTTGCAGTGGGCAATTGATTGTTTTGTATGGCTTCATTATTATATGCAATAAAGATTCTAATCTAGGCAACTTGAGTATCTACTGCCAAGATTAGTTGAGCTAAGCTGTGATGTGTCAAAGAGATCTGTGATTTACCACCAAGGTTGGGAAACCTGTTAGCACCTCTATATGAATTAGAACAATCCTGACAACTTCAAAACCTATGGATTTCAATTCGTGGAATTTTCTAAAATAACCACATTGGCAGGACATAAATCGGGGCAAATGTAGTACGTTCTCTACCCTGATTGGGAATTACTAATTTGGATAAAAGATACTGAACCTTTTTGTGCTATACAGGCTTTATTATTTATTTATTTATTTATTTATTTATTTATTGAATTTATACCCCGCCCTTCTCCAAACGGACCCAGGGCGGCGCACAGGAACATTAAAAACATACAAACATATAAAACTTTTTTTAAAAAAAAAAACTTATTCAACTAAAAACCTGTGCTAAAACCGAATTAAAATCCCCATTTTAAAACTATCTACGAGTCAGTATTAGACGCTACGCTAGGCCGGCTAGTTGGGATAGGTGTGTCTTTAGACACTTGCGGAAGAGGCGGAGGTCAGAGATGGTACGGAGTTCAGGGGGCAAGTCGTTCCAAAGGGCTGGTTCCACCACAGAGAAGGCTCTCCCCCTGGTTGTCGCCAGTCGGCATTGTCCGGCCGACGGCACCCTGAGGAGGCCCTCTCTGTGGGAGCGTATCGGTCTAAGGGATGTATGGGGCAGGAGGCGGTCTCGCATATAACTAGGCCCCGAGCCATGGAGCGCTTTAAAGATGGTCATTAGAACCTTGAAGCGCACCCGAAAGACCACAGGAAGCCAGTGCAGCTCGCGCAGGATTGGTGTTATATGGGAGTGTCTAGGCGCTCCCGTAATCACCCGCGCGGCTGCGTTCTGGACTAGCTGTAGCTTTCGGGTGCACCCCAAGGGAAGCCCCATGTAGAGAGCATTACAGTAGTCGAGTCGAGATGTGACGAGTGCTTGAGTGACTGTGCGTAAGGTTAAAATTAGGTGAAAATTATGCTCAGAAGCATGTGTTTAAATGCAGAGGGAGGGAGAAAGATTGTATTACAAAGGGAGCAATTATGCTCAAATCCAGTATACTTACCAAAATGTTAAAAGATAACAAATATGCAACAATAACTATACATGCTTCTTTATTAATCTATTAAATCAGGAGAAGGAAAATTCCAGCATTCAGTTAAAGCTGTATTTTCCCCCCATTCAAGCTCACCTTACTCTTCAGCAAAGGTGGGCAGAAGATACCTGACAGAGGGGGGGGAAAACATTTTTGGATGCCTCACATGGTATCATAAGAGTTTTGATTATCTTTCAGTTATTTCTTTGTTTACAGTACTTATTGCCTATTTATTTCAAATGACGTTGGCATTCTGCAAATCTCTCAGAATGCCTTGGTTAGAGTTATATGTGCTATGCTTCAGATTCTGTTATTAGTGCCTATTGGGAATCAAAAAAATTTTTATTATAAAAAGCAAGATAATCAGTGCAATATTTTTTTCAAAGTTGTGTAATCATTTCAAGGAGGTAGGAGAAATTTGTAAGTATTTGCAATTCAATTTAAAAAAAGAAACTATTCCAATACCGTTGCAATAATTGGAGTTCTGTATACAGTTTTATAGTTTCTCATGTGGCCTTGGATCAAGGTAAAATGAAATTACTCATAACCAAGAAGTTAATGTTTACACTCCTTCATTAAGCACAGGTTTGGATTATGACCAAATGCTCCAGACCCGGAGATGTTGCCCTGTCAGATCCATTGCACATGCGCATGCTGGCCAGCTGATTTTTGGCCTTGATTTTTGGCCTTGGTTTTTGGCCTTGGTTTTTGGCCGTTTTTCTCCCTTCGGAGGCTTTCCCGAAACCTCTGGAGGGTGAAAAACCACCCAATATGCAAAATGGAAATACGGATTTCCGGTTTGCACATCGGACACTTTTGAGCCCTCCAGAGGCCTCAGGGAAGCTACCTGAAGCATGAGGAGGGTGAGAAATTGCCTGACGGGCAAACCAGAAGTCCAGGAACGGACTTCTGGTTTGTGCGTTGGGCCGCTTTTCACCCTCCCCAGGTTCCTAGAAAGCCTCTGGAACCTGGGAAGAGTGAAAAACAGACCTATCATTTCTGGCCTCTGGAGGGCCTCGGGGGAAGGAGGCCACTTTCGCCCCTCACAGTTTTCAAGAAAGCCATGTGCTCATGTGAGGGGCAGCGGAGAGGGGTCATACGTGCATGGGCAGGGGGCACGATACAGGGGGCATTGAATTATTGGGATGGGCACGGGAGCATGCACGATAGCGTGCACACGCATGCTTTTGGCACCCGAGGCGAATAAGGCTCGCCATCACTGCTCTAGACTGTTTCAGAAATGTAATACCAACCATACCTGGTGCTAAGATGAAATGGCATTTCCCACGGATATCCGGATTTATAACCACGTTGATATATGTACAGTTCCAGTAGACACTAGTAGCAGAATCTGAAGCATGGAAGTTCATGTCCATGGAACACATTTAATGGAGCACTTCTAAGTATTTTTGTTGCAGCTGGGTGATTTAAACGGGAAGACTCCATTGGAGGGGGAGGAGTCCATTACAGCTTATAAGTCCTGTTTCTAGGACAGGGGTGGGCAAACTTTGCAACTTTAAGTCTGAAGGACTTCAGCTCCCAGACTTCTCCAGCCAGCTTTGCTGAAGTCCTTCAGACTTAAAGTTGCAAAGTTTGCCCACCCCTGTTCTAGGGCATTTACATGTGCAAAGTTGATCCACAGGATAACTGTAGAATGTACAGGAAGGTCATCATCATCCTCTGATTTCATAATTCAAAACCGCTTGGTCAATCATCTTATAGATTGGCTTTTATGCAGCTTCTTGAAATAACTTAGTTATGGTACATCACCTTTACCTAACAGCGTCAACAATGAAGTGGTTTTTAAGATGGCAAAGTTACACAAAGCAACATTTAGGATGGATTCTTCTATATACAAATGTACAAATTCTTTGAATTGTTCCTTGTGAGTGTCAGTCTTTCTCTTGGGCAATGAAATACGCAATCATCGAAGAATAGACCCAGTCAGTTCTGAGATTCCCAATGGTCAAAATATTTACTGAAATCCATGTGGATCTGCTGCAACATGGGTTTGTTTGTTTTTTAAAAAAAATAACAGCCTGGATATTACATTTCTGGCATGCATGAACATTTGACTCAGTCTCGTGCAAAATAGCATCGCAAGTGATGCAATGCAATGTGCTGATCTAGTTCACTGTTTGCTTATACACTTCCTTCCTTCCTTCATTCATAAATCTGTCTTGGTGTCATGAAAGGACAAAGCTAAATTTCAGAGTACAGGTTTTTAATATGCCTACTAACACTTCCCACTTTCAGCACTGTAGCTTTGACCATTAGCAATATTGCCTATACTCCACCCTGTCGGAAAAATGTTCCCAAATCTTCCCAGTCTTGATATCTGCTATAAGTAGATATTTACACCTAGTGTTCTATAATTAAATAATTACTTTAATGTCAGCTTAGTGTGCATAGGGAAAATGAAATGTTTTTTGAAGTACTGCAATTAGGAACGTAATTTTGTTATTTTCTTTCCAGCTTGATTGATCTTACAACCCTTCCTTTCTGCCACTTTTACAAACAAACTAGGCAACGCTCTCTTTTCATGTAATGCTATTCTAATTATGCTCCTTATTAGAACGGACATAGTCTAGGTATATACTCAGGCAAAACTCTGATCATAATCTAGCTCCAGCGGTTGAGTAATTCCCCCAGTTTCAGTGTGAAATAGTTGGTAAACCAGTGAAACGACGAGTTAAAACTTGCTGCATTGGCTCATCTTCAGGAAAGCTGTTGGTGGGAAAATGCTCAGAGAACAGCCAACTGACAAACTGTCCTTTTGCTTGGCATAAAGAGATTTCCTACTGGTAGCTGTCTTGCAGCAATGCATTTAACTGCAGTGACGCAATCATTCAGTTCTTTACGAGGCCTTGAATCTGCTGGATTCCATGATCAAAGGCTAGGCTTCATTTCCAGTACTAGTCTCAAAGTCCTGTAAAAGTCATCATTTCTCCATCACCCTCCCCCCAAAAATCCTTGCGATAAAACAATAATGGCACCTTTACCCATTAATGTCTGTTTTTTCTTAAAGGGGTATCCTCACAAAGTGTAACATTTAATTGCTTGACCTCATACCCCTGAAGTACATATGGTATGTAACTGGGATTCAAGATGGCAAGCGTTGGGCTAATGTGAAACTTCATTATTTCGTATTTCTCCCGTGAATAATATGATACATTGACTCAATCACCCACACTTTGTGAAATGACCCAACCCAGACTCAAACTTCATCTCATTCTCACCTGTTTACAACTTCAGTTGTAACTTGAAACTTACAAATCATGATATTCCAGTTTGGAGTTTAATCTTACTTATTTAGGTATTATCCTTCCATCCCACTATTCCTCCAAGAATTAAAGATGGTTAATGTGTCTCATGACTAGTTTGGTATTTGAAGTAGATTCTCTCCAGTCCTAAGCCAGTTTTAATCAAAGTAGTTCCATTTTTCACAGAGCCAAACAAAATCTGTAAAAAAATATATGTGCTGTTCTAAATTCTCTACATAGAATTCCAATTCCATTGATTTGGAATTTAATGACCCCCCCCCCCCCCCTTGGGCATTGAAACATACAAGGAGCTCCTTGTAAGAATGACATTTCTTAAGTCCTTTAATAGAGATCAGCATGCACATCATGTGAAGTATAATATCTTCATACACTGGAGTTCTAAGTCCTAAATTGATCACTTCTTTGGAATTTGATAAGGTTAACGTGGTCAGCGAGAACTGCAATGGCTATAAAAGGCAATCAATTATTGGATCAATGCCAGTTTAGAATGATTTTAAATGCATAAAATGATGTAGCATTTCCCTCTCCTTCAAATGAAATTTTAATTTTTTTTTTCTTTAATTCCCATTCTGGTCCAAAGTGGCATGAAAAGCTAATAATATTTTTCCAGATATAGCCAACAAGATAACAATATTACCTTCCTGAATGTTATATGACTAAAAGTATTTGCTTTCTCAACAATTGCTCACTTTTGTTGCGTAGTATCACAAACACGATTACTCAGATATAACAGTGTTCTGGTGAAGCGTACCAAGAAGAAAGAAACAAATTAACAATGCAAAATGTTTGCTTATAAGCAACATCTGTTTAGATCATAGTTCATTAAATAAGAATCATTTGCTAAAAATCTATTTCACTGCAATTAAACACCATGCTTCCTACTTGGAACAAATTATCATACCCCAAACCTAAGAATATTTTAAGCAACAGAAGATGAGATGTTTCAAACATCACTTCAAACTGTATGTTTCATTAAAATATTTGTAGATTTAATCTTTTACAATTAATTTCCAATAATGCTACTATTGAAGGATATTTGTTCATTAATAAAAAAAAAATAGCAAGGCAATCATAAAGTAGATGCATTGTTATTTTCTGTACTAAATAACCCAAAGTCAATCAGAGGTTAGTCATCAAATTCTTTACCAAAGTAGATCATAGCTTTTCCTCATGCAGACTCTACAGGAACTATTTAATATTTACGTACATCTTTCAGTTTAATCCTCAAGTATTCCTTATGTTTGCATTAACCAAATTTGACATTTAACGCTTGCATGAGAAACCCAATGAAATTAGTCACAACAGGTTAGAAAAGAGCATTGGATGGTGAAACGAAGTTTTCCAATACTCTAGACAAAATATTTTCTGTCATATGCCCACCACTGTCTTGAGAATTTAGCACTTGGGTACTACTCTAAGGACAATAGAAATTTCTCTTTAATTGCATTTTTTCTTTTTAAATAGCAATAGTGGTGGCACTTAGACTGATATACCATTCTATAGTGCTTTAATAATAATAATAATAATAATAATAATAATAATAATAATAATAATAATAATAATAATAATAATAATAATAATAATTTTATTTATAGACCGCCTCCTCTCCCCAAAGGAACTCGGAGCGGTGCACAGGGAAATTAAAAATACTAATACAAAATACATAAATAGGTAAAATAAGAATTAAACAAGATTATCCCTGCGCTAAAACCCCCTATACTAAATTTACACTATAATCCCCTAAAACCCAATTAAAAGACGGAAGACTAACCTAGGCCGGCCAAGCAGAAGAAGTGTGTTTTCAATTTTTGACGGAAGGAGCGGAGGTCCGTAGTTGTTCTGATTTCGGGAGGAAGGTCGTTCCAGAGGGCTGGGCCCGCCACAGAGAAGGCCCTTCCCCTGGGCGTCGCCCGCTGGCATAGCCTAGTGGACGGCACCCGGAGAAGTCCCTCTCTGTGGGAGCGGCCTTCTCTAAGGTTTCCAGAGTTATTATTGTCCCCAACAATCTGGCTCCTCATATTATCGACTTTGGAAGGATGAAAGGCTGAATTAACCTTGAACTCCGTCAAGAAATTTGGGCTGGGGTCAGAGTTGTTGCATTCCAACTACTGCGCCATCAGTATATAAAATGATATGAGAAAACTGGTAGGTTTTTTTTTTTTGAGTTTGACTAAGCCTAAGTAGCTATCTGCACTCCAATAGAAACGCAGAAGTAACCCAAACTCTTTATGTACTTATTGCTGAAAATATTTTGAATTTGCTAATTAAAATGGGCTGAGTATAGGATAGAAGGGAACAATGCACAGGTAATCCTTGACTTACAACCTTTCGTTAAGTGAGCTTTTGAAGTTACAACTGCACTGGAATTTCGATGGTCACACGATCTAAATTCAGTACTTGGCAACTAATTCATATTTAGGATGGTTGCACTGTCCTGAGGTCATGTGATCACCTACTACCATCTTCTGACAAGCAAAGTCAATGGGAAAGCCAGATTCACTTAACATTTCTGTTACTTATTTAACAACTGTAGTGATTCACTTAACAACTGTGGCAAGAAAAGTCATAAAATGGGGCAAAATTCACTGAACAATGTCTTGCTTAACGACAGAAAATTTGGGCTCAGTTGTGATGGTAAGTCGAGGACTACCTATCGTGTAATTTTAAAGAGGGAGGAGAGATACTGAATTTGTCTGTAACTATCTCCTATCTTACAAAGAAACCAGAGGTGGAATTCAGCAGGTTTTGACCAGTCCTGAAGAACCGATAGTGGAAATTTTGAGTAATTCAGAGAACTGGTAAATGCCACCTGTGACTGGCCTCACCCCATCTATTCTCTGCCTCCCAAGTCCCAGCTGATCGGGAGGAAATGGGGATTTTGCAGTAACCTTCCCCTGCCACGCCCACCAAGCCACACCCACAGAACCAGTAATAACAAAATTTAAATCCCACCACTGAAATGCAAAACTTGTCCAGTCCTGTGTTCATAAAGAAAAGGGCTCCTTCTCAAACTTACAGATAAATTAGAGTTTAGAGTTTTATTTGATTTGTATACCGCCTTTCTCCCTTTCGGGACTCAGGGCGGTGTACAGCCACAGTAAACTAGGTGATACAAAAACTAAAAATAATATATTAAAAAATATTAAATAAATTGGCCTACATATTTAAAATCCCATGCTAAAATTGCTTTAAAATCCCTTTAAAACTACGACAGGCCGGCAGCACAGAATAAATGCGTCTTCAATAAATCTTAAATCTTCAGGGCCCGACGGAAGAGATGTAGGTCCGAGATCGTCCGTAGACCAGGGGGTAGGTCATTCCAGAGGGCAGGAGCTGCCACAAAGAAAGCTCTCCCCCTGGGGGTCGCCAGCCGGCATTGTCTGGCCAACGGCACCCTGAGAAGGCCCTCTCTGTGGGAGCGAACTGGTCGGTGGGAGGTATTTGGCAACAGGAGGTGGTCTTGCAGGTAGCCAGGCCCCGTGCCATGGTCACTAGTACCTTGAAGTGCACCCGGAAAGCCACAGGCAGCCAGTGCAGCTCACGCAGGAGAGGTATCATATGGGAGCATCTAGATGCTCCCAAAATCCCCCGCGCGGCCGCATTCTGAACTAACTGGAGCCTCCGGGTGCACCTCATGCAACCATGATATATTGAGCAGATTTAGGAAGTAAAATTCAGCTGAAAAGGGCTTGAAACATGTTTGAAAACAGTGTAAAAAGAAGCCAAGCTCCACAAATAGCACTCAGCTCCTGGCAAAAACTCAGGAGCCTCTTCAGAGGATCTGTAAATAAACGAACACTTCGTAATTGTGCTTAGTGTAACTACAGCCTTCAAGTACGCTATTTTTCATTGTTTTTAATGTACTAGTGATTTGATAACTATGCCTACTCCTAAATATAATATTAGCTGTCAAACAATCATCAGATAAAAAAAACAAGCCAAAAGGACATGGCCTTAAAATGTTCTTAAATGTTGATTTTTGCATGCATGATGGGGGCATCATAATGTGTATCAGTGTTCTTGTCACCGTGCATAATATAAGATTGTCAAACTAACACACTGCCTTATTCAACACCTGAGTGTCTTCTTAAGAAAATGAGTATGATAATGTTAGCCATTAGTTGGGACATATTTACACTAGATTATAATTCACTAAATATGGGAACCACTCTATGGATAAATCTTGGAAACTGTATACTGCTAATATCTCATAATTTCCACGACGTGCATACATGGGGTGCCTGCTCCTGGACAGATTTTCTTCACAATCATATAGGATTCGTTTTTTAGTAGGATTCTCTCAGCAGATCCTCTTTTTCTTATGCTGTAATAATATCGGTCCACCATAGAAAGTGTCCTCACATATTGTATCACAGTGTGGTATGCTGGTTTAACAGTTGCGGAGTGGAAGGCACTACAGAGAGTGATCAATTTGGCACAAGAAACCATCGGTTGCCCTCTGACATCACTGGATAACATCGCCAGATCTCGCTGCTTTAGCAGAGCAAGGAAGATTCTCATAGATGATTCACACCCTGGTTGGTATCTCTTTGCATTTCTACCATCAGGCAGAAGATATCAAAGGATAGCCAGCCGAACAAACAGGTTCAAAGATAGCTTCTATCCTTGGGATGTGAGACTTTTAAATTCAACCACAATCACTCCATGCACATGCTAGTTTTTTCTTTTTTCTTTTCTCTCTTTTGTTTGTTTGTTATAATTTTGCACCAGTGAAGTTAAAACCAAGTTCATTGTAATTTTAGTACAATGGCAATAAAGATGATGATGATGATGATGATGATGATTATTATTATTATTATTTCAAAGCTAAAAATGGTTGAAAAACACTATGCATTCTCCTGTTGGAACGTCTTCATTGGCAAACATCTGCTACTATTGTCATTAGAATTCTGTGGAAAAATTAAAGTAAATAAAGCTAACCAAGCCGCACACCTATGCATATTTGCTCAAATTTGCAAACAGGTAATATATTTTGCATGGCTATTCCTAGGAAAAGACTAATTAGAAGACTAATCACCCAAACTCTGTCCTGAATAGGGACTTTAGGTCATAAAAAAAGAAGTGTTTATATTTCACAGAAACAATTGTATCATATATGTGGTTAATAGCCTAGCATTTCAGATAATTATATTTTATTCAGCAAGGCATTGTTTAAACAAGTATCTAATGTTGGATGACTGAATAATTTCATTATTTATTAAACGCATTTGCCTTGTTGATGTTACTTTATTTTGTCTGGTGTGCTTATTGTTTATCTTTTTAAAAGTTTCTAAAACCCATCATACGCAGGTCAGAATTTTGAAAATAAAAATAGGTGGACAAAGTTCCGAGATGATAACTCAACTTTAAAGTCACATTTTCCTAGCCTCAAACACTCTATAAGTACATAGGAATGGCTTCCCCCCCAAAGTGCTGTTAATAAAGGCATTTGGCTGAGGGGTGGGGTGGGGTTGGGGGAGGATACTAGAGGATACTACTTACAGGTGCTTCTTTGTAAGCAACTATTTTGAAGAAGAAAATGCCCTTTGCTGAGTAAGTTAAGGAAAAAGGTGGAGTTACACATTATCCTTTGAACAATAGTTAAGCTGAAAGCCACCACAAAGTGATGCTTGACTGAAAACGCCCTTCTTACTTATCTGATCCATAGGACAGCATTCAAGTTTCACATTACCCACGCATTCTTGTTCTCACTCTCCCATACACAAGAGTTTTTTAATTCATTAGAGAGTGAGATAAAAGCATGATAATGAAGCATTATAAAAGATCATCTTGAGAAGATCAGGCATGTAAACAAAGTTTCAACACACCCTACAAAGGGATTCCTGGAATGCAACTTCTTTTGGTATTACTCTACTGCAGAGGTTCCCAAACTTGGCAACTTTAAGACTTGTGGACTTCAACTCTCAGAATTCTCCAGCCAGCTCTGCTGGCTGGAGAATTCTGGGAGTTGAAGTCCACAAGTCTTAAAGTTGCCAAGTTTGGGAACCTCTGCTCTACTGCAAGCTTTGCAAGGCAGCAGAGGTTTCCCAAGGATCTCAACAATTGAAAAGGAAGTCATTCCTTCTGCTCAGGGATGGCTGAAGAGAGGTAGAAGAGTGTTTCCGGCAATGTTTACAACCTATATCAACCTCCATTTCTGGGATTCTTGAATGGAGATCAAGATGGTGAAATAGCAAAGTATATTACATTTTGTTGGATGGAAACATTTATGAAAACTCAACATTCATTATGTGCAATCATTTTTGATTCTCTGTGAGACTTTGTGTTTTATGCCATGCTACTAGGGACTATAGAGTTCTAAAAAGACAGTTTTATATTTCACAGAAGCAACAATATAACCGATCATTTTTAGATCTCCTTGTGTGTTTTCCTCTCAAATTCTTAGCTCACTAGTTTTCACTTCCTACCTAGGGATTTCGAGCTATATTTACGTTTTATTTCCCAAATATTCCTGTTTTCTGGTTTTGCATCTTCCTAAAAATTAATACGATTGCATTGTGTACAATAATCTTCTCCGAACTGTTGCCTCCTGCATTTCTTGGACTCCAACTCATATTATCCCAGCCTGTTGTCTGGTTATGATAACAATTACTGCTATAATTCCATAACATCTGGAGAGTGGTAGGCAAAGAAAGCTAATACAAGAATTTTGCATTTAACTTTGATGTTAATTCTGATATTTTTTTCTAAATGACATTGATAAAACTTTGAGAAACTGGTATTTAAAAAATAATAATAATAATAAATCCAACAACACATAAAGTATCTCCTATTAAAAAAGAAGCAATAAACCAGCAGAGTACATAAACTTTTAACTTTAACTTTTATGAAATTTCTATCCCGCCCTATCTCCCACAAAGGGACTCAGGGCGGCGCACAGGAACTTAAAATCCAAAAATACAAACAATAAAAATTCTACAAAATTTAAAACTACAATTAAACAGTTTAACCCGTGCTAAAAAGAGAAAACAATTAATTTAAAACCCAGCTGTAATAAAATAGGGTTGTAGCAGCTATGCCTGTTATTAAAACTAATAACAGCAGCGCAACACAGCAGCCATGAGGTGACCATGCTCATGAGAAGCTGTGTGGTAGCAAACCCTCTCTCCGGCCAGTCAGAGCACCACTCACCGACCTAGCAGTATCCCGACGGAGCCAAGCTGCGCGACTACCTGTTACTCACCGCCCCCGGCTTCCATGGCTTGGTTTATTTTTATTTATTTTTTATTTTATTTCGATTTATATCCCGCCCCTCTCCAAAAGGACCCAGGGCGGCGCACAGGAAAATTAAAACAATATACAAAACAATACAAAAATATAAAATTTTAAAAGCCTATTAAATATGAAATCCTGTGCTAAAACAATTAAAACCTCCCCATTTTAAAACTATCTAAACTAGTCGACAGCGGAGGATATGCAAGGCCGGCTTGATGAAACAAATGTGTTTTCAAACACTGGCGGAAGAGGCGGAGGTCAGTAATGGTACGGAGTTCAGGGGGTAGGTCGTTCCACAGGGCAGGGCCCGCCACAGAGAAGGCCCTTCCCCTGGGTGTCGCCAGTCAGCATTGTCCGGCCGACGGCACCCGGAGAAGGCCCTCTCTGTGGGAGCGTATCGGTCTAAGGGATGTATGGGGCAGGAGACGGTCACGCATGTAGCTAGGTCCCGAGCCATGGAGCGCTTTGAAGATGGTCGTCAGGACCTTGAAGCGCACCCGAAAGACCACAGGAAGCCAGTGCAGCTCGCGCAGGATCGGTGTTATATGGGAGCATCTAGAGGCTCCCGTAATCACCCGCGCGGCTGCATTCTGCACTAACTGTAGCTTTCGAGTGCACCTCAAGGGAAGCCCCATGTGGTGCCTTCAGAATACCGCTAGGTCGGTGAGTGGCACTGTGGCTGGCCAGAGAGCAGGGTAGCCGGACAGCTGCTCATGAGCGTGGTCATCTTATGGCTGCTGTATTGTGGTGCTGCAACAGCGCAACACAGCCATTCGCCCCTGAGGCTTGCCAGGCTGTTCAGAAGCTCGCTCGCAGGAGAGCAACCTCCTGGCAACCCAAAACAGTAATTCCCCCCCCCCCCCGATAATAAGGCCAAGGCCATATTTTGGGGGTCAAAAGAAAATAAGGCCCTGTCTTATTTTCGGGAAAACACGTTAAATAGGCATAGAATTGGAATTTAGTAAAGCCAAAATAAAGAGTGAAAAACAGAAAGAGTAAAACTATGGCCACATGTGCTCCATCTGCCCAAATGTTTAGCCAGCCATTTACTTAATTCAGGTATGTCCAAACTTGGGAACTTTAAGACTTGTGGACTTAGCTGGCTGGGGAATTCTGGGAGTTGAAGTCCACAAGTCTTAAAGTTCCCAAGTTTGGACATCCCTGACTTAATTGCTAAATATTCAATACTTAGTTAGACACAGTTGATTGTACACAACCTAAGTAGAACTTCAGAGAACCGAATTCCGAGTAAGTACTTAGTAACAAGTAATTCCCTGGAAATTTCTTCCCGGAAATCAAATATATACCTGAAGAAATACTGTACAAACAAAACAAGGCAACACTGGTTATGAAACAAATGCAGGAACAGCAACTGTAAAATCAAAACACGTGCCAAGTTCACTAGATAAAATCACCACAACAAGTTTCCTTTAACCATCAGTCATGTGCTGCTTGTGTGTAAGCACAAGGTATCAGTTATCTGGGGACAAAGCATTTACAAAGCATTTAGTAATAATGATCATATGTTCCTTAATCTGATATTATAGAACAGGGCCTTTTGCATTCTTACACTTTCCTTTCAAAACATTCTACAACAATGTTTGCAAAACAGATCCTCAGGGTTACGCATACAACTTGGTGCCTTAAACTTTTTGAACTCCGGTGCCCTTCCTGATCATCTTTTGCATTTCCAAATTCCGTGGGCAGAAAAGAAAATTGCAGTTTCTATGCACAGTTCCTGCTCTCTCTCTACTATGAGCTTTGGGCCTCTAAAAAATCCTTCTCCTCCAGTCATTTTGGAGAATGCCAACTTGAATATACCATGAATATCTGTTTATGCTGCCATGTCTTTGACTCAATGGAATGACTGTATTCATCTAACCTGCATATTTCTTGCTTTATTTCAACATCTGAATTATTTGCTCACATTCTTGCTTTGTTCTGCATCACCCAGAATCTTGCAGTTGGGACGGGTTGCACATGCTCCAAAATCAATCAGTCAGTTGAAGAACTGGAGCCAATCATTACAACCGCATCTCTAAAATCTTATCATTCACTCCCAAAGTTATGAAATGCCTTTTAAAGTTGATCAAATCCAATATATATGAAACACGCGTTGCTGTGGCCCAGTGTGGTTAAACGGCCAACCAATCTGTGTGTAGATCTACACCTGCACACAAACACGTACACACAACCACCGTATAACCCCCAACCTACCTACCTACTGTATTTCTCCCTCTCTCCCTCTACCTACCTACCTACTGTATTTCTTCCTCTCCCTCTCTATCCCTCTACCTACCTACCTACCTACTGTATTTCTCCCTCTCACTCTACCTACCAACTGTATTTCTCCCTCTCTATCCGTCTACCTACCTACCTACCTACTGTATTTCTCCCTCTCTCCCTCTACCTACCTACTGTATTTCTCCCTCTCCCTCTCTATCCCTCTACCTACCTACTGTATTTCTCCCTCTCTTTATCCCTTTACTTACCTACCTATCTACCTACCTATTGCATTTCTCACTCCCTCTCTCTATCCCTATAGCTGCCTACCTACCTACCTACTGTATTTCTCCTTGAGTCTTATGGGCAGATTATTTTACGTCATAAAGGATGACATAACACCTGTGGCCCACTGCTCTCTCTGTATCCATCTACCTACCTTTTTTACATTTGTTTATATTTCCGTTGCGTGTACCTGGCACAGGTGTGACATCTACACAATCTATACATTTCATTGGTGCCGTATTTGAACGGAACGTTGTCTGAAAATTTGGAAGCAATCGATGCAGTACTTTCGGAGATTAGTGGTTTTGAACAAACTCTTGTTACATTTTTATTTATCTAGATGAAGAACCCAATTTGTATGGTGTTAATAGAGAGAATGCTATGTTCAAATGTTCCCTAAATGGATTCCCCTAAACTTATGGTTGATGCTGTCTCTGATGTCTCAGGCCTAAAATGAGAAAATATTGGGGGAAAACTTCCTATACAGAAGGGACTAGAATATAAGGGAGAAAGTTAGTGGCCCTTTTCTGATTAGTAAGTGACTGTACATTTTCATGAAACACAAGATTCGTTTCACCACCATAATTAATTCTACCAGGAGCTATCTATGGAGAAAAAAAAATACAATACAATACAATAGCAGAGTTGGAAGGGACCTTGTAGGTCTTCTAGTCCAACCCCCTGCGTGGGCAGGAACCTTATACCATTTCAGACAAATGGCTATCTAACATCTTCTTAAAGACTTCCAGTGTTGGAGCATTCACAACTTCTGGAGGCAAGCTGTTCCAGAGGTCAATTGTTCTAACTGTCAGGAAATTTCTCCTTAGTTCTAAGTTGCTTCTCTCCTTGATTAGTTTCCAGGTAAGATAATAGCTATGACTACATCAGTGGTGGGTTTCAAATTTTTTGAACCTACTCTGTAGGTGTGGCCTATTTTGTGGGCGTGGCTTGGCAGTCATGCGACAGGGTGGGAGTGGCCACCTTTTAAAATGTGGTGAAACTCATTTAACAACGCTCTTGCTTAGCAACCAAAATTTTGGACTCAATTGTGATAAATTCTTTTTCTTTCTTTCTTTCTTTCTCTTTCTTTCTTTCTTTCTTTCTTTCTTTCTTTCTTTCCTTCCTTCCTTCCTTCCTTTCTTCCTTCCTCCTTTCCTTCCTTTCCGTTGGGTCACTGGCAGCGGCGGCCAGATTTACTTCCAGGTACGCCGGTGGAACCCCCTCTCACCGGTTCTCTAAATTTCACCAACCGGCTCTCGCGAGTAGGTGCGAGCCTGCAGAAACCCAGCACTGGACCACATGATCAAAGCTCTATTTTTTTTAACATATGCACATATTAAATAAAAAAGGGGGTGGGCTTTAATTGTGTGGAGGTAGTTACCATCTTGACTTTTTTGACCTTCCCGGCAGAATCTCACATGCCAGCAAGCTACAGCAAATACTTACTCGGGACACATGATGAAGCCAATCCTGATAAATTAGATTTCAGATCTAAAATGGGTTCACAAACCCTTAGCTGCTTTAATAAACTTGGTAGCACCTATTACATAAGACAACATTATCTGAGTGTGTGCAATTCACTCTCTGCTGATATGGATGATTACCAACATTAATGGGTAATAAGTCATTGAAGGTAATGATAGACTGCATTGGCCTCTGCACCAGTGGCAAAGTCCACAGTAGAATTTGTGCCAAGTTAGTTGGTTAATCATTTATACCCCAGTACTAGCAAGGAACAAGCACATTGGCTTTCAGTTATAGCAACCTTTAGGTCATAGTTTGAGATGAGTGGGATACCCTTTTCACAATGAGGCCCAATGTTTATGTGGAACACACAAATCCTACCCTAGCTGTCTTCTCTTAAGATGCCAAGAGCTAATGGCTTCCCACACCCTCCCTGTGGTTGTTCTAAACTAGAGTTTCCTAGCTTGAGTAATTTTAAGACGAGTGGACTTCAACTCCTAGAATTCTCTGCGCAAGTTTGGGAAATTCTTCCAGCCAGTAAAGGCGGTGTTTCTCAACCTGAAGCAGTTTCAAACTGGAGGGATTTCATGCCTGATACAAACATACAGTACAGACTATTCTTTATATGTGAATTTCAACTCCTGGAATTTCAGGAGCTGAAGTCCATACAACTTAAAGTTGCTAAGTTTGAAAAAAAAAATAGTGGTTTGATTAACCTCCTGTCTACCATGTATATCATGTGCCTAATTCTGTCTTAAACTGTGTGGATGCAAATTCCAAAGATAGCAAGCTTTAGATCTGTGGCATCTCTCCAGTGGTGGGTTTCTGCAGGTTCGCACCTACTCGCGAGAGCCGGTTGGTGAAATTTAGAGAATCGGTGAGAGGGGGTTCCACCGGCGTACCTGGAAGTAAATCTGGCCCGCCGCTGCCAGTGACCCAACGGGAAGGAAAGGAAAGGAAAGGAAAGGAAGGGAAGGGAAGGGAAGGAAGGAAGGAAGGAAGGAAGGAAGGAAGAAAGAAAGAAAGAAAGAAAGAAAGAAAGAAAGAAAGAAAGAAAGAAAGAAAGAAAGAAAGAAAGAAGAAAGAAAGAATTTATCATCACAATTGAGTCCAAAATTTTGGTTGCTAAGCAAGAGCGTTGTTAAATGAGTTTCACCACATTTTAAAAGGTGGCCATTCCCACCCTGTCACATGACTGCCAAGCCACACCCACAAAATAGGCCACACCTACAGAGTAGGTTCTAAAAAATTTGAAACCCACCACTGCATCTCTCTCCTGGACAGTGTTGATACAGTATATGTATCATAGACCTATAGTTGTTTAAAGTCGTTTATCATTTCCATCCCAACAAATAAGGTTAGAAAATTGTGCAAGGCTAAAACAAATTTTTCCATTAGCCCACCTCTACCTGTCCGAAGCAATTTGAGTCACATCTGTCACGTCTACAATCCAGGAAACAAAACATCACTTTTAAAAAAAATCCAACGTATGATTATTTTTTGTCATATTTGCTTCCCTGTAGCTTGCTGAACACACATGGCTGTATGCAAAGCTGGTTGATGTCGTTTGGGTTTATGTTGCTTCAGCTCATTTACTTTTTGTCAAAACAAGATCCTAGACCAGTGATGGCTAACCTTTTTTGACTCCCGTGCCAAAAGCGGAGGGAGCATAGAGGGATCGTGTACCGGCATGCCACACCCATAATGCTATGTGTGTGACTCCCCCACACGCATGCAAGCGTGACCAACAACACCCCCACACACACACTTTTACCACGGTTTCTAGGAGCCTGGGGAGGGTGAAAACAGCCTCCCTGCCTCCCCTCCCCTTGCTGCCTTCCAGAGACCTCCGGAAGCATGCGTAATAGTGTGCATGCTCATGCTTTTGGCACCAGAGGCAAAAAAGGTTCACCATCACTGCTTTAGAAGATGTTGGCAGCCAAACTAGCTGTGATTGTATCAGTAATTCCTCCTTCATTATATTTATTTTCATCATTCATCTTTATCATCATCATCAGGGTACCTAAAAGTGAAGCTACACATTGGGTTCATATCCTCCTTGCCACGGTGAAAGATGCAACTGACAAAACACACTTCTCCTGTTTGGACTAAAGCACGATAATGTAACCCCAGATCCACACCCTTCTAAGCCCAATGAGACATCAACAGTCACATGAAACTCTAAGGTTAAACAAGGTGACGGTTGAGAGCAAAAGGCATCTCAATAAAAATTGCAGAGCTAATCTAAAACCAAACACTTTTTTTTTTTTTTCATTTTCATTTTCGGTTCGCATCTGACTTTTCTTTGCTTATCCCTCCTAAAGTTTCGGAAACTGGAGAAATTATTTGGAAGAATGCTACATCAGTTATAAGGAAGTAAATACCTCTCCTATTTGGGAGCACTGCATTCCATAGTTTAGAACATTAGTCATCCTGTGGTTGCAAAGTTATAGTTCTCTCACAGACTCACAGTAGGACAAAAAAATAATAATCAGCTAGTGATTGCAAAAATGTTTCTTTTCACTACATATGCATGTTGCATTTTTGACATCCCACTGTTTTATAGTAATTTTACTAAAAAAAATATAATTTAAAATATTACAAAGGGAATAAAAAGAAAAAGTAGAAAGTGCAGAAAAAAAGTGGAAAAAATAAGAATATACAATACAGGTAGTTGTTAACTGACAATTGGCAGCTTAGCAATCATTCAAAGATACGATGAACTTCAAAAGTGGGATTTATAACTCACTTTTGAAGTTCTGCCCTCTCCCATGGTCACATGGCTGCATTTTTGCCACTTGCAGCGCCCTGTAATCACATGACTGCAATTTAAATTTTTGCTGGAAACCAGTGTTTATTTGTCGCATGTTTCATGTGCATATTTGTTTGTTTGTTTGTTTGTTTATTTATTTATTTGGATTTATTGACCGCCCCCTCTCTCCGAAGAGACTCGGGGCGGTATACAGGAATTTAAGAACATATACATATAACAAATTATAAATAATTAAAACTAAATTAAATGTTTTACCCTGTGTTAAAAAGTACCTCGTTTAAATTTATATCGTAAAAACCCGATTGGTAATATTTACTAAAACTAGGCTGGTACGGTAGGTTAGGCCAGGCCGGCTTGCTGGAAAAGATGGGTCTTTAATTGTTGACGGAAGGAGCGGAGGTCCGTGATAGATCTAAGTTCGGGGGGTAGGTCATTCCATCCCCTGGATGCCGCCTGTTGGAATTGCGGCACCCGGAGAAGTCCCTCTCTGAGGTGGACGGCACCCGGAGAAGTCCCTCTCTGTGTGAGCGAATTGGTCGAAGGGATGTGTGGGGTAGGATACGATCATGCAGATAGGTAGGACTTGTACCATGGAGTGCTTTAAAGATGGTAATCAACACCTTGAAGCGCACCCGAAAGGCCACAGGTAGCCAGTGCAGCTCGCGCAGGAGCAGTGTTACCTGGGGGTGAGTACCTGGTGGTACCCATAATTGCCCGCGCGGCCGCATTCTGGACTAGCTGTAGTCGTCGGGTGCACCTCAAGGGGAGCCCCATGTAGAGAGCGTTGCAGTAGTCCAGTAGTCCATGCGCACTCGTTGGGGCTGCGTCCAAAAAAGCCGAAGTTTCGGGTTCTAGCGCGCCCGACGATATGCACAGGTCGTTTTTTGGCATTGCTGTGCATGCAAAGGGACTGTGATCCAGAGATGCCAAAGTTCTCGGTTTTGCCACACATGCGCACCCAACAATCAGTTGGCCAGCACACATGCACACACTGTTTTTTGGCACTGCTGCACACGTGAAGGACAGCTGATCGTTGCATGCAAATGTGCGCCAGAAACCCGAAAGGCAAACAGGCAAGAGCAGGCGACATGGCTTTGCATGTCACTTTGGGCACATGTGCCATAGGTTCGCCATCATGGCTATGGAAAGTTAGTGTCCATAAGTGGAAAGCTATGAATTTTGTTTTCTTCTTTTTAACATAAAAAAAAAATGATAGCTTGGATGCATTTAAAACTGTAAATGGGATGAAGAGGTCTATTGATCTTCTGTTCATCCCTCATCTCTCTATAACCTCATTTTTCTATCACCTACCACCTCTTTATCAATAATCACCCTTTGTTCAGTGTGTACCAGGGGTGGGTTGCTGTCAGCATTACTGCTGGTTTTGTGTGTGTGCAATTTTGTCCATAAATAGGTCTGTGCATGTAAAAAAACATTTAAAAAATGGGGGTGGGGACACATGCTGTGCCGATCGGGGAACCAGTTTGGAGCTGTGGCAGGCTTGGGTTGTTCCAGTGACCCAGGATGCCAAACCACTACCGGTTTGGCTGAACCAGTCCGAACCGGTAGCAACCCACCTTTGGTGTGTATGTATGTGTGCACTGATCTATCTATTCATATACCTTTTTATAGTATAAAATCTATCTTTTGTCTGTTGTTTGCCCCAAAGGTATGTGTAGATTGTGGTCCTTTAGATGGTAGCCCCAATATTGCTATCAAAACTCTGTGCATGTGTGTGTTTTATGTGCAAGAAAGAAAAACAACTTGAGCTTTTCCCCCCCCAACATTTTATTTTTAAGCAAGCAAACATAAATAGACATAAAATATAAAAACCATCCTCCAGTTACATATAGTGTGTCGATTGGTTATAAAACCTCTGTGCCCCACAACACAGTCATCGCTTACAGTTTATATAAAATCTCATATTATCCATCCAATACATATGCATAGAATTATTATCATTATTAAATATTTATTTGACTACCATCATTATTACTTCCTTTTATGAGATATTCTAAGTTTAGAATTATGGCATTTGTCACATCATCCCCAACCCATCCAGTAAATATTACATCTTTAAATTGTATTCTACATAAAATTGTTTATCTTTAATTGCAAGACATTTGTACATCCTCTCCATAGTCCTCACTTACAATTTATATAAAATTTCATATTATCAATCTCATATATATAAAGACGGCAGCTCCAAAGCCACAGACGCCAGCCTGAAGATGGCGAGTGAGACCTCGCTGAAATGTTGCCAAGACATTTTTGAGCTGATAAATAAATAAACATGGGAGACTAGGATAGATCTATTTCAAGCTTTTTAGCTCTCAACAGCTAGCCATACCCTTACTGGGATTTGAACTGGGGCTTTATTACATGTTAGGCAGAAGCCTTAACCACTAAGCCACCAGGTTCTCTTCCTGATCAGCTGAGACAGGAGGATAAGTATATGGTTGTGTCACAACACCCTGTTAAGCCCCAATTAAGGGAGGAAGCATACTGCTTTCTTTTTCTGCCTTTCGGCTCACCACCAGAGACCATCCAGACAGAAAGCTATGAGTTCCGTTGTGTACTTTTTTTATATGTGTATTAGGTTTTTGAGCTGATCGATAAATAAATACCTTTCTGTCTAGATGGTCTCTGGTGATGAGCCGAAAGGCAGAAAAAGAAAGCAGTATGCTTCCTCCCTTAATTGGGGCTTAACAGGGTGTTGTGACACAACCATATACTTATCCTCCTGTCTCAGCTGATCAGGAAGAGAACCTGGTGGCTTAATGGTTAAGGCTTCTGCCTAACATGTAATAAAGCCCCAATATATAGATATAGATATATAAGTATCTATATATAAGTATAAGTATATAGATATATAGATACACATACACATATATACATACATATACATACATACATAATCATTGCTAATCATTTATGTCAAATAAATGATTAGCAATGATTATGTATATGTATACATAATAACTATTATTCCTTCATTTTATGCGAAATATTCTAAGTTTCACTAAATTTAAATTGATTTTTATTATAGCATTTCATTACATCATCTCGTATCCATCCAATAGTAGTGCAGCCTTGTACCCCTTGCCATTTGTAGTATTTGTGTTTCTAATTGCTTTCTTAGTAGTTCTTGTGTGGATTTCTTTTGGCACCTTGTTTTTCCCCCTGGATCTCTTGTAAAGAACTGGAAACCCCTCGTCTTCTTCCTGGAGCTTCGATTAGGACTTTTGACTTGCTTGACCATGCCCTGTGGATGCCCCTGCACTTAGCTCTACCCTGCATTTTATCTCTTATCTCTCTTTCCTTCCATGCATCCCCTTACCACCTATAAGCCACCTATACCTTCCCAACTATCTCTTCCTATCATTTCTCTCTATCTAGGCATCCGTTCCTCGGCTGTTTTGTATGTATCCCTTCACCTGCCGGCTATATATTTGACCTCTCTCTTCTTTCCCTCTTTCTTTCTCTCTTTCTTTCTCTTTCTGGAAACCCCTCGTCTTCTTCCTGGAGCTTTGATTAGGACTTTTGACTTGCTTCACCATGTCCTGTGGATGCCCCTGCACTTATCTTTACCCTGCATTTTTTAATCTCTGATCTCTCTTTCCTTCCATGCATCCTCTAATCACCTATAAGCCACCTATACCTTCCCAACTATCTCTTCCTATCATTTCTCTCTATCTAGGCATCCGTTCCTCGGCTGTTTTGTATGTATCCCTTCACCTGCCGGCTATATATTTGACCTCTCTCTTCTTTCCCTCTTTCTTTCTCTCTTTCTTTCTCTTTCTGGAAACCCCTCGTCTTCTTCCTGGAGCTTTGATTAGGACTTTTGACTTGCTTCACCATGTCCTGTGGATGCCCCTGCACTTATCTTTACCCTGCATTTTTTAATCTCTGATCTCTCTTTCCTTCCATGCATCCTCTAATCACCTATAAGCCACCTATACCTTCCCAACTATCTCTTCCTATCATTTCTCTCTATCTAGGCATCCGTGCCTCGGCTGTTTTGTATGTATCACTTCACCTGCCGGCTATATATTTGACCACATCTCTGTCTCTCTCTCTCTCCTTCGTCTGTCTACCAGCTGCCTATCGATCCTCGCCCACCCTCCAACCAACCCCCCCCCCCAAAAAAAAAACCTCATTTATCTCCCAAGGCGGTTTTGCTCTTTGCAAAAAAAAAAAAACGTGCGAAGCTCAGCAGGAAATCTTCCACGTTTCTGCAGCTGAGCCGGCTTTGCCCTTCTGTCTTTTTTTTTTATTCTCCCTCGTTGATTTGGCGCCCCCGGTGGAGAAGGAGGGACGGTGCAGCCGGCTCAAGCCTTCCCGCCGCCCCCGCCCCCCCCCCCCTACCGGTGTCAACGAGACGCCTTTTAAGTAACCGTACAAGCCAGGATTCAAACGCGAGGCGCTGCGGCGCGCGCGCCTGTCTCCGGGAGCCTTTTCGTGGGGGGGGGGGGGGGGGGGGGGAGATTCCAAGGGGGGGGGGAGGCAGCGGTGCCAGGCAAAATAATAAAGCGGTTTTTTTGGGGGGGGGGTTAAAAGCCGTTCGGGGAGGGGAAGAAAGGGGTGGTGGGGATGATGATGATGGGGGTTGGCTGGGAAAGGTCTGAGGTGTCTCGTCTGAAGGAAACGGCGGGGGGGAATCCATTTGCCCGCCTTCAAATAGGCTGCTCTCGAAATAAATAAATAGATAAAAAATAAATAAAGCATCCTTTTAAAAAATTAAAAGTCCAGCTTCGGTTATTAAGGAGACTTTTAAGCATTCCCTGAGGGAGCTGTTGCTTTTCTCAGGACCGTATTATAAGGGTGTTTTGTTTTTAATCCCCTCACACACACACACACACGCACTCTTTGCAAACCCGGGCAACCGTCCGTCGCGCCTTCAGGAAAAGTGGCGGCAGCCGAGGACGGGGCTCCGTCTTCTATAAATCCCTTTCAAATTGGAGGGACACGCAACACACGCGTGTTGCGTGTCCGTGGCAACTTCCAAAGGCCGCTCAAGGAAAAGCCCATGCGCAATTTTTCCGCTCCCCCGACTATACTTCATAGCCGTGCTTCTGGATTACGGGAGAATGAGTAGAGGGGTGCTCTTAAATATTTGTATTGTTATTATTATTATTAATCGCAGGGAGCTTTCCTTTAAAAAAAAAATAATAACCCTTCGTGGGAAGCGGGAGCCAGGGGCGAGTTTCTTCTCGGGCGCCTCGCTCTGTGACGCAGAAATGCCCCCCCAAACTGAGGCGTTTCTGAGGGAAGTCGGGCGGGTCTTTGGCGCCAAATTGCTGCAGGTTTGGGAGCTGAGGGGAGGCTGCTGCTAAATGGCGCCTTTTTGTGAGGGTGTGTGTGTGTTTTGGTGTGTGTGTTATTATTATTATTATTACGGTTTTATTGAGGTTCGGCGGCGGGGCTTTGCCGCCCGAAAAAGAGGAAAGGGGGAAGCCCTCTCCCGCCTGCCGATCATGGCGGCTGCCTCCTTTGCGCCCCCGCCCCGCGTTTCTCCCCCCCCCCTCCCCGAATTCCCGCTTCCGACGCAGCGCTCAGCCCTGCGGAGAATGACCTTCCCCACCGCCGCCAGGTTAGCGACGCGCGAGCCAGGCGCGCCCAGGAATTCCCGCCCTGCGCTCGTCAGCGCGCCCCCTCTCCCCCCCCCCACCCATCCCAAGCTCTATCGATGCGTACCCAAACCCGCCTTCCCTTGATTGGCCGAAGCCGGCCTTTCATTTGAAAGAGCCGCCCCTCTCATTGGCTCCGACGCATGTAAATGAGAGAACCTGGTGCCCGTGTGTATGTATGTGTGTGTGTGAGTGGTGGGTTGTGTGTGGTTTTTTTCCCCCTCCGCTCCTTGGGCGCGCTGTTCCCCCCCCCCCTCCTCCCTCCCTCCACCGTATCATCCCTGTGATGAGAATTTTTCAGACAGTAACCCGCCGCGTCTCTTTACTATAAGCAAATAGTCCCTCGTCCCCCCGCCCCGCCGTATTTACAATGGGGCGAGGTTCCGCAGTCCCCGCTTTTGAGCTTAGAGAGAGAGAGAGAGAGAGAGAAGGGGGCGGAGTCTTTCCGGACCTATTCCAAGCGGTGGGAGGGGAGGGAGGCAGGAGCGAAGAGAAAGCCGCGTAAGCCGCCGATTCCCTCCCGGCGGAGGGATACGGACTCGGGAGAGATGCGTGTCTGTGTGCGTGTTGTGTTTTTTTTTTTTCTTTTCCCCCCACCAAAATATTGAGAGTTAAGAGGCCGCTGCTGCGTGCGGCGGCGATCAGAAGGAGCGCGGTGCCAGTCGGAGGCTGAGCTGCTGCTGTTCCTGCCGCCGCCGCTCCACAACGACCGCCTCACTGCGGCGCTACATCCCGGACTTGGATTGTATCGATTCCTCCCCGCGTGTGGCTTTCTTGGCTCCACACGACCCCGAGACACAAGCGGCGTGGAAAAGACCCTCGAGGAGCCCGATTCGCCCTTCTTCTTCTTTTTTTACTACTCTTTTCCTCAATAAAAGATTGGCGTGTGGATATTTTCCTTCTCCTTCTTCTTTCCCCCCCCTTAAAAGGACATCGATCCGTTTCCCTGGGATTCTCTGCCGGACTTGCAAGTTTCCTTCCCAGCCGAAAGTGTCATCGGAGGAGGAGGAGAGACGGGGGTTGGGGGGGCAGACGCGGATTTGGCTTTTGGCTTTTCCCTCCTTGCCGAGCCGAGCCGGGGGAAGAAGAAGAAGAAGAAGGAGCTGCGCCCCGCCGGCCCCTGGTCCGCTTGGTCCCCGCCGCAGCAAGCCCGGCTTGCCCGGAGAAGATCTGATCGCCGGGTGTTTTTTTGTGTGTGTTTTCCCTCCCTTCCCGCGGAGTCGCTGGGGAAGATGCTACTCTCCAAATTCGGGTCCCTGGCTCACCTCTGCAACCCCGCCAGCATGGATCACCTGCCGGTGAAGATCCTCCAGCCAGGTAAGGGCATCGCCCTCCGCCCGCTCCCCTCTCTCTGCCCGGGTGCCTCCCGTGTGTGTCTGGTGTGGGTTTGTGTGTGTGTGTGTGCGATGTGCGTGGCGAGGTTTCCTCTCTCCCACCCACCCTCCCCTCCACGCGTGTGAGCCGTGGAACGGTGGATCCCAGCCATCGACTCCGGGACTCATTCATTGGCTGCCTTTTGAATCGTCTTTATTGTCATTGTACTAAAATTGCAATGAAATCGGTGACGGTCTTCGTTTTGCAAGACCTCTGCGGTTGTTAGAAGAAGAAGTTTGGGGGGGGGGGTGTAAGCTGGCTTGTTTCTCCCGGTTATCCTAAGCGGGGGAATTGGGGCAAATCTTTTGTACCGGAGGATGAAGAAGAAGAAGAAGAAGAAAAAAGAATTGGAAAGACGTTTTTGCCGGGTGCCGAAGCCCGGACGGCCACGAGGGGGAGGCAGAGGCTTTAGGCGTTCTCTAGCCTCCCCGATTTTTACAGCCCCCGTCCATTTAATCGCCAGATCTGGGCTTGGCCGCGCTTTGGCCCCCGAGGTTGCTGGGTGGCTTAAAAAGAAGAAGAAACGTTTGAGAGTAAAGATGCCCCTTCCTCCCCCAGCCCCAGTTTTGAGATTGTCTTTATCTGCCTTGACTGCTGTCCAGCCCCCCCCCCCGTCCCCTCCCCACCTGCCTTGGATCTCTTCCTTCAGAGGACTTTCCCCTCACCCCCCTTTCTCTTCCTTTCCTCCCCCCTCTGCAGTGAAAGTGGAAAAGGAGCCCTTCGACAAAATCTACCAAGTGGGCTCCATCCTGGGCAGCGGGGGATTTGGCACCGTCTACGCTGGGAACAGGATTGCAGATGGCTTGCCGGTAAGAGGAGGCTCTTGAGCAACAAACACCCCCCCCCTCCAATCCACCCTCCCTTCTCCGCCCCCCCCCCCCCAACCACGAGGCTCTGGGGTGGGGGGGTTGGAGGTTGCTACCCACCCCGTTGGCGTGGCTGGAAATTCCAGCTGTGCAATCCAGAGGGAGAAAAACCAGGGCAAGTTCTCTTTTCGGGACCGAGCAACAGGCTTGGTGTCCCCCCCCCCCCCCCCCAAATATCCCTCAATTCAATTTGTAGACTGGTTTCCCTATAATCTCTCTCTCTCTCTTTCCCCCCTCCCTGTTTCCAGGTCGCCGTAAAGCATGTGGTGAAGGAGCGGGTCACCGAGTGGGGCACGATTGTAAGTACCCGTGGATGAATCCCAAAGAGTATATGCTTGCGCGTGGCTGCCTGCACCTTGCAGTAGTTCCCAACGGCTTTTCTCTCCCTGTATTAATAACAGAAGGCTGATGATTTGTTTCCATGGATTCCCCCACCCCGCATGCTGCTCTCTCCGTTCTCTGTTATTGTTTACATTGAGGTGGGGGGGGATTTTGGCAGGGTTTCTTCTCCTCCTCTTCCCCCTCTGCCCTCCCCTTTTGACTGCGGCAGCAGAGACACCCAGTGGAGTAGCTGCAGCCTTCCCCATCGGTCTAGCTAGCTGCTCAGCCCTCCCCCTTCCCGTCCTCCGCCTGGCTGCTGGAATTTCCATTTTGAGAAAGAAGTGTATGATTTGTTTTTCGGATGGGCAAGGAAGGGGATTTTCCCTCCTTCTTCCTCCCCTCCTCCCAGTTTCCGATAATTCCGAATAATTCATCATGTCTTCCTTTGCTCTTTCTCCCCTCGGTCTCTCCCTCCCTCCCTCCCTCCCTCCCTCCATCCTTCCCTACCCCTCCTCCTTGTAGGGTGGAGTAATGGTGCCCTTGGAAATAGTCCTGTTGAAGAAAGTGGGTTCTGGCTTCCGAGGTGTAATTAAGCTGCTCGACTGGTACGAGAGGCCCGATGGCTACCTGATCATCATGGAGCGGCCCGAGCCGGTGAAGGATCTCTTTGACTTCATTACGGAGAAGGGGGCGCTGGATGAGGACACCGCGCGGGGCTTCTTCCATCAAGTCCTGGAAGCAGTGCGTCACTGCTACAGCTGCGGGGTGGTTCACCGAGACATCAAGGACGAGAATCTTCTGGTGGATCTCAAGACAGCAGAACTGAAGCTGATCGATTTTGGGTCTGGAGCCATCCTCAAGGACACAGTCTACACTGACTTTGATGGTAGGCGCCCCTCCCAACCGCAGCCAGTCCCCGGGTGTGTGTGGATGGGTGGGTGGACGAGTGCTTAATTGGGAAGCCATCCCGACACAACCCCTCCTCATTCTTAATCACATTCTCACCACCTACGGCTGGCTATATATATATATATATTTGCTACTGCAGTCAGTAGCAGGTTGATAATTAAATCCTTCGCAATGGAGGCAGCTGGAGGGGGGGGTATCAAGTTGTTTAGGAAAGGAGCAATTCCAGGCAATGACGCAGCACTTTATAATTTCCCTGCCTTCAAAAAAAATAATAATAATAAAGGCATTTTCCTAGAGGGCGATGTGTTTACAGTTGAGTCAAGCTTGTGTGTTTCCATCTGTGCTTTTCTTAGTGCTTTCCCCCCCCCCTACGATACTGTCCCCCTCCATACAAACACACACACACACATACAAATACCTAATTTCCTCCTTTCCCAGCTCCTCATTTTCCTGTGATGTTTTTTTTTTTTTTTTTGGAAATCCCGCATTGCAGATTGAGGGACCGAAGGGGGAAAACCTCTAAAAAAAAAGGAAGTTTTTTCCCCTCCCTTTTCCTTTCTTAAAACTGACGCACCGAAACATAGGTTGCCTCCTTTTGTTATAAGAAACACACGATCGCTGGCTTCTTGCCTAAGCCCACGGCAAGGTTTTCTTCCTTTCAAGGTGAAGGTGATCCACGTAGAGGAGGAGAAGGAGGCAGCAGCGCTTTCACCTCCCTTCCCTAGTCAGCTGCAGCATTTAACATCTGTTTGTTGTGAAACGAGAGTCTCCTGGCCATGTGACCTTCAGCATCACAAATTCCAGTTTTCATTTGGTATCCAAGTAACCATTCGGTGCAGAGGGAGGGCAGTTGCTAACTGCCTTCTTAATGCGCGAGGCAGATTTCACTCTTCTTTTCAAAGGTTACTCTGATTTGTCTCTCTCTTTTTATTTAAAAAAGAAAGAAAAAAGGGAGCGGCATACTTTTAGAACTGGCCAAAACGGATTAGTCCCATTTAGGAGCCAAGGCTGGAGTTTCACCTCTTCCCACCCACCCCTTTTCCCTTTCCTGACTCTCTCCTTTCATCCCCTCTTCCTTTGTCCTTTTGTGTCTATTTTTGGTACGGTGCTGCAGACGCCACGTGGTCAAGGCAAGGGAGCTTTATGTTAGTAAACAGTCAGCTGATGGGAAGCTTGTGCTTGCTCATCCCCGCAAAATAGAACGACCCCGAGGGCTGAGATTAAAGCATGATATAATCCCAGGGGGTGATGTAAGGATTTCCAGAATTTTCCCATATATGTTTTGTGCGCTGTGGGGAAGAGTGTTTGTTTGTTTTTTAAAAAATGGATTTTTTTTTTTAAGTGGCCAAGCATAAAAATACGCTCCCAAGTTGGAAGTTCCTCTTGTTCTAACAGGGCAAGGGGCGCCTTGTCTTTTTCCTCCCCGCAGGGACACGCGTGTACAGCCCTCCAGAATGGATTCGCTACCACAGATACCACGGGCGATCGGCTACTGTATGGTCCCTGGGTGTTCTGCTCTACGACATGGTCTGCGGGGACATCCCTTTTGAGCAAGACGAAGAGATCTTGAGAGGGCGCCTGTATTTCAGGAGACGGATTTCCCTGGGTGAGCTGAGATTTCACACATCTCCAAGTCACCCACCCCCCTCCCTCCCTCCCTCCCGAAACACCCCCACCCCTTATTTTTCTCTGCCCGCTGATGAACGGATCGTTTCAATGGCTGACCTGCTGTCCCTCCTTATTTTTTTCTCAGAATGCCAACAATTGATCAAATGGTGCCTTTCCCTGAGGCCTTCAGACAGACCGACCCTTGAGCAAATTTTTGACCACCCCTGGTTGCACAAATCCGAAGTTGCGAAGTCAGAAGATTGTGACATAAGGTTACGGACCATTGGCACAGACGTGTCTCGCACAAGTTCGAGCAACGAGAGCCTGTGAAAATACGGAGGACTTTGTCGAGGGAGGGGAGCCTCAAGGAGAGAGAGAGGGAGGGGGGGGGAAAGAGGGGAGAGAGAAGACCCCAGTGCTTCTGCTCCTGCCAATATGTAGAAGGGGCTGGGGAGGGAGAATGCATTAATTATTCTGTACTTTGAATCTTTGTCAGAGGGAATTGATTTTTTTATTTTGGAAATTTCCCCCTTGTTGCTGGTTTCTGCTTCAGAATGAAATTTCCTTTTTGGAAACGCTAATATATGGGAGTTGGCAGGCCAGTACTTAAACCCCAAAAGACTGACCTTAATATAATTATTATTTTTTATTATAATTATTATAATTATTATTAAGAAAAGCAGTGACCTCTTTAAATAACACGGTAAACCTTTTTGCTCTCATAGAGCCTGGACTAAAATTTTATTTGCTTTTTTGAGTGCCTTTTTGAAAGCTGCTTCAGTGGGACTTTCTTTTTTGAGCTGTGTGTGTCCAAAGAAGATCCAGTACATTATAGAACCTGCCTTCCCTTCTCCATTCTCGGTGCTGGGGAAGCAGCTCCCTATGATGCACTAGGGAAAAACAAAACAAAAACCCTGTTCAGTGACTGAATGAAGTAGTCCCATCAACTGATGATGGAATACTTGAACACAGACATTTCATCCTCTTCTTTTCCAGCCTTTCTCTCCCCCTTCCTTCCTTCCTTCCTTCCTTCCTTCCTTCCTTCCTTCCTTCCTTCCTTTTTCCCCCAGATCCCCAACAAGAACAACTTCTGCTGATCCACACAATATTTCCATAGCCTGCACAGGTTATCAGCTCTTTTATCAGGAACACTTAACCCATATACAGTAATCCCTCGTTTTTCACGGCTTCGTTTTCCGCGGCTTCAGTGCTTCGCGGGTTTTTTAAAAATACAGGGGGGGAAAATGCATCGGTAGGAGGCAAGCGCCCCCTAGTGGTTGCTTTAAACATGTCTACCAACTCAAGTTTCCTAGCGAATCCTACTTCGCGGTTTTTCAGTTTTCGCGGAAGGTTCCGGTCCCCATTAACCGCGAAAAACGAGGGATTACTGTATTTCATTTCATCTCTACCACTGGGCACAAGAAAAAAAGGCCCATTCTCAGTTCCCCCAACCTCCAAGTCTTAAAAAAAAAAAAAAAGTATGAATGGGCATGTTAAATGCACAATCAATGCAATATTCAAGGACTGTGTGTGTGTGTGGGTTTTTTTTCTTTCTTTTCCCATTACCTGTATAATGTGTTTATGTAAAAAAATTCCCCTCCCCCCCCCCCCCCCCCCTGTACTATACAAGTTTTATTTATTGTCTGGAGTTTAGGAAAAAAACAAAAAACCTCTCACAGACTTCAGCTGTGGCTATTTATTTTAGCTAATTTATTTGTTTGGAATTATGCAACACTGCTTTTATCTCTCTTCTGTTGTGGAGATTTCTCTGGGATCAGTCGGCAATTATTTTTTGCATTCCTGTCTTTTTCCTCTTTTGTGGGTTGTTGACAAAGAAATATATAAAGCCTGACCATACCTGTTCTCTTTCTTTCTTTTTTTCCCCTTCATTTTTGGTTGGAAGATAGAAAAAACAAAATGTTGTACAAAGTCTAATTTAAGGGAATTAGAATGACTTTAAAAGTTAGTATGCCTTTTTTGTCTGGTATTATTGACGTACCAGAACTGTAAAGTAAATGCTGTTTTTTGAAGGGTTTTAAATTATTGACATTGTACAGTCGTTGTGCATTGGCTCTGGAATGGAAGAGTGGCAGAGTCATAAACCTTAATTTATTTTAATAGATGTGTGTTCTGTGATCTGGTTGCACTTATGCAGCCTGGATTTGGAATTTTTTTTTTTTTCCTTCTGTTTAACAGTGTGAAATGTATGGAGATCATATTTTTTTATACAGGTATTTCAATTAAACTTTTTTGTAGATAAGTGGCATAGTGTGTTCATTTGAGTTCAACAGTGACGTCTCCGAGGGAAAGCACCGTGACACATTTGTACACATCTACACACAAAAAAGGGACCTGGTGGCTCAGTGGCTAAGACGCTGAGCTTGTCGATCAGAAAGGTTGGCGGTTCGAATCCCTAGCGCCGCGTAACGGAGTGAGCTCCCGTTACTTGCCCCAGCTTCTGCCAATGTAGCAGTTCAAAAGCACATAAAAAATGCAAGTAGAAAAATGGGAACCACCTTTGGTGGGAAGGGAACAGGGTTCCATGCAGCTTCAACTTTTAGTCATGCTGGCCACATGACCAAGGAGACGTCTTCAGACAGCGCTGGCTCTTCGGTTTTGAAATGGAGATGAGCACCGCCCCCTAGAGTCAGGAACGACCAGCACATATACACAATACAGTACAATACAATAGCAGAGTTGGAAGGGACCTTGGAGGTCTTCTAGTCCAACCCCCTGCCTAGAGACATCCCTTTTTAAGGACATCCCTTTTAAGGGACGTCCCTTTTCCCACCAGGTAAATGCTAAGAACCTAACATTATAATAACTTTAACTATATTAATTGATTAAAGTTAGAATTTATAAAGTTTCAGGGCTGAGCTTGCTGAGAATTGTGAAAATTTGAAAAACTTCCATTCATGAAAAGAATATGATTTTTACTGGGGGTTTTTTTTTCTTCAAGTAACAAAATAATTTCGATCAGAAAAGTCGACCGTTCGGTGGTTCGAATCCCTAGCACCACCTAACGGAGTGAGCTCCCGTTACTTGTCCCAGCTTCTGCCATCCTAGCATTTCGAAAGCACATAAAAATGCAAGTAGAAAAATAGGAACCACCTTTGGTGGGAAGGGAACAGCGTTCCGTGCGCCTTCAGCATTTAGTCATGCCGGCCACATGACCACGGAGACGTCTTCAGACAGCGCTGGCTCTTCGGCTTTGAAACAGATATGGGCACCGCCCCTTAGAGTCAGGAACGATTTACACATATGTGTGAGGGGAACCTTTGCTTTTACCTTGCGCACAAGTTCCACAAATGTCAGTAGCAATTTGGATAGAGGACTGCAAACTTCACGAATCGCCCACAGATAGAAATGATCCTCAATTATCAGAATAGCCCAGTGGAGAAATTCCCTCCTCTTTGGAGTTGGGGAATACATTTAAAAGTTTTCAGCCAACATCACAGAAAACTCTTGACAAAGAGGTTGCCGTAGTGAACGTGTCAAGTGTGAAGTACACATCCCTCAAGCTCCCAATATGCTCTGTACCACTTGTTTCCTGTTGCCTTTTCGGGGTAGGTCCTCCACTTCCAAACGATGTAGTGAAATGTAAGTGCCTATCTCCTTGTCTTCCAAGAATGCTTCTGGGGTCTGGTTGAGGTCAAGAGATGCTGTGAGAACTGCAGTCCGTCCCCCCACCCCACCCCCCGTGGCTGCTATTTTCCAAAGCTCAGGAATTAACTGTTTTTGGAATTTAAAAAAAAAACCTTAAATGTGTGCCGTGGAGATTGGTGGGTAGGATCCCAATGGGTGAGTGAAGTCTGGATGGTCACAACTGCTAAACTGAAACCACCACCACCACCAATGATTTGCCTGTGTCATGTACAAAAGGGTTTTAGACATGCAGTTGTGGCTGCCATGTTGACTTCTCACAATCTCACCCCACCCAACCCCATGGTCCCTCTGCCAGTGGTAGGTGGTGAAGGACCTATCCCACTGAACTCCATCGTTGCCTATATTGGAGACTTGGAATAAAATAGAGGCTCATGGGGATATTGCTGACAACTGCAGGTTATCCAACTCGCTCATCCATGGCTTATAACCATTTATGGTGTCCTCATTCATTCTCTAAGGCAGGGGTCCCCAACCTTTTTGGCACCAGGGACCGGTTTCATGTAAAAAAAATTCCGCGGACTCCAGCGGGTGAGTTGAGTCACGTGGGCCATGCGCACGTTCGAAGGCTCCACGTTCGACGGTTACGTGGAACCCGAGACGGGAACCCACGTCTCGTGGGAACGCGACCCGGGGAGGGCGCCTTGTGTGCAACCGGGCAGGATAGCTGCCAGGGGTCCCGGGTGAAGGATCCTCAGCTGGGTCAGGGAAGGACGGGCTGCGCCCCAGGCAGGAGGGCCTGGCAGCCCCTTCCCCCCGTGCAGGGCTGGCTGGTACCCCGAACCCTCACAATGCAGGACGTTGCCCCCGTCCTGCCCCCGGGGAGCGTCCCAGCCCGCCACCAGGATAGTGGAGCGTTTGCTATGCTTTCCTAAGAGTTGCGCTACTCTCTCCGCTGCTCACTCCGGCCCGGTTACTATCAAACCACGGACCGGCACCGGTCCACGGCCGGGGGTTGGGGACACCTGCTCTAAGGTGAACAGATTTGGGCAACTTACAAAGTAGTTCCTGTACTAATTAATGCGCATGCACTGTATGTCATACGGAGCTTTTATTGACCAATCCTGCCTGCCATTTTGGTGTGGCTCACCCACCCAGTACGAAACTCCTTCGAATGCCACATTCGTAATTCCAAATACTAGTTTTGGATGTTATTTAATATGCTTTTCTCATTCTGTAGCCCTCCAGGTGCATTGAGTGATGATGAGGCGCCAGGTTGGGGAATGCTCCAGAGGCAAAACTGTACATGACAGACCTGTTTTGAGACAGGACTCTCGTATTTTCATTAGAGACGTTTGCACAATATGCTAAGCCAGAAAGTCTGGTGAGCATGCAGGTGCCTTAATTTTACCCTGTACGACACACAGCTCTTTAATCAACAACTTAGGTTTACCAGGTTGTCCAATCCCCCCCACCCCCTTCAAAAAAAATCTTCCGTATTAGAATTACACACGTAATTCTACATGAAACCTTCAGCAAACCGAAGTTCCATCTCAAACTTTTCAAACTTCCATCTCAAACTTCGGATATCGTTGTAAGTTAAAGTCTGCTTAAAGTCTTGGGGTAGAGGCAGAGTTTTGGTATTTTTTTTTTTTAAACAATCTGATAATTAGAACTGCAGAAAAAACAATTACCAATAACCTGCCTTCCACTGAGGATCTGTACACTGCATGAGTCAAAAAGAGGGCCGTGAAAATATCCACAGACTCCTTGCATCCTGGACATAAACTGTTTCAACTCCTACCCTCAAAAACGATGCTATAGAGCAGGGGTCTCCAACCTTTGCAACTTTAAGTCTGAAGGACTTCAGCTGCCAGAATTCTCCAGCCAGCAAAGAATTCTGGGAGTTGAAGTCCTTCAGACTTAAAAGTTGCAAAGGTTGGAGACCCCTGCTATAGAGCACTGCAAACCAAGACAACTAGACACAAGAACAGTTTTCCCCCTGAATGCCATCACTCTGCTAAACAAATAATTCCCTCACCGCTGTCAAACCATTCACTAAGGCTGCATTACTGTTACTATGAGTCTTCTCATCGTTCCTATCCCCCATCTCCTCCCACTTATGACTGCAGGACTGTAACTTTGTTGCTTGTATCCTTAAGATTGATATTGTTTTCTGATTGCTTATTTGTACCCTATGACTATCACTAAGTGTTGTATCTTATGATTGTATTCTATTTTATTTTTCTTTATGTACACTGAGAGCATCTGCACCAAAGACAAATTCCTTCTGTGTCCACTCACACTTGGCCAATAAAGAATTCTATTCTATTCTATTCTATTCTGTTCTGTTCTGTTCTGTTCCATTCCTTTTCCTTTCCTTTTCCTTTCCTTTTCCTTTCCTTTTCCGTTCCGTTCCGTTCCATTCCACTCCACTCCACACTATTCTATTCTATTCTATTCGATTCTATTCTAATCTGATTTTAAGCAAAATACACATGTAAGGTTTATGTCTGGATTCTTCCCAATAGCAGTAGACTCACATAACAGGGTTAGGTCAAACCATCTTCTCCAGCTTTCATATGCAACAAATTTCCTTACTTGAAAGAAAATCCAGATGAGGACTGCTAATCTGCATTCTGAAGCAGATGCGGCCTGGTCTTGCTATTTTTGCCTCCTTCGAGTGGCTCTTAGAAGGTGTTCGTAGCCCTGTACTGCGTAACCTTCCCTCGTGGGGGAAACTCTCTTCAGTAGCTACAAAGAGCCCTTACTTAATTTAGTATAGCTAATGCATCAGGACCACTGTGGCTTTACAAGGCTTGCATACTTTTCTATTGTGAAAATAGAATGACCCAAGAAGATTCTGGTGTCATGGAGCAATTATAAGGAAAGGAGAAGATTGCCCTAAATGTCTGCTTTGTTAACAGTATTTCAAAAATCCAATGGCTGAATATTAGAATTCCTGCTTCCATATAATACAAGGGTAAACCACTAAAAAGGGAAAGTTGCTAACTTCTAGCTCAATGGACTTTCAGTTCTCCCTATTTAAATAATCTCCTTGGACAAAATTATAGGAACAAGAAGTTTGACATGTTTTTTATTATTATTATTATTATTATTATTATTATTATTATTATTATTATTATTATTATTATTCTATGGTTAATCTTTGGTGAGATTCACAGCCTTTGGGGCTGGTTGGTAGCTCAACAGCTCGAGTCCTAACCAAGGACCTAGGAACTGTCAAGGTAATGTCGGAGGATATAAGCTGTTCCAAGCAGGGTGGCCCTTTGTAGAGTCAGAAGGCTCAGGTCCAGCAAACCTAGAACCTCCACATAGCGAGGCAGTCCCCTAGGTCTTGCTCCAAGGGCTCCAATCACAATCTTATTTATTTTTATTTATTTTTTCACATTTATAACCCGCACCTTCTCCTAAAAAAGGACCCAGGGCGGCGTACAGTAAATTTAAAAACTATACATATACATAAATAAATATACATCTTAAAATATGCCTTATTATACGATTATTAAAAACCTATTAAACTATAACCCTGTGCTAAAACATTTGAAAATTCCCCTAATTAAAATTTACAGCTTATTAAAAGTCAGTATCGGGAGGTTATGCTAGGCCGGCTTGTTGAAATAGATGCGTTTTGAGATGCTGGCGGAAAAGGCGGAGGTCCGAGAGGGTGCGTAATTCGGGGGGCAGGTCGTTCCAGAGGGTAGGGCCCGCCACAGAGAAGGCCCTTCCCCTGGGTGTCGCCAACCGGCATTGCCCGGCCGACGGCACCCGCAGAAGGCCCTCTCTATGGGAGCGGATCAGTTGAAGGGATATATGGGGCAGGAGACGGTCTCGCATGTAGCTAGGCCGCGAGCCACAATGGAGGACAACACACGACTTTCTCTTCCACAGTCGCTCAACTTCAATTTGCAAGTCCCGGTATTTTGTGATTTTTTTTTCTTGCTGCTTATTTTCAATTCGTGCATCACCAGGTATTGCAATGTCAACGAACCATGCATCCTCATCCTCATCATCATCATCCTCATCATCATTATTATTATTGCAGTTTCCTCCTTTCATCTGAACAAGTTTCTTCCTTATCCATCTCTCGATCTTTCTATCAATCAATCATAAAGACAGGAGTGTGGTGCCCTAGGTAAGATTGGGACATAGAGGTTCTCTTTCAGTCTGCAGCTTGAATCTCACAGGGGCTCTAATAGAAAGAAAACCAATGTTGTAATGCTTGCGTTAAGTTTTTCTAGGCCAGTATTGAATTAGACTACAGGTCATTTGGTACAGGAACTGACCTCCCCAGTTCTAAATTGATAGCATTATTACTCTCACGGTTCAAAACACGAGCATCCTTCTAAAGCCCATCTTCTCAACCTTAGCCTGAAGAGTTCATATAAATAAGTCTTTTAGGTAGCATCTATTTTACTTGGGGATATGCAGTTGAAGTTCATTTAAAAAACAAAAAAAGCAAAAGTATTACCATCTCTTCCATTGGGTCTGTGAGGCTCTTTCTTGGTTGCAATTTCAGTGTGTGCCATGGAACCTGCCAAATTGGTTTAATTAATTACATCCCAGCATTAATCATTTGTACACAGAAGCAAGCAAAAAGTTGCTAATCTAACCCTTAACACAGAGATTATTGTGCCCTTAAAAAACAGAAATGAATAAACTCAAATTATTAGATTGACTGCTTTGGTCTAGGCTTGTGATGGCTAACCTTTTTTGGCTCGCTTGCCAAGAGCGGGGGGAACGCAGGGGGGTCGTGCGTGGGTGTGCCACACCCATAATGCTATGTGCGTGACCCCCTGCTTTTGGCATGCTTTTTTTACCCTCCCCAGGCTCCAGAGGCTTTCTAGGAGCCTGGGGAGGGTGAAAACAGCCTCCCCTCCCACCGCCAGAGGCTTCAGGGGCTTCTCTGAAGCCTCCAGAGGGCGAAAAACAGCCTCAAAAGAAGGCCTAAATCAGCTGGCCAGCCCACACAAGCGTGCTGGAGCTGACAGGGCAATGCCTCGCATGCCCTCAGAAATGGTTCCGCATGCCACCTGTGGCACCCGTGCCATAGGTTCGCCATCACTGGTCTAGGCATAATTCCAGTCTACTAAGACTGCAAAACATTTCTTTCAACACAGGGATGCCCAACCTTGGCAACTTTAAGACTTGTGGACTTCAGTTTCCAGAATTCCACAGCCAACCACTTCAGTTCTTCACTGTGCTTCATTGTCTTTGCTTCAATTGATCCATTTATATACATGTTTGTTTTGCTTGGCTTTCTACAAATGAACATGAGCAGGATCCAAATGATCTCTTTTCAATATTTTTCTACATTTTCCCATCTACGTTTTACCACTTTGCTCTTCTTCGCTCTTCTCCCTTCTTCTACTTCGGTCTCCAATTGCCTTGTTCTTTCATAGCATCCCACCATGTTTAAATGCTGAAAAATACGTTAAGGATGGGCACAGTTAAAACTGCAATGTTATGTTTACATGACACAAATGGTTTACAGTTTAATAGATTATCAGAGTTGGATGGGACCTTGGCTTGTACGTCATCCTACAAACCCCTGCCCAAACAGGAGACCCTACACCATTTCAGACAAACAGCAGTCCAGTCTCTTCTTGAAAGCTTCCAGTGATGAAACTCCCACAACTTCTGAAGGCAACTTCTGTTCTATGGGTTGATTGTTCTCACTGTCAGAAAATCAACGTTATGATGAAATTAATTAAATCAATTTAGCGGGTTTCATGGCAACTGCAACCAATTACACATAGGTTTAGGTTAGCTGAAATGTTAGGCTACATCTTCTCTCTTATAGACAGTATGTCGGACAAATACAGCTTTAATCACTGTGTCTTACTGAAGCTTTAAAGTTGGGAGAGATGGGAAAAATGAAGAAAGTTATTATTGGCCAAGACAGTCATGGACTTGTAAGTTAGAATGTTATCCATGTATGACTATCTGACAGTAAGATGGAATCCAATACTGTGTAGAAAACAGGAATGGTGACATGGCGAACATCTCAAAAAGGAACTTTCCTTAGTTTCTTGGGCTGTAAAGGTAAAGGTGGGGTATAGGTGGGGCCTGGTAATGTACTTTCAGACTTCTATGAATGTCATTTTACAATAAAGCAGATTTAGTCCATGTGGTCATGCTTCCTGTTTGGACTACCCCAAATTAGTAGGCTGACACTAACCTAGCAATAAAAGCCAAATAGTTTGGCTAATATCTTAGACATCCATCATATGTTGTTTCTGTAAAAATGTTCGTTTCACTTACTAATGTCCAGGTTACATAGCATTGTACTAATTCAATGGCTTGCTTCATATATTAAGTTAAGCATAAATATTCAGTACATTGGTGCTTTGCTTCAATATCATCACACAAATAAGATAGATTATAAGTAATTGGAATTATTAGCACAAAGATATTGTGGCACCTTGCCTCCTAACCCAGCCACTATGTGGCCCATGATGTTAAATCACAATGTTGTGACTGGTTTTGTTCACTAAGCCATGGAACCATCAAATCAATATCACACTGCTAGCCAGTCAACATCTTTTAGCTGACATTCTCCAACATATAAACTGTTCCTTGAGGGTCTAGTTTAGATAAAGTAGCAGTTACTCTGTGCATAAGTAAATATCTACATCAGCCCAAAGTATTTAACTTTTAACAATTAAAGTCAAATGTTTAAAAGAATTAACTCCGAATTGTCCTGCGTACAATTTGTGTCTCACATCTGCTGTAAAAATACGACTTGGGTTTTTTTGCTAACTTTTCTTGAAAGAACCATTTCCCCAAAACATACATCCATCCCTTCATGCTATTTCCCCCTTATTGAATCAGATTACTCTGACAGCTGAAGCCATGGGGAGGCTTTGAGTGCTACTGCAACACCGTAGCTTTGTTTTTTCACCAAATTCTAACCAGTGCGGTAGTTTAGCGACCTCTGTTGGTGCAATGGCAACCCACAGTCTTCATAAGCAGAGATGCTTTTTGGGTAGTGTTGACAGGTGTCTCTAAGAAGGGGAGGAGGGGGGGGGGGAAAGAAGAAGACATAGACAGGCTCTGAAATGTTCCACTAGGCAGAAAAGGATTCCATTATAAATAAGTCATGACAACAGCACTGTGTTATTACTTCTAGAAGCTCACAAGGTAAGAGAGAACTTAGGTGTACATCATCAATTTACCCATTATTACTCAGCCCTAAATCTGTTTTTATTTTGCATTAAAATCAATACTAATACTAATACTAAATACTAAATACTAAATACTAAATACTAAATACTAAATACTAAATACTAAATACTAAATACTAAATACTAAATACTAAATACTAAATACTAAATACTAAATACTAAATACTAAATACTAAATACTAAATACTAATACTAATGATGCTAATACAACATCAGCAACTAAACATTATGGTTTAGATCAGTGGTCGTCAACCTGGTCCCTACCGCCTACTAGTGGGCGTTCCAGCTTTCATGGTGGGAAGTAGGGGTTTTGTCCGATACTGAAGCACTTTCCTTTTTTTAATTGAATTGACTTCCCTACTTTGTAAATCACCATTACTGTGGAACCGGTGGGCGGTTTGAAAATTTTACTACTAACAGAGATACAAAAGTGGGCGGTAGGGATAAAAAGGTTGACTACCCCTGGTTTAGATGCTCCTCTTGTGACCAACAAGATGGTCACACATAGCTTATTTTACCCTTTTTTCTGATGTTTGCTTTCTTCCACCAGGACTTTACTGTTGCCCAAGATGGAATTATTATTATTATTACTATTGTTATTGTTATTATATATACTTTATTCATTGAACATGAAACTCAGTCAACTGAACATTCAAAAATGTATCACAAATACCATTGACTGGTGTTAATGGTTGATACGGGTTGCTGCCAGCATCCTAGGTATCAACCAAATACCTTCTTAGAATGTAAGATGTTCTTAGTAGCACAGTTTTTGCAGTTCGCCTGGTGTTTTTGCAGGAAGCTGCAATTTCTTTATGCATTTTATAAAATTCTTGGATATGCTACCAAATGCCCTGATGACAATGGGTATCACTGTTGTTACTATTATTATTATTATCTCTATTATTCATTAAACATGAAACTCAGTTAACTGAACATTTAAAAATGTTTAATGTTTAAAAATATATAAAATATTCAAAAATGCATCACAAATACCATTGACTGGTGCTAATGGTTGATATGGGTTGCTGCCAGCACCCTAGGTATCAACCAAGTACCTTCTTAAAATATAAGATGTTCTGAGTAGTGCAGTTTTTTGCAGTTCCGCTGGTGTTATTGCAGGAAGCTGCAATTTGTTGATGGATCTTATAAAATTGGTACCAAGTGCCCTGATGACAATGGGTATCACTGTTACATGTTTCATCCATAATTGGGTAGTTTTGATGGCCAGGTTGCAGTATTTCATGATTTTTTCCAGTTCTTTTTCTTCGACTCTGGCACCTCCTGGTACAGCGATATCAATAAACTGTATGTTTATGACAACTGGTATATTATGTTCCAAATGACGATCTGTCTGTATTCGAAAGTCCCAAGATTTTCACCGTCCTATTTTCGGTGACTTTTTTCCACTTTGTGCTCCCATGACTTTTCGGATACAGGTATGTTGTATTTTTTACATCATGACCAGTAGATTAATTTAGCAACTTGATCATGTCTAGATTTGTAATCATTTCGTGCAATTGTGCTGCACTCACATATTAAGTGTGAAACAGTTTCAACTTCGTCATTGCGAAGTTGGCAGTTTGGGTTGTCAGTGGATTTTTGTATCTTTGCTTTCATGGCATCAGTTTGTAGTGCTTGTTCTTGAGCAGTGAGTATTAAACCTTCTGTTTCTTTCTTGAGGGTTCCTCACTTAAGCTATGTCCATGTCAAGTTGTCATCACATTTTACTTCAAAGTTTCACAAGTGCTATCCATGCAGAGCTTTGGTTTTCCATCCATTTAATTATTATTATTGTGGTTGTTGTTTTAAATGTAAGGAGATTTTTAAGCCCATCCAATGTCCCTGTTTTAACATAATTGCCTTTTTCAATCCAAAACACAGTCTTTATTGCCATCAACCTGATAAAAGGCTTGTCACTATCAGCAAGAGAAAGGTTTCATGGTCTACAATCTGGTCTTTCGTCCCTCTGCTGCAGCTCCCTGTCGCCAGTCAGCTCCGCAATTGATAGGGCTTTCGGTTAGGACAGGTTAGAGGAAAAAGGATGCCGTACTAGGAGGATACTCTATGGTGGTGGAACCGGACTTCCAATCAGTTCCAGAATTGAACGTGGGGCTTCTGGTTAGGATATCTGTGACTCTTTGAGTGTTTAAGATTGCTGACCCCTGGCCTAGGTTGACAGACATTTTGAGTGAGTCATAAGCCCTGCATTGAAAAGTTTCTTCCTTATGCTACCATGTCCCATTTCCTGAATTAGAGCAAATGATGTGCCGACAAATAATTGTCCTTTGCAAAGACATGAGTAGAACACCAAGCAGCTAAAGCTTATAATTAGAACCCGGAAACAAGACACATTATGAGTTGCTCATGCAGAAACTGCGCTCATGTACAGTACTTACTGAGATTTCATTAGAAAATTAAATTAGGACTGTGAATATGCCATGCACACATGCAAGCTACATTCTTTCAAGTATAATTATGCAGAGTATCTAAGATGTTGGATGCATTTGACACCATTTGGCTGACGGTGAGCAGCAGCTTCTTCTTCTTCTTCTTCTTCTTCTTCTTCTTCTTCTTCTTCTTCTTCTTCTTCTTCTTCTTCTTCTTCTTCTCCTTCTTCTCCTTCTTCTCCTTCTTCCTCCTCCTCTTCTTCTTCTTCTTCTTCTTCTTCTTCTTCTTCTTCTCCTTCTCCTTCTTCTCCTTCTTCCTCCTCCTCCTCCTGCTCCCCCTCCCCCTCCCCCTCCTCCTCTTCTTCTTCTTCTTCTTCTCCTCCTTCTCCTTCTCCTTCTTCTCCTTCTTCTTCTTCCTCCTCCTCCTCCTCCTCCTCCTCCTCCTCCTCCTCCTCCTCCTCCTCCTCCTCCTCCTCCTCCTCTTCTTCTTCTTCTTCTTCTTCTTCTTCTTCTTCTTCTTCTTCTTCTTCTTCTTCTTCTTCTTCTTCTTCTTCTTCTTCTTCTTCTTCTCAAGTAAGAGAAGGCTGGCCATGTTCATTTTTCTGTACTAATACAGCCCCCATGGCAACATCACTGGGATCAGGGTTATGGCTCTTTCCTAGTACAGTAGGGATCCCCTATCATATATAATCAAGAAGAAAACATTGTTTGGTGTTTTAAAATCTATTGGTCACTTTATTATAACTCTCTTCTAATGTACCCATTTTTCCTTCCCCCCACCCCTAACCCTAACCCACACACATATCACAAATTGAATTTGTTAATATCCTGCAGATATTAACAGATTCAGCAGAAAAGTCTGCCTGGAAAAAAAAGGGCTTCATACATACATTTGTACACATGTTGGCTTCCATATAAGCCATGAGTTTATAATGCTTGAACAGGAGCACCACTGTATGAAAGCTGGATCAAATATTCCCACTTAGCTACTCTCTAGTTGGTAAGGCAAAATACGACTGCGTTTTCATGCACTAATTTTACTTTAAGATGCCCCGAGGAAAAGAAATCACATTGCCAATATTTCCTGATACTTTTGAAATTTGGTAAGTAAAGAAAATAAGATTCCCCTGAAATTTAAATCAATAGTTCTCAATTATTTAGAGATGTTTCCACCCTCAAATAACTGAGTTAGGAAAACTACTGTAACTGCTGTTAAAACCTCCTGCGTACACAGACAGACAGACAGACAGACACACACCCCTTACGATTTCACAATATTTCCATGAGCTAGAGCAGGGGTGTCAAACTCAAGGTTTGGGGGGCTGAATCCGGCCAGAGGTGGGTTTCAACCGGTACGGTAGAGTCATACCTGTTGGAAGAATTTTGCATCTGTTCTCGTGTCGGGGCCTCCAGAGGCCCCATACCGGAACGGTCCCTCCCCTGGCCTGTCCCCCTTCGCAAAAGCTCCATTTTCGGCTGCCACGGCCTCCTGCAACCTTCTGCCAGAGAAACAGAGGTCAAGAGGGCCATTCCGTTTTCACTGGCAGAGGGTTGCAGGCAGGGGTGGGTTTCAAATTTTTTAGAACCTACTCTGTAGGTGTGGCCTATTTTGTGGGCGTGGCTTGGCAGTCATGTGACAGGTGGGAGTGGCCACCTTTTAAAATGTGGTGAAACTCATTTAACAACGCTCTTGCTTAGCAACCAAAATTTTGGACTCAATTGTGATGATAAATTCTTTCTTTCTTTCTTTCTTTCTTTCTTTCTTTCTTTCTTTCTTTCTTTCTTTCTTTCTTTCTTTCTTTCTTTCTTTCCTTTCTTCCTTCCTTTTTTCCTTCCTTTCCTTTCCTTCCCTTTGGGTCACTGGCAGCGGTGGGCCAGATTTACTTCCAGGTACGCCGGTGGAACCCCCTCTCACCGGTTCTCTAAATTTCACCAACCGGTTCTCGCGAGTAGGTGCGAACCTGCAGAAACCTACCCCTGGTTGCAGGAGACCGTGGCAGCCAAAAATGGAGTCCAGTTTCACTGGCAGAGCACTAGGGCCTCCACTGGCACCCCAGACATGAGCAATGTCAAGCTGGCCATGCCCCTTGCCCCCCCCCCCACTCCCAAGGTCATAAAAAACCCTGATAGAGCTCTCAATGAAATCGCGTTTGACACCTCTGGGCTAGAGTGTGATCTTTGCAAATCTTATGCCTCATAGAATCAAGAAGAAAAAAAAGAAGAAGAAAAAATCGAACATGTACTTCTTTCCTAGGTATAATTTATATTCTAAACTCTTTACTGAAAGAAGGGTAGTCTCGAAGAAAGAAGCAAAATCGTGAACTGGATTGTTCCAAGATAACAAGAAAACCCTTCCAGTTATCCCTTGCCAAAGCTGATGCTCACATTTTGATAGTCTTCTTGAAGCTAATGTTTCTGATGGATCGCCAGTTAAATAAAAAAAGGGGAGTCATCCATAGAATATTGATTTTAAAAAGCCATTTTACAGAGGCCCATCTTTGAGCGTTAGAAGAGAGCATAAGGGACATTTTTAAGGAGATCATAATTGTTATGATTACGCGCTTGAGTAGGCAAGCCAGGTGCTTTCCATCTATTACTCTGGAAAGAATAATAATTTCCAGGGCTTGCTTGTTTTCATTCTTTTCATGAATTCCTGGAAGTACGGTATAAAATATTACACTATTCCTTCATTCTTTGAGGCTTGTAAAAAAAAAACAACCCCTCCTTTGTAATATATGGTCTGCCCAAATTTAATGAAGGTAAAAATAAAACTCTGTATCTGTATCATAAAATGGTAAGCAAAATTGTGAACGAATTTAAGAGGGAAGCACTTAAAAATACCCCAATGTGAAATAGAAACAACAAAATATAAAGTAACCAAAAAACCCCCCATCAATAAATCAGTTTTTAAAAACCCTGAAACCAACTTTTCTATTATGCAGATTCGAATCTACCACATCCTTTTCAGAGGGGACTGCTACAGAGGTGGTAATGAGCATGTTCTGACCAGTTCTGGAGAACCGGTAGTGGAAATTTTTGAGTAGTTTGGAGAACTGGTAAATACCACCTCTGACTGCCCCTGCCCCCATCTATTCTCTGCCTCTTGAGTCCCAGTTGATCGGGAGGCAATGGGGATTTTGCAGTATGCCATGTAGTGGTGGGTTCCAGATCCTGTTGCAACTGGTACAGTGCAACGGGGCCTGGCGTCCACCACATAAATGTGTACATCACCTCTGTGTGCATGCACAATGCGTGCATATGTCCTTACCTCCTGCGATGCTCTGCAATGCCTCCACGATGCTCCAGCTGCTTGCTGTGCATGGAAGCATTGAAGAGCTCAAATACAGGTAAGTAGGGTGGGCGGGCTGGTGGGCCTTCCGGACCACCATACTGGAATGGTATCTGGTGCTTCTGGCAGGCACCGGTACGTCCCTACTGGGGCGTACCGCCTGCAACCCACCATTGATGCCATGTCTACCAAGCCACACCCACAGAACTGGTAGTAAAAAAAAATTGAATCCCACCACTGGACTGCTATAGACGAAAGGGGTCCTCTATCAGTCTTGTAGGATGCAATGTTTTAATCTAGCCGGCCTAGCCTAGCCCCCGAGAGCACCTCCACAGACTGAATTTTAAATTGTTCTAAATTGATTTTAATTTGCGGGTAATTTTTAGGGAATTTTTAGCACAGGACACTTTAATTTAATCAGATTTTATTGTTCGTAATCTTATTTATCATATGTCTGCTTTTATTTATGTATTGTATTTCCACTTTTTATTTATTTTTATTTATTTATTTTATTAAATTTATACCCCGCCCTTCTCCTCCTGTGCACCTCCATTCGGGGAAATAGGCGCGGTATAAAAATCAAATCAAATCAAATCAAATCAAATCAAATCAAATCAAATCAAATCAAATCAATCAATCAATCAATCAATCAATCAATCAATCAGCAATTAAAGCCTGAGAGGATTATTTTAATAATCAGACAGATTCACACAAACTGAATTAAACTGCATTCAGAACCACTACCATCTGATGTCTCTAATACTGCTAGTCTCTAAAAGGAGAACACTGGTCATGTTTTGTATAGCTAATGTTTCCAAATTTTCTTCAATGTGCAATTATATAAAGTACATTTTGGGAATCCAGACTGGAGATGGATGTATAACTAGGCCCCACCGGAAGTCACATCTTTAAAGAGTTGGCAATGCCAACTGCCAGAGAATCAGCTTCAACCCAGAAATGAACAAGCAAACAAAATGTGGGAGGTCAGTGAAATTTAGATGCAGTGCATAATATGAAAAGAGCTGTGCTGGATCTCATCCCAGGTTTGCCAACCAGAATCTATTAGAAACCCACACAGCAGTTTATCTCATTATTTCTGACATTGTGGTAATATATATACATCATGACTACCTGATGCATGGAAACTCCTTCATGGATTCAGGTAACCCCCTTTTTAAGGCTATCTAATTGTTCCTCGAGGGACGTGGTGGCTCAGTGGCTAAAACGCTGAGCTTGTCGATCAGAAGGTTGGCAGTTCAGCGGTTCAAATCCCTAGCACCGCGTAACAGAATGAGCTCCCGTTATTTGTCCCAGCTTCTGCCAACCTAGCAGTTCGAAAGCATGTAAAAATGCAAGTAGAAAAATAGGGACCCCCTTTGGTGGGAAGGTAACAGCGTCCTGCGCACCTTTGGTATTTAATCATGCTGGCCACATGACCACGGAGACATCTTCGGACAGCGCTGGTTCTTTGGCTTTGAAATGGAGATGAGCACCGCCCCCTAGAGTCGGGAATGACTAGCACCCATGTGCGAGGGAACCTTTACCTTTACTAATTGTTCTTGAGACTGTGAAGCAATTGATCACCATGAAGTAGTTTTAAATCTCCCTGTATCTTCTCCAACAAATAAGTGGTGAAGCCCCAGAGTTTCTCTTCAAGCCATTAAGGCTGGTGGTCTCGATATATTAAATTTTTTTGGGGGGGAAATTGATCCTCTTTTCATCATCATTATACATTTTTGATAGATAATGAAAAATATAAATATATATTCAGGTTTTGCTTGAAATGTAGGACTAGCGTTGGAAAAAACCCCAAGACTCTACAAAACTGACTGGAGGTCCTTGGGTTCCTCGGATGCTACTAGAAGTAAGCTTTGAATTGATTTTAGTAGGGGTTTTTAATTTGGCAGGCCAATTTATTTAATTATATCTTAACATTTGATCTTAACTTTTATATTACTCATTTTTACTGTTGGCTGTAGGGGAGTGCCGAAAGGGAGATAGGGCGGTATATATATAGGGTGAAAGGGAGATAGGGCGGTATAGTGGGAGAAAGGGAGATAGGGCGGTATAGTGGGCGGTATATATATATAGGGCAAAAGGGAGATAGGGCGGTATAGTGGGAGAAAGGGAGATAGGGTGGTATAGTGGGTGGTATATATATATAGGGCAAAAGGGAGATAGGATGGTATAGTGGCGAAAGGGAGATAGGGCGGTATATATATATAGGGCGGTATATACTGTTGACTGTAGGGGAGTGCCGAAAGGGAGATAGGGCGGTATATAAATGCAATAAATCTTAAATCTTAAATAGCATTGTTGAATTGATAGTTCTGTCCAGGGGTAGAATCTACTTACTTTTGCTACCGGTTCACAAATGTGAGTGCACATGCCACCTCCATGCATGCGCAGGACCTTCCCGCATGCACAGAGCATCAAAAACAGATGTGATGATGTCCGGGCGGGTGGGTGGAGCCTGCTAACAAGCATGCCTGAAAGGTAAGTAGAACAGTAAGCGGGGCAGGGGGATGTAGAATCAGCTCTGCCACATGATTTAGATAAGCTAGAAGAAGGAAATTCTGCTTTCTAGCTAATATAAATCATGCATCACCGCTGATTATCGGAAATAGCAGTTTGCCCGAACCGGTAGCATTTTTTTGCTACCGGTTCGGGCCAACCGATCTGAACCATTACCATTTTATCCCTGGTTCTGTCCTAAGTCTCATTAATAAACAAGAGTCAACATATCTTGACCCTCCATATTCAATTATTTTTTTTAAAAATATTTCAGTTTATCAAAGTTGCTCTAATAGCTTATTCCTCTGGTTATGTTTAACTTTCCCTCAAGTCTACTAGTACTTTTATGCCCTTTTCTCTCTTAGAATATCTGGTAAAATAACAAAAGCTACGTATGTCAATGGTCTACATATCTTTGCATTAAACAGAGTAATAACAAGTTAATTGCTTCCACTCTACCCAATTGCGATCAATACATCTAAATGTAGTCCATGGTTAAATAATTTGTTCCATAATTCTTGCTCATGTTGTCCTGTTCTTCTCTTGTTCACATGAAAGGAAATTTAAGATTATTCACATTCAACAGAAGAGAATACATGTAGCTCAAGGTTGAACTGTGAAGTTGGTTCTCTCTAAGTTTGGTTCTTTGTTTGTAGAAGGTGATGTTAGCCAGTTGGATCATAAAATATCTGCAAGCAAACAACCAAGGTCAGAGAGCATTTTTGAACCCTTGTTTAATACTAAAGGTCAATTTAGGAAAGGAGACCTCACAGGAAATAGCAAATTACAATGTTGTCATGGGGCAAAATCAGTTTTTAACCCTAACCTTAACTAAGATGGATGACTTATTGACATGGCTACAATATAAATCCCACAAACGGCTACATCCATTAATTAATTGTGCCAGATTGTTAGATGACCTGAACTTAAAATGAAATGGTAGAGGTGTAATTAGTAAAGCCATTCTCCATTATCTAAATAATATGCAGCCCTATATGGCTCATGTCTACTTAGCCTTGACAAGGTTTGGTCCAAGGTAACCAGCATCTATTCAGATGGTCATCTTGAAAACAACAGTTGATCCATCATCTGAGTCAAAGCCTCTGTGACTGAAAACATTTTTGCATTTTGCTTAACACAAGTTAAGCATCCCTTTCTTATACTTAAAAAGCAAATCACTCTGATTTAAATGAAATACACACCAAAATATTTTCATAGGGCAATTGTACCCTAAGTAGATACAGTGAGATTACTGTAGAGTGAAGATATATCTCGGAGGCTATTGGTCCCATAGAAGAGTCAATTTAGATGTTTTGGTGATTGGGTTGTGTGCAGTGGTGAAGTTCAAAAATTTTCCCTACTGATTCTGCGGGCATGGTCATATGACTGGGTGGGTGTGGCTTGGTGGTCGTGTGACCGGGTGGGTGTGGCTGCACAACCGACTCTGTCGGCATGGCTTGGTGGGCATGTGACTGGGTGGGTGTGGCTTGGTAGCCATGTGATCGGGTGGTGTGACTGCACAACTGGCTCACACACAATGTAAAAGCACACAAAATGGAACAAGCAGGAACCTCACAGACAACTAGGCACCGCTGATTGTCACACAGCTTGTTTTAGTTTTAGTTTTATTCGAATTTATACCCTGCACCTTCTCCAAAAAAGGACCCAGGGTGGCGCACAGGAAATTTAAAAGACATAACAAATATAAACAAGTACACAATTTAAAAAAAACAATTAAATCAATCGATACCCTGTGCTAAAATATATATAAAATCCCCAAATTAAAACTATCTCAAAACAGTCTAGCTTGTCATCAGAACCTTTCTGAAAACTTTTTAAAGCATTTATTTTGCTACCAGCCCAAACTGGTAGCATTTCACCCCTGGTTGTCTGGCTTTAAAAGTTGTTTGGAAGTTATGTTCAGGAATGCACAAGAATGTGCAACTACTATAAGGAGTCATGCCTTTCTCCAGGCTACTTTATGAGCCTAGAAATCGATGGGGTTCCTTGCAGGGGTGTCAAACTGGCGGCCCATGAGCTGGATGCGTCACGCACAGGCCACACCCGCCCGCCCCTCTGTGAAGACAAAAAACATCACGATACATCATGTGACATCAGCGTGATGTGGCGAGTTTGAAACCTGTGCTTTCAGGAGACACATTGCTGCTACGCCACCAAAAATCTTATGACAACATTTGAATGAATTTAAAGATCAAGATTCCTGGAAGCAAAAGGAACTAGACAAAATCAATTCGTTTGACCAAGGTTAAAATAATTTCCACAAAATCCTTATGGATTTTTGATTCCAGGATTGAAATGTTGATGATTTATGGATTGTGTATGGATAAGAGATGGATTATGAGGAAAAAGAGGTACTTGCTTGTAATCTTATAAAGAGTAAAGAATTCCTGGGTTGGTTCCTATCTGTTGCAATGAAATTTGGAATTCACTCATTTCTCTCTCTCTCTCTATTTCTTAATTCAATTCAGTTTTTATAATAATAATAATAATCATCATCATCATCATCTTTATTGTCGTTGTAAAAATTACAATGAAATTGGTTTTAACTTCACTGGTGCAAAATTATAACAGAAACAAAAAAGAGAGAAAAGAAAAAAGAAAAAACTAGCATGTGCATGGAGTGATTGCGGTTGAATTTAAAAGTCTCACAGCCCAAGGATAGAAGCTATCTTTGAACCTGTTTGTTCGGCTGGCTATACTTTGATATCTTCTGCCTGATGGTAGAAGGGCAAAGAGATACCAACCAGGGTGTGAATCATCTTTGAGAATCTTCCTTGCTCTGCTAAAGCAGCGAGATCTGGCGATGTGATCCAGTGATGTCAGAGGGCAACCATTATTATGGCCCGTTGTAACATTACCATGCCTTGTCCTGTTCAGTCTTACTTTATTTTAATGTTTAACTTTTTTATATGAGTCTCGGTGGCACAGTGGTTAAAGTGCTGTACTGCAGGCTACTTATGCTGTCTGCTGGGCGTCTGTAATTTGGCAGTTCAAATCCCACCAGGCTCAAGGTTTACTCAGCGTCTCATTCTTCTGAGGTTGGTAAAATGAGGACCCAGATTGTTGGGGGCAACAGGCTGACTCTAAAAACCGCTTAGAGAGTGCTTAGTAAATCATGTGAAGTGGTATATAAGTCTGTTTGCTATTGCTATGCTCCTCTGTTACCATAATACAGATTGAAACTTTTTTTTCTTATTTTTCCTCTATTTCTTTCCCTTTTTCTTCTCTTGCACTTTCTATTCTCTCTCTTTCCTTTTCTGAACTTAGCTTGTGTCCTTTTATTGTTTTTAATTTGTTATAAAAAGATGTTACTGATCTAGTAAATCAACACTTTTAAGGTACCTGAATTCTTTGCCACCATATGCTGCATATACACAGAAGATCACTGATGAAACTGGGCCTCATTCATTCATTCATTCATTTATTTGATTTCTATACCGCCCTATCTCCCAAGATGGGACTCAGGGCGGTGCACAGGAACTATAAAATATAAAATACAAATAAATACAAACAGTCACAATGGTTAAAACGAGAATTAAATAAAATTTGGCCCGTGCTAAGAACATTAATTAAAACCCCACTAAAATAATAAAATAGCTATATCAGCTATGCCAGGCCGGCCATATGAAAGAAGTATGTTTTTAATGCCCGACGGAAGAGTCGAAGGTCTGAGATTGTACGGAGGTCTGGGGGCAGATTGTTCCAGTTGGCGGGGCCTGCCACAGAGAAGGCTCTTCCCCTGGGAGTCGCCAGCCGGAATTGTCCGGCGGACGGCACCCTAAGGAGGCCCTCCCTGTGGGAGCGGACAGGTCGAATGGAGGTATGTGGTAGTAGGCGGTCCTGCAAGTAACCCGGCCCGATGCCATGGAGCGCTTTAAAGATGGTCACATGGGCCTGCCAAGAATCAATCATTAATACTACGCCAATAAGTAGAAGAAAATACCACTGTACTAATCTGCTTTCTTGGTTAATTTTTGACAGATTCACCTTCAAATCATCATCTACCATCAAAATTTTAGAATGCCCTAGGACAGTGATGGCGAACCTTTTTTGCCTCAGGTGCCAAAAACATGCACGTTTGCACTATCGCTCGCGCTTGTGTGCCCACCCCCATAATTTAATGTCCCCCCATGCCATGGCTCTTGCACATGCGCACATGACCACCATCACCACGCTGCTGCCCCGGAGGCCCTTTGGAGGCCACAAAAGGCCTGTTTTCTGACTTCTGGTAGGCCCAGTAGGTCCATTTTTTGCCCTCCCTGGCTCCAGAGGCTTTCTAGGAACCCGGGGAGGTTGAAAAACGGGCCAACAGTCAAACCGGAAGTTTGGGGATGGACTTCCGGATTGCCCGTTGGGTGGTTTTTCATTCTCTGGAAGCTTCAGGAAAGCCTCCAGAGGGCGAAAATTGGCCGAAAATCAAGGCCGAAAATCAGCTGGTCATCGCGCTGGAGCTGACAGGGGAACGCCATGCATGCCCTCAGAAATGGCTACGCATGCCACCTGTGGCACGCATGCCATTGGTTCGCCATCACGGCCCTAGGCAAAAACCTGTGGCGACTTCTAACTATCAGATTTCCCACAGAACAATCGAGAGGCACATCATCTGATTTTGCAATCACTACCCCTGTCAATCTATGTAGCCTTTTAAAGCCTACCTCAGCGAGACAGGTGTTGGGATTTCAATGAGAGATCTTTTGAAAAGAAAATTGACCCATCATTCCCTTAGTTCTATGACATACACAAGATGTTTGATATGATAGTCATTTTTAAAGCATCAGTGACCACGCTGAATGCTTGGAATGTGAAGCCAGCTAACAGTATAAATCAGGGGTCCCCAACCTTTTTGGCACCAGGGACCGGTTTCATGTAAAAAAAATTCCACGGACCGGTGGGAGCCTCCAGCGCAGGTGAGTCGAGTCATGTGGGCCGCGCGCGCATTTGGCGGTCACGTGGAACCCGAGGCTCACTCCGGCCCGGTTACTATCAAGCCACGGACCGGCACCGGTCCGCGGACCGGGAGTTGGGGACCCCTGGTATAAATCAATTCAACATATCTTATTCGCAAGAAAGAAAGAAAAAATATTCACACATTTTCACTGGGATGTAAAACCCTCAGTTTTTTGAGTTGGCATCCATTAAGTGTCTACAAGTTTACAAATAGAATACCTGAAAAAAAAATTTAGACCTTATACCTCTGAACATTTCAGTTCTCCAAATTCTCAGAAATTAGTACATTTCCACATAATTAAGGACAAAATCTCAAAACTGGGTTTGTTTGCCATAATTAACACAGAATTAATCTTCCAGCTGGGTTTTTATAGCAGCTTTCCCTTTTAGTAGCTTGCTTTATCAGCTGTAAGAAAGTGCATTTAAACCAATAAAACGGATTCAGAGCTGATGGGTACATTTGCATCATGGCCAGAACATCAATCAATACCTTTCATTTTGTTTAAAGGCCAAGGGCCAAATTAGAGTTTGAAAAGTCCTTGTAAAATCTTTGGGTAATTTCAAGATTGAGTCTAATGAAAGATTAATGAAGATAGGCATCTATTTCCAGCCCATCTATTTACATGTGACTTCCAACTTCAGTCTTGCTGAGTGGCTGAGATGACAAGCAAAATGCAATTGTCTCTATCTGCAAGTCCCTAAGAACTAAAAACTGCACTGCCGTAAGCATATCTTGCTCTAGAAAAGGTTTCAGTTCCTGCAGATTATTCTTCCTTTCTCCCTTTTTGACAGTTTTTGTGATAGTGTGAAAATACCAGGTGTTGGTTTAGTTACTGGTGCTGCCATCTGGTAGAGAGCACAAGAACAATAGCTAGTGAGAAGAGCACGAGAAAGATAAAGGGTTGAGCGAGGATGGAATGGAGAAACTTTCTTAGTTTCTTAGTGTCTAAGAAATGGAATATTTCATCGGATCAGGCACACTTAACCAGGGACATCTACAATTCTACCAAATTATGTTTGCAGATTATCTGAATTCAATGGGACATAGTTCTAATCAGAGGTGGCATTCAGCCAGTTCTGACCAGTTCTGGTGAACTGGTAGTGGAAATTTTGAGTAGTTCGGAGAACTGGCAACTACCACCTCTGGCTGGTTGTGCCCCCATCTATTCGCTGCCTCCCGAGCCCCAGCTGATCAGAGTTCCAGCAGATTGGCTGGGTTTTCTTCTATTGCCCTGCACAGGAGAATGGAGCTGGTTGATTGGGTGGGGAGGAAATGGGGATTTATACAGAATCCTTGCCCTGGAGTGAGGTGGAAATGGAGATTTTGAAGTATTCTTCCCCCAGGAGTGGAGAGGGAATGAGGATTTTGCCATATTCTTCCCCTGCCATGCCCACCAAGACATGCCGTGTCACACCCACAGAACTGGTAGGGGGAAAAATTGAATCCCACCACTGGTTCTAATGTAACTTACACCAGAATATGATCATCTTATTCATAGTTGCCTGATATCACATTCTAATGGTATCACTTCTTATCCTGAACACCAACTATTGGTGAAATAGAAGACAAAGTAGCTACTTGAACTACTTTGCCAACTACTGTGTAATTCCAGCCTTGGACAACATTGTCTGGTATCTCCAAACTTCCAAAATAGGCTAGGAAAAATAGGATGGAATTATTTTATAAGAGGAGATTCTCAGTCATCCAGGTCATGGTTGTCCCAACGGTGCTTTTCAAGAGGCAACTGGGCTTTTTGGTTTTACTATGAAGACGTTTCATTTCTTATCCAAGAACTTTCAGCTCTGAAGAAGCTTCTTGGATGAGAAGCAAAGCATCTTCAAAGTAAAACCAGAAAGCCCAGTTGCCTCTTGAAAAAGCACGGTTGGGACTAATGTTAGTTGATTTCCATAATATCAGTTAGCCCTATATTGAACAAGAATATTTAATAATCTTAATTCAGTGCAGGGGGCATTTACCTCAAACTGGACAGAATTTCAATATATGAGAGGATATATGTCATTTTCATTTTCATTTTTTCATTTTATTACATTTATATCCCGCCCTTCTCCACAGAGGACCCAGGGCGGCGCACAGGAAATTTAAAAAACATACACAATAGAAGATAGACAAATAATTTAAAATATATATTAAATAATCCCCAATCCTGTGCTAAAAACCAATTATTAAAAACCCAATTTAAAACTTTTCTAAAAGTCCCCATGGGAGGTTAGGCTAGGCCGGCTTGATGGAAAAAATATGTCTTTAAACATTTGCGGAAGAGGCGGAGGTCGGTGATGGTCCGGAGTTCAGGGGGTAGGTCGTTCCAAAGGGCAGGACCCGCCACAGAGAAGGCTCTTCCCCTGGGTGTCGCCAGTCGGCATTGTCCGGCCGCCGGCACCCTGAGAAGGCCCTCTCTGTGGGAGCGGATCGGTCTAAGGGATGTATGGGGCAGGAGACGGTCTCGCATATAACTAGGCCCCGAGCCATGGAGCGCTTTAAAGATGGTCATCAGAACCTTGAAGCGCACCCGAAAGACCACAGGAAGCCAATGCAGCTCGCGCAGGATTGGTGTTATATGGGAGCTTCTGGTGGCTCCCGTAATTACCCGCGCGGCTGCGTTTTGGACTAGCTGTAGCTTTCGAGTGCACCTCAAGGGAAGCCCCATGTAGAGAGCATTACAGTAGTCGAGACGGGACGTCACGACAGCTTGAGTGACTGTGCAAAGGGCAGCCCGGTCCAGTAAGGGGCGCAATTGGCGCATCAGGCGTACCTGATGAAACGCCCCCCTGGCCACGGCCGTCACATGGTCCTCCAAGGACAGCCGGGAATCCAGGAGGACACCCAAATTGCGCACCCTCTCCATGGGGGCCAGTGTTTCGCCCCCAATGGCCAGAGTTGGAATAATCTGGCTGAACCGGGGTGCCGGAAACCACAGCCCCTCAGTCTTGGCAGGGTTGAGCTTGAGTTTGTTACCACCCATCCAGATCCGTACGGCTTCCAGACACCGGGACAGCACTTCGGCGGCATCGTTGGGGTGGTTTGGGGTAGATATGTACAGCTGGGTGTCATCAGCGTACAGATGGTACTCCACCCCAAAACCACGGATGATCTCACCCAGCGGCTTCATATATGTGTTGAAAAGGAGGGGCGAGAGGACCGACCCTGAGGGACCCCACATAGGAGAGGCCTCGAGGTCGACCTCTGCCCTCCCGTCAACACATATTGCGACCGACCAGAGAGGTAGGATGAGAACCACCGCAGAACGGTGCCTCCCAGCCCCAACCCCCCCAGTCGGTGCAATAGGATACCATGGTCGATGGTATCAAAAGCCGCCGAGAGGTCTAATAGGACTAGGATAGAGGAATAACCTCTATCCCGCGCCCTCCAGAGATCATCAACCAACGCGACCAATGCCGTCTCGGTACTGTGACCGGGTCGGAAGCCGGACTGGCGCGGGTCTAGATAATCAACTTCCTCCAGGTGTTGTGGAAACTGTTGGGCTACCACACTCTCAACAACCTTCACCAGAAAGTGAAGGTTGGAGACTGGACGATAGTTCTCTAGTAAAGCTGGGTCCAGGGACGGCTTCTTGAGGAGGGGCCTCACTACCGCCTCTTTCAAGACGGCAGGCAAGGACCCCTCACTCAAATTTGATAAAGTAGACCATAACCTACTATTAGATAAAGTAGAAAATTGTGGGTTAGACAGCAGCACCACCAAATGGATTTGCAACTGGCTGACCAACCGCACTCAACGTGTAGTCCTCAATGGAACTGCATCTACATGGAAGGAAGTATGCAGTGGAGTCCCCCAAGGCTCTGTTTTAGGCCCAGTACTCTTTAACATCTTCATCAACGATTTGGATGAGGGGATAAATGGGGAACTCATCAAATTCGCAGATGACACCAAGCTGGCAGGAATAGCCAACACTCCAGAAGATAGGCTTAAGATACAGAAGGATCTAGACAAACTTGAACATTGGGCACTGTCTAATAAAATGAAATTCAATTGTGAAAAAAGTAAGGTCCTACATATAGGCAAGAAAAACCAAATGCACAAGTACAGTATAGGTGGTACCTTGCTCAATAGTAGCAACTGTGAGAGGGATCTTGGAATCCTAGTGGACAACCATTTAAATATGAGCCAGCAGTGTGCAGCAGCTGCCAAAAAAGCCAACACAGTTCTAGGCTGCATCAACAGAGGGATAGAATCTAGATCACGTGAAGTGTTAATGCCACTGTATAGTGCCTTGGTAAGGCCACACTTGGAATACTGCATACAGTTTTGGTCGCCACGATGTAGAAAAGACGTGGAGACTCTGGAAAGAGTGCAGAGAAGAGCAACCAAGATGATTAGAGGACTGGAGACTAAGACATATGAAGAACGGCTGCAGGAGCTGGGTATGTCTAGTTTGATGAAGAGAAGGACCAGGGGAGACATGATAGCAGTGTTCCGATATCTCAGAGGGTGCCACAAAGAAGAGGGAGTCAAACTTTTCTCCAAGGCACCTGGGGGCAGGACAAGAAGCAATGGGTGGAAACTAATCAAGGAGAGAAGCAACTTAGAATTAAGGAGAAATTTCCTGACAGTGAGAACAATTAACCTCTGGAACAGCTTGCCTCCAGCAGTTGTGAATGCCCCAACCCTGGAAGTCTTTAAAAAGATGTTAGACAGCCATTTGTCTGAAATGGTATAAGGTTCCTGCCCATGCAGGGGGTTGGACTAGAAGACCTACAAGGTCCCTTCCAACTCTGCTATTGTATTGTATTGTATTGTAAAGATGCGTTGACAATGCCCTGGAGCCAGCCTCGTGTCGTCTCCCAGGATGCCAGTACAAGCCAGGAGGGACACGGGTCCAATAAACATGTGGTCGCTCTAAGTTTCCTTGACAGCCTGTCCATATCCTCGGTGGTAACAAAGTCAAACTCCTCCCAAGCAGGAACCTCAAGACTAGCCTCGGACAGTCCCACAGGACCACTGTCGATGGAGGGTAGCTCATTCCGAATCCGAGTGATTTTCTCCTGCAGATAAATCCCAAATTCCTCTGCTCGCCCTTGTAGAGGGGCTTCCCGCGGCCTCTGGTGAAGGAGGGAGCGGGTCACCCCAAACAGGGCGGCAGGGCGGTTATCTGCGGATGCAATTAGGGTGGCACAATACTCACGTTTGGCCACCCTTATCGCCACTAAGTAAGCCCTAATATGGGTTCTCACTAGTGTTCGGTCGGCTTCGGAGCGAGAGGATCTCCATCTGCTCTCTAGGCGTCTCTTGTGGCGTTTCATCCCCCGAAGCTCCTCAGTAAACCAGGGAGCCTGGGTGATTCGTCGCCGCAAGAGAGGCCGCAAGGGCGCGACTCGGTCCAAGGCCCCCGTGGCCGCACTTAACCATGCGGCCACTAGGTCCTCAGTCGAGTCGCGGGGCAGGGTCACAGGAATTGGCCCAAGCTCCCTCTGGAACCTTTCTGGGTCCATTAGAAGCCTGGGGCGGAACCATCTAGGAGTGTCCGGTTCCGCCTCCCCGCGGTGAGGTGGAGCGATTGGAAAGTCCAGCCGGAGGAGAGCGTGATCTGTCCATGACAAGGGAGTGATGACTAAGTCCCCTATTCCCAGGTTGCGACTCCACTGTCCCGAGACAAAGATGAGATCCAGCGTGTTTCCCCCCTCGTGAGTGGGACCTAAAACTACCTGGGTCAGGTCCATGGCCGTCATGGAGGCCATGAACTCCCGAGCTGCTCCAGAGGCTTCGCCCGCCGACGGCAAGTTAAAGTCCCCCATGACTACCAGTCTGGGGGTCTCAACTGCCGCCTTGGCTATCACCTCTAGGAGCTCGGGCAGGGCTGTTGTTGCATAGCGAGGAGCCAGGTATACAACTAACACGCCCAACTGCCTCCCTAGGCCCCATCTCACGCAGAGAGATTCACACCCGGTTGTCTGGGGCACTGTGGTCTCCTTCGGCTCAAGACCTTCCTTTATGATAATCGCCACCCCCCCACCCCTCCCTAGGGCCCTAGGCTGATGGAAGGCGCGGTAACCTGGTGGGCAGATGTCCACGAGGGGTATACCCCCTTCATGGCCCAACCAGGTTTCCGTTATACCCACCAGGTCCGGGTCCCCCTCTGACACAAGGTCACAGATGAGGGGGGCTTTCTGAACCACGGACCTGGCATTGCATAACATCAGTTTCGGGCCCCAGGTCTGTGAATCCTGCCCACCTAGTCTGCGATGGGAGGACGGAGAGTTGGAGCGCGTGACCGCCTGTGTCCAGCGGCCACGGTCTTCCAACCGATGACGCCTATTCCGCCTCCCACCGCCCCTGCCCCTCCCTAAGACCAGATCGATGGAAAATGCCTCAGTGGAAACGACCCCCCCTTCCCCTCCCTCCGTTACTCCTCTTCCGCCGGCCGGCCCACTCATTTGCCATTTCCTCCCAGGACTATTTCCCCCCCCCCACCCTGGAACCCCCTAAAATCCGAATTAAAAATTTAGATAAAAACCCCCTTAATTTGTGCTTCGCCCACCTCTCAGGAGCTATCAGTCCATCCTCGAGGTGGGCCCGTGTTAGATAGGGGGGCCAGGCCTGCGAGAGGGGGGCCTCCCGCAGGCAAAGAAGATCACAGAAAATGTCACAGAAAGCTTCTAATTCAGGAGAACATCTTGGTGCTCTAAGAAAATTTCCAAGAAATAAAAGCAGAAAGAAAGCTTTTCTTCAAGAAATATATTTAAACTGACATATTTGGAAACTGAAGTCAAGTACTTTTCTTTAATTTTCAGTGGAGTGAATGATCAAGGAAACGGAGATGAAGATCAGCAGTGGAGAGAATATTTTGTAATTAATTAAAAAGAGATGGTTATGTTTTAATAACATCAAATGCAGACATATGGGTCTTGAACACTAGTGGTAGGTCCTTGCACTCGACCAGAGACAATGAAATGGTTTCTTAAAGAGAAACAAGAGAATATATTCCCTTCTTTGAGATATCTAGGATGAAAAATATTTGATTGTGAAATAACAATATTTAGACTCTAAGTCAGTATTTCTCAAACTTGACAGCATTTTATGGACTTCAAGTTCCATAATTCTAGGAGCTGAAATCCACACACTTTAAACTTGCCAATGTTGAGTTCAAACTGTTGATGCATACTTCATACCTCCTTATGACCATCCACATTATGCTCATCCACCTATAAATAACATCATAAAACTATTAAACTAAATAACATTAAAAGAAAATATTATATACACAAATTTACCAAATTAACATAGAGATATACCTGCCCAGCCCAAATAAAAACAGGTTATCTTTCCAATGTTAAATAATATTTGATTATCTAATTAGCAAACATGAAATGCTATCTTGTCTATCATGTCTTGGTAAATTCCAAATCCTGGGAATGTGGCAATTATAAGTGTTCTTCAAGAATATTGAGGAATTGGAAAGAGTGAAGAGAAGGACAACCAGAGGTGGTATTCAGCAGGTTCTGACCAGTTCTGGAGAACCAGCAGTAGAAATTTTGAATAGTTCAGAGAACCGGTAAATACCACCTCTGACTTGCCCTGCCTCCCTCTCTCTGCTTCCCAAGTCCCAGCTGATTGGGAGGGAATGGAGATTTTACAGTATTCTTCCCCTACCATGCCCACCAAGCCACGCCCACAGTAGTAAAAATGTTGAATCCTACCACTGAGGACAACCAATGATGGTATGGAGGTTTGGAGACTAAATCCAATAAATAATGGTTGGCAATGTTTAGCCTAAAGAAAACTAGGTTGAGGAAAAACATGGTAGCACTTCTCAAACCCTGGAGGAAATGTAACAAGGGCGAGGATTGGAATCTATTCTTAATGGCATCCAAGGATAGGAAGAGAGCCACCAGGTGGAAGCTTACTAAGGGAAATCCAAAGGAGTTTGTAACTGAGACCTATTAAGCACCATCTGAAACTGTCTGTCACAACTGGTTGATGGGTGGACTGATACAATGTATAGCCCACCTGACTTATACCCAATGAGTTGGGCAGATTACAACTGGAAAAAAGAAATACAACAGACAAAACTAACTATGAACAACCCAAGATACAACTTATTGCCAAAGAAAATCCATGCAATATGAGCTCAGCTTTTGCCTGCCTCAAGAGTTGGGACCATGGCTAGGTCTTTAATAATTTCTTCAACATCATCAAGGTGCTTTATGGGTGCTGTGCTGGGTTTTCCAGCAAAAGATAGCCATTTGTCTGGCATGATAGGAAGATTCCTGCCCCAAAAAAGGTTGGAGAAAGAAACTCAACAAGGGACCTCCCTAACTTATCAAGCTGTAAAAGAGATGGTTGTTGATTTGTACTATCAGCCTCGTCAGCTTTCCCAGATAGACCAGACAGGAAACATGATCAGATGAGCTAATTATACTTTATTGTAAGATTTCATTAACAAAATCTTGCAATCTTGTCGGAAGCTGCATATCCAGCAACAAGCCAATGATACCCAACTCTAAATAAATTTCATCTGAGGAAACCAGTGCATTCAAAACAGATTTTCTGTTAGTACCGATCTCATTTTCATATCAAAGGAAATAATTTCACATTCCTTAAGGTGACCTGCTCCTTTGCAGATATTCTTCTCATTTAAAACACACACATAAAAAGTTAATGCCAATCTTATAAACTTCCTCCAGCTCATAAAAGCAGATTACTTATCTTAGGAGCCACCAGGATTTCTCCAGAGCCTCTAACATTTGTGGAACTTCAGAGGCAACATTGGCAACAAGACAGAGCAAACAAGTGACTAAGCTGAAAAAAAGCAAATTTAGGTAAATCAAACTTTTAAGTTCTGTAAAAGCTTTCAGTTATAGCTCAATCACAACTAATGGTGCAAAGTTAGGATGTTGTGAAGGCCATTTTATCAGCTTTCTTCAAATTTCGATGACCAGATACAGTGGTGGGATTCCAAAATTTTTACTACTGGTTCTGTGGGTGTGGCTTGGTGGGCATGGCAGAGGAAGGATACTGTAAAATCTCCATCCTCTCCCCACACCAGGGGAAGATAACTGCAAAATCCCCATTTCCTCCCGATCAGCTGGGACTCAGGAGGCAGAAAATAGATGGGAGCGGGCCAGTCAGAGGTTGTATTTACCGGTTCTCCAAACTACTCAAAATTTCCTCTACCAGTTCTCCAGAACTGGTCAGAATTGAATACCACCTCTGATCAGATAGTATAAGCTTTGTATAGCTAAAAACTTCAATTTATATCAAGTATTAAACTCATTTCTCTATCAAAAATTAAATCAAAACAAAAGATACTACTGTAATACCTGTCAGAATGTCAGAAGATCATATAAAAACTTTCTAGATGGACTCAAAGAGAACCTTAAATCTGAAGTTCCAACCAATAACTGAAGCTAAAACGAAACTGCCATTGAAAGTATAAAAGTTAGGTCATCTTTCCCAGCAGGTAATTGCAATTTACCCAGTGAAATCCATCTCTAAAAAAAAGCAAAGGATTAAAAACAGGAAGGCCTCTTGGAGTGTAAATCAAATTCATCTGAATCACTATTGCATTATTTGAAATACTCAAAATATTATTTGATCATTTTTTTAAAAATCTCCTTTATATTTTTTAAAATTGGGAGTAAATTCAAAGTTTGAGAAAGTTTCTTAGAAATATTTATTCCATATTAAATGATGGATTAGAAGGCCATCTAAAATTATACTCTATATTAACCAAGTCCAGTTTGCTAATTTGTGCAGCAATTGGACACAGGATATCAAATTTATGCATTGCCAAAATGTGGTAAAGAATAGTCTATAAGCAAACTATAAAATACATCATTCATGCATAACAATACTTTAGAGTTGGCAGTTGTGATCTCGGGACCACTGAAGAAAATGTTTCAAATGCTCTCTACATGGGGCTCCCTTTGAGGTGCACCTGAAGGTTACAGCAAGTACAGAATGCGGCCGCGCTGGAGATTATGGGAGCCTCACGGCATTCCCATGTAACACCTCTCCTGCGCGAGCTGGACTGGCTGCCTGTGGCCTTTCGGGTGCGCTTCAAAGTGTTGATAACCATCTTCAAAGCGCTCCATGGCACGGGGCCTAGTTATTTGCGAGACCATCTCCTACCTCACACATCCCTTCGACTGATCCGCTCCCATAGAGAGGGTCTTCTTCGGGTGCCGTCGGCTGGGCAATGCCGGTTGGCGACCCCCAGGGGAAGAGCCTTTTCCGTGGCGGGCCCAGCCCTCTGGAACGACCTTCCCCCCGAACTCTGGACCACCACGGACCTCCGCCTCTTCCGCCAGCATCCGGTTTTTTCCACCAAGCCGGCCTAGCCTAGTCCCCGAGACCATCTTATAAGACTGTGTTTTAAATTGATATAAGGTTTTAATTAGTGGGATTTTTAGTGATTTTTAGCACAGGGTATTCCAAATGTAATCAGTTTTTATTGTGTTGTATTATTTATGGCGTGTCTATTTATTTATATGTTTATACTTGTTTTAATTTCCTGTGCACCACCCTGAGTCCCTTCAGGGAGATAGGCGCGGTATAAAAGTCAAATTAAAAAAAAAAAAAAGCTCCTGGAGCATGGAGAAACCACAGGGAAAAGAGGGAAAAGAGTTGATGCAATTCCAATATTCAAGAAAAGGTGAAAAGTGGATTCAGGAAACTACAGACCAATCAGTTTGACATCTATCTCTGGGAAAATCCTAAAAAGGTTAATAAAAAAGTAGATTTGTCAGCAGCTAGAAACGAACAAAATAATCACTGGAAACCAGTATACATTTATTAAATGTATGCAGACAAATCTTAATGCCTTTATACAGTTTTGGTCACCACGATGTAGAAAAGATGTGGAGACTCTAGAAAGAGTGCAGAGAAGAGCTACAAAGATGATTAGGGGACTGGAGGCTAAAACATATGAAGAACGGTTGCAGGAGCTGGGTAGGTCTAGTTTAATAAAAAGAAGGACCAGGGGAGACATGAGAGCAGTGTTCCAATATCTCAGGGGTTGCCCCAAAGAAGAGGGAGTCAAGCTATTCTCCAAAGCACCTGAGGGCAGGACAAGCAACAATGGGTGGAAACTAATCAAGGAGAGAAGCAACCTAAAACTAAGGAGAAAGTTCCTGACAGTGAGAACAATTAATCAGTGGAACAGAAGTTGGTGAATGCCCCAACACTGCAAGTCTTTAAGAAGATGTTGGATAGCCATTTGTCTGAAATGGTATAGGGTTTCCTGCCAAGGCAGGGGGTTGGACTAGAAGACCTCCAAGGTCCCTTCCAACTCTGCTATTGTAATGTAATGCCTTCTTTGATGAAATGACTAAATTAGTGGATTGGGGAAATCCTATGGAATTCAGTAAAGCATTTGACAAAGTAGGCTCCAGCCTACTTCTTGGTAAGACAGAACCATGAGGGATAGATAGTAATACAACTAAAGGGTTTTACAATTGATTGACCAGCTACACTCAGCATGTAGTCCTCAATGGAATGTCTATGGGAGTTCTCAATCATCCAAGTCATATTTATCCCAAAGGTGCTGTTCAAAAGCAACTTGTTTTTTCTCCTTGAAAATGTTCTGCTTTTCTCCCAAGAAGTTTCTTCAGTCATGAAGATCAACATCTTTGGGTCCTTATTAAAATTATACCTACATGAGAGAAGCATGCAGCAGGATATCTAAATCTTCTATCTTGGCCTCAGTGCTCTTCAACACCATCTTAAGCAATGTAGATGACGGAATAGAAAAGGAACTCACCAAAATTTCTGATGACACCAAACTGGAGGGCATCGCCAACCCCTTGGAAGATAGAAGGATCTTGATAGACTTGAGCATTGGGCCCCTTCCAACAAGATGCAGTTCAGTGGTGAGAAAAGAAAGTTAGGCAGGAAAAACCAAATGCACAGCTATAGAATAGGCAGTATCTGCCTCAACAGTAGCATCTGTGAAAAAGGGATCTTGGTGTCCTAGAGGACCATCACTAAAGTATCAGCTAGCAGTGTGTCTTAAGCTGTCAAAAAAGCCAATGTGGTCCTAGGACAGAGGGATGGCATCAAGATTATGAGAAGTGATAGTACAACTCTATCCCATACCAGTGATAAGTATTTCAAGTGAATGCCACACTTGGAATACTTACTCACTTCTGGTCGCCATGATACAAAAAGGTTCTTAGACCCTGGAAAGAGTGTAGAGAAAAGCAACAAAGATGATAAGGAGTATAGAGGTTAATCCATATGATGAATGATTAAGGAAACTAGATATGTTTAATCTAACAAGGGGAAGGACTGGGGTGACATGATAATGTGTTAGAATATTCATAACTGGGAGAGACATGGGAACAAGGTCAGCCAATGAATAGGCATAGCAACGAAGTCAGCCAATGGGCGCTTAAACAGATCTCTCTATGCAGAGAACTGAAATAGAAAGTTAAGCTTGGAGTCTGGATATGGCTTAGCTGAGAATTGAAGCTGAAATTAGTCTGTAAGCTGGTATTGTACATTTATTCATCTATTCGTATGTATATTTAAGAAGTTAATGAAGCCAGCTGAATCAGTTATCTGTGTGTGCTTCCTGGAAGTGATTTTCTGCAACAAACTCTGACATAACTATCTTCTGATACATGAAAGGCAGCCATAGAGAGGAGAAGATCAGTTTATTCTCCAAAGACTGTTGGCTATCTCTTGAGGACACGACAAGAAACAATGGGTGGAAGTTTGTTAAAGAGAGAACTAATCTGGAACTAAGGTGAAACTTCCTCACCATGATGGCAATTAATCAGTGAAACAGCTTGCCACCTAAAATTGTGGATGCTTCATCGCTGGAGTTCTTCAAGAAAAAGATTTATCTAGAACAGGGGTGGGCAAACTTTGCAACTTTAAGTCTGAAGGACTTCAGCTCCCAGACTTCTCCAGCCAGCTTCATCTAGAATAAAGTAAGGTCTATTGCCTTGGGCAGGGAGTTGGACTAGAAGACTTACAAGATTCCTTCCAGCCCTATGATTCTATATCTCTACCAGGGTTGGGTTGCTACTCTTTCAAGGCAGCCGGTAAAAAACCCTCACTCAAGGAAGCGTTCACTATTTCCTGGAGCCAGCCTCGTGTAACCTCCCGGGAGGCCAGTACAAGCCAGAAGGGACACGGGTCCAATAAACATGTGGTGGCATTCAGTCGTCCCAGCAACCTGTCCATGTCATCTGGAGTCACAAGGTCAAACTTTTCCCATAAATCGGTCTCAAGGCCGGCCCCCGTCTGCCCGTCCGGACCAGCTTCATTGGAGGCCAGTTCATCCCAGATCTGAGAAGACCTCCAAGGTCCCTTCCAACTCTGCTATTATATTATTTTTGTATTGTATTAGATAGATAATAATCATAATAGGTTCTTGAGAAAAAAGCGATGTTAATAAATGTCCTTAACTGTGATAGTCTGATTATGTAAGAGAGACAAACAGATGGACAGAGAAATGGAGAGAAATGGAAACTATGCAACTGGAAATTAAACAGAAACAGCAACCTAAATTTTCTATGTATATCATGAATTGAAGAAACAAAACTGTGTTGCATAATATTACTCTAAAAAGCAATAGTGTATTTAATTTCTCTTCCCTTTTCCAGTAGTGTTTCTTGGAACAATATCATTAAAACAAACTCTTTCAGCAAAATAAAACTTGTTACGTTTATATTTAGCAGGGATCAAAGATCTGTATCACTCTGGGAATGGATGTGATGTGTTAAAGACTTAACATATTTTTAATTTCTTCCTCCAGAGATTTAACTTTAATTTCTGTTTCTTTTTTTATGAGAACATATGCCATAATATGACTACATCCCTGCTATGGGGATGAAAATTTGTCCCTGTTGATTTTTTTTTTTTTAACCCTGCCACAAGTGTCTGTTTTATTTGCTTAATAAAATCTTTTTCATTCAAGGATCCCTTGAAAAAACATAGACAAATTATTATTAATTGAAATATTTAACATGGTCTAAAATATTTACAGCATTTATGTCATGTGCCTAAACAATTTAAATGAAAAGCAGTGGAGAAGAAAGTAAGTTCATATTGGCAAAGATTATTGAGAGTTTATGATTTTCTAAATAATTCTTTAGATGAATTATGCACGTTCAATGGTGCTATATCCAGATCTGAGTATTAAAAAATACAAGCTTCTACATTGATATTTCTTCTTCAGCATTTGGAAAATGTTCTGATCAAAACAAAGTACCAATTATAAAGCTTTAAAATTATGATTTATATATACCGTACTTCTTCCAGTAAGAGCCATTCCAAGAATACGAATAGCTCATAAAATATCTGCTTTTCTTTTCCCCCCAATGTAGCACTTCCGGCTCCTAAAAAGCATTTAATTTGCAGAATTTGTATGACAAAAAACAATAACAAGAAAAATAAAAATTGCACTCAATCTTGCAATGAATCTATTCAGCAGTCTTTGAACACCCCTTTGGTAGTTCTATCAGTTGGACTTTGAGACTTGCAAGGTTGATAGTCTTGTGAGGCAGTCCAGACAAGAAATACATACAATAATACAATAGCAGAGTTGGAAGGGACCTTGTAGGTCTTCTGGTCCAACCCCCTGAGTGGGTAGGAACCTTATACCATTTCAGACAAATGGCTATCTAACATCTTCTTAAAGACTTCCAGGGTTGGGGCACTCACAACTTCTGGAGGTAAGCTGTTCCAGAGGTTAATTGTTCTAACTGTCAGGAAATTTCTCCTTAATTCTAAGTTGCTTCTCTCCTTGATTAGTTTCCACCCATTGCTTCTTGTCCTGCCCCCAGGTGCCTTGGAGAATAGTTTGACTCCCTCTTCTTTGTGGCACCCACATGCAGAAGTCCTGGCTAGCTTTCCTTAATTGTAAGGTTATATTATCAGAATGTCGCATATCTATTTATTTATTTATTTATTTATTTATTGGACTTCTAGACCGCCCCCTCTCCCCGGAGGGACTCGGGGCGGTGTACAGGTAGAAATTAAAACCATTACAATCAATAATACATAAAACTAAAATCGAATTAAATAATCCCCTGTACAAATTTATAAAAATTAAAAACTTAATCTTAAAACCAAATCACAAAATTTAAAAATAACAGTATGTGTGAGCTAAGATAATGGTCTATCTTTGTGACACTTTTTCCCCCCCAACACATTTCTGTTTTCTCCTGCCTCTTTCTTCTTCTTATCTTTTCTTTTTGGATCAAGACTGCCCAACTCAACAATGAAAGCAAAATGCTCTTGTTGGACTAACTATCATACTTATGTGCTTACAATACTGACATTTCATTAATATAGGTTTTGCATTGTATCGATTAGGTTATCAGTAGACGTCAAGATTTGTTGTCCTTCAAAGTAAATATTGACCTCAAGCATTACACCGGTCAATATTTACATCTTTGGTCAATCAATCCAGATGATCACCTGAACAAATCAGATATCCAATTACTATTTATTTTAGGGGTGAGGATTCTGCATAATAACTATGAGTATTGCTCAAGCTACACTAATGCTTCTTTATCACAAAGGAGACTAATAAATGATAAGAGTCCATCTCATAAAAATGGTCTGAGTCATTATTTTCCATTCAACAAGATACACATCAGGGGAAAAAAACTTGTCAAACAAAGGCAATATATTATTCTCAGATGTCTAACACTCAAAAATCCTGGCTTTACAGCAATATTGTATTGGCTTCAAAACAGGAAATGATATTGGATTGCCTACTGCTAAATAGGCAAGGATGATGCATTGAAGGGCTCAATACATCAGCAGATGAGTCACTGTCTAAGTGGCAGCAGTTTAAAATCTTCACAATCTCATCACATGGGCATCTTCACAATGTTATTTTGAGAACTGGGATCTCATGCAGCTCTCAAAAAAAAATTAGGAGTAAAAGAACCTTCGCCATGAATGTCTTGCTTGAATCTCAAAAGTTTATTCTGTAGGTTCCCAATTTCAGTCTGTTTAGCATGATCCTTGGCCATGATCAAGAATGTTGCCTTGTCTTTTGATATAGCATCTATGATTAGTACCTAGTAGCCATGCTTTAGATCGGGGATGTCAAACCGGTGACCTGGATGCATCACATGCAGTCAAAGCCCACCCAACCTCGAAAATGTCTCAAAATGTCATATGATAGCCACGTGATGCCACGAGTTTGACACCCGTGCTTTAGATCATAACTAACATAATAACTATCACTGTTGTGGGATAGTTGGGGAGTGCATTCAAGAGAGAAGCCCAAAGTAAGAGATTGCATAGTTCTGAGTTGGATGGAGAAGGAAAAGGTTCAGGGTAGCCACACCCTAGAATCTCTCTGAATATATTTATTAGTTTAGAAGGCTATAGCTTTAGTTTTGCAAGACTCTGTCTATTAGGTATAAGCAAATAAAGATTTGGATTTGGTTGATTCCATTATGTTGCCTTTGCGCTTGGGCTTTATGGGTAGTTATTCCTAAACGTTGTTCTTTTCCTAATCGAATTATCCATCAAGCAAAAGCATATGTTCCTACCTGAAGCACTACTTTAATTTTCAATCTTATGTTCTGTATGGCCCACTGTCAATGATTTACACAATTTGCATCTTAGCTCCTCCTACCAAGCAGCAGCTTACATCAAAATAACTATTTATTTTGGGGGGCGAGCATCTAGCCCCCATGGATGGGGCACGCAACTTGGGCGTCCTCCTTGATGCACGGCTGTCCATGGAAGATCAAGTGACAGCCGTAGCCAGGAGGGCGTTTTACCAGGTTCATCTGGTCCGCCAGTTGCGGTCCCTACTGGACCAGGGTGCCCTTTGCACAGTCACTCATGCTCTCGTGACATCCCGACTGGACTACTGCAATGCTCTCTACATGGGGCTCCCCTTGAGGTGCACCTGAAGACTTCAGCTTGTCCAGAATGCAGCCGCGCGGGCAATTGTGGGAACCTCGAGGTTTTCCCATGTAACACCGCTCCTGTGCGAGCTGCATTGGCTGCCTGTCGTCTTTCAGGTGCGCTTCAAGGTGTTGTCATCATCTTTAAAGCGCTCCATGGCACAGGACCTAGCTATCTGCGGGATCGCATCCTGCCCCATACATCCCTGCGGCCGATTCGCTCCCACAGAGAGGGACTTCTCCGGGTACCGTCCACTAGGCTGTGCCAGCGGGCGACGCCCAGGGGAAGGGCCTTCTCTGTGGCGGGCCCGACCCTCTGGAACAACCTTCCCCCCGATATTAGAACAACTACGGACCTCCGCTCCTTCCGTCAAAAATTAAAAACACATTTCTTTTGTTTGGCTGGCTTGGGATAACTTAACTGTTTCTAGGGGTTTTTAGGGGTTTGTTTTAGTTTAATGGGATTTTAGCGCAGGGTTTAATTTAATTCTTTTTAATATTGTATTGTGATTTTATATGCATTTTAATTTCCCTGTGCGCCGCCTCGAGTCCCTTTGGGGAGAGAGAGCGGGTTATAAATTAAATTACATTATTATTATTATTATTATTATTATTATTATTATTATTATTATTATTATTATTATTATTATTATTATTATTATTTGCATCAACTCTATCATGTTTTGATATTTTCTTGTTACACTACCATACTACTCTCTCAAATCCTTTAGAATCAAATGTTCCAGCTGAGACACACGATTCTCAAAACAGATTGTCTTTCTTTTCTAAGTGTGCTATGAGTCTTCTTCAAATGTAGGTAAAAAGTTCCATCGGGCTTACAGCCAAGAAAGTGCATATGACATCATTAACCTAATTGGCAAAATGTTTTTTTTTTAAATCCAATAGACTGTTGTTGCGTCAAAATGGCCTTGCTTCAGTTCAGTGTGGTGTAATTTGTGTGATGTTTAAAAGACTAGACTTGTCTGGAATTGTGCCATTTTTAGATCCTTATGGTCTGTCTTGTGGCTTAATAAACTGTTATAGTTATTTTATGAAGTTTAACTGTGGCAAAAATAGACTTGGCTGTTCAAGTGCCTAAAATAAGACTACTGGCTGGTAAAAAAAAAAAAAAAAAGCCCTGTGTCCTATATTAAATATGAAGCAGGAAGTATTTCCAAAGAAGTGTCTGGAAGTTGTGTTTAAAAACATATGCATGAAAATACAACAGATTTGGGAATACTCTGATCTCCCCCTCTATCTTTTCTGTCTGGGTTTAGGACAATAAGAAAATTGAACTGAAACCTATTTAATAGCAACGAGAAGTAGAATGAAATATTGAGCAAACAAAAATGCATGTCATTTTTATGATGATTTCCATCTGTAGCAATCAGCTTCTCTGATATACTTTACACCTTGCTGGATTATTAGTTTGTTTTTATGAACACTCGGTCTCTAAGGAAATAGCATTTTCTGTCTATTTTTATTAGTTTATTGCAATTCATTGTGGAACACCTGCCAAAGAAAGTCTTGAGAGGCCCTGAAGCACAGGTATTTTAAATCATTGCTGGGCCATATACTATTAATTCACAGAACCTTACACTGAATACTATTCCTATTTCAGGGATTGGGTGAGATTTAAAATTCACCACTGCCTTCGAACAAAGGCTAAATAAATATTGGCAGTCCCTAGCAAATTGCAACCCTGATTTAACAAAAAGCTTTAGCACCTCCTGGATTAGCACTTTAATATATTGTGCTTTTAAATATATATATTTATTTTCTTTGTAAGAAGAGAAAGACTTTGACTTATGCTGACATTTAAATGGCAAGCAGAAGTTACCACATTTTATTAAGGGGCTTATTAATCTGAAAGCTATTGAACCCTTTTAATATTTACTTGATAGTTTGTCCCAACCCAGTTTAGATGAAATTATCCAATAAGAATCAAATCGGTTTGATATCCTATTTATAATTGGCGATTTCCTCATGTGGATGAAAAGTTGAACTAGATCTATTGCATTACACCAGGGGAATGAAAGAAATAAGAGGGAGATTATAGGTACCATGTTTATTCTTCATTCAATAATCATTGAATTATTGGACCCAAGTGATTATATATGAAATGAGGGACCTTGCAATGATATTGCAATGTTTTATCGGAGGAGGAGGAGGAGGAAAGGAGGGAGGGAGGGAGGGAGGGAGGGAGGAAGGGAAGGAAGGAAGGAAGGAAGGAAGGAAGGAAGGAAGGAAGGAAGGAAGGAAGGAAGGAAGGAAGGAAGGAAGGAGAGATTAGCTGTCTACCTCCAAAAATCTACTTTTGGTATCATGGAAGTAGAACATAGAGAAAAGTGTTCAATGTTTGTCTCCTTTTCCTCCCACTGACAAAACTTATATTCTTGGCTCTCCATCTTCTTATCCTATCCTTGAAATCAAGTCTGCTAATTCAATGCCGCCAACAAGATATTGGTCTCTTTTTAATTTTTTCTATTCTATAACTACATTCGTAAAGTAATCTTATATCTGTGACAGCCAGATATATTTATTTTTTCTTTCACCTCTTCAAAAGATCTTATAAAGCAAGTACTTATGCATATAAATCTGTTTACAAATGAGGATGGGCTATAATCTCATAGCTGTATGTCTTAAATATGACTGCACTATCTTATCCACCCATGCATCTCTGTCACAGCAGAGTTAGGGAGTCTTATTACTGAATTAGACAATATTGTCTAATGCTGCTTCAAAGTATCACTCAGCAGTACCTATAGGGCTAGCAAATTTCCAAAATGGAGTATGGAGTATGAATCTTCTAACCATTGCTGTAGTTTGCAGTCCAAGCACTAAGGATGAATCAATTTACTAATTATGGATTTTTTCTCAACTTTTCATTTTATTAATTTAGTAAAATAATCCATGTGTACACACACATATCTTCATGTCATTTTTTTTTAAGATCCTCTCACTATTCTACACATTTTCTTTTAGAATGTAATTGTATTTTTTAATTTTGGGAGACATTTTTCTAATTTAATCTGTGCATGTTCTTCAAACGTTTTGTTTTGTCTTTGTGTCTTAATTGTTTTAATCTGGTATTATAGTTTATAAACTGCCTAATGTCCAGTGGGGTGAGGAGTTACTGTAAATGATAGTAATAGTAACTTGATAAAGGTAAAGGTTCCCCTCACACATATGTGCTAGTCTTTCCCGACTCTAGGGGGCGGTGCTCATCTCTGTTTCAAAGCCGAAGAGCCAGCGCTGTCTGAAGACGTCTCTGTGATCATCACTAAACACTGAAGGCGCATGGAACGCTATAACCTTCCCACCAAAGGTGGTTCCTGTTTTTCTACTTGCATTTTTACATGCTTTCGAACTGCTAGGTTAGCAGAAGCTGGGACAAGTAACAAGAGCTCACTCGGTTATGTGGTGCTAGGGATTTGAACCACTGAACTGCTGACTTTTCTGATCGACAAGCTCAGCATCTTAGCCACCGCATCCCTGTAATCACTTGATAGATGGGCAAAAATGTCAAAACCAGTTCTAAACATCTGGCTGGCTGTGTGATCAACAATGACACTGCTAAGAAAGAAAATACTAAAACAAAAAAGTGATCTCTTCTCCAACTCACACAACACACAGAATCTCACAGCCGATGAGATGTGATATGCTTGCTACAGGTTTGCCCCACATGGAATCCACAATGACGTTTAGATATTTTCTCAACAACTTGGAGAGCTGGGAATTGAATGCCTTGTTGACTCCTGGAACATGGAAGCAAACAGAAGGCTTGACAAGAAGGCTCCCAACTGACTTCTTCACACTCATTAATCCTGGACAGTTTTGAGAGCTGAAGCAGAGAGCACAGAGATGCCTAAAATGACACCAGCATAAAAGATGCCAGTATGATAAATCACAAGCTCAAATACCAGTTTACTCCGTGGCGATGAGGCTGGTGGCAAGCAAACTGCATTTCCACCTTTAGTACATCTGCAAAGCCTCCATCGGCTGCATGTTTCAGAGTGGGCTGCTCTCTTTGGGAAGGATCTTTTAAAGGTGAATCTGGATTCTGCTGGAAATCTCTTGAATAAAATCACTCGCTAGCAATCTTGTAAGGAGGTTAGGAAACATGATCTTTCAGAATTGATGTCAGGCTTCTCCAGGTGGATAACCCAGGGAACATAACTGGATCATCTAATTCTACTTTATTGTAAAAGTGTTTATTAACGGTCTTGAAACACTGGAAGTACAAACCTCCTGCCATTTCCTTTTCAGCCTGAAAAGCTAGGGAAGGACCCTCTTGAGTCTCTGGCAGTGGCGTAGCGTGGGGGGTGCAGGGGGTGCGGGCCGCACCGGGCGCAACATCTGGGAGGGCGCGCTCGCACTCGCAGCTCCCCGTCGCTTCGGGAAAGGGGATTGAGTAAGGCAGGAACAGCGGCAGCCGGGGAATGTGGCCACCGCCGCGGGGACCGGAGAAGCGTCGCCCGAAGCAAGAGCGGCTGCAAGAGGAGGCGTTTTCTCCCCGTCGCCCCGTCTTCTTCCTTGGGGAAAGGATCTTAGGGGATTTTTCATATTTTTATTAGTATTATTTCTCGGGCAGAAATAATTGAGTAAGGGGGAGGGGGGATCCAGAATCCAGGAAACCGGGAGGGGGCGGGAAATCGCAGGGAAAAGGAAGAGAGCTCGGCGGGCAGAAGGTGGGGAGAGCTCGCACGTTCCAGCTGATTCAGCAGCGGTCTTGTGAATGCGCTGAGATGTAGCTGACAGGGCGGGAGAGGCGTCCCGCTCTCCGGATCGAAGGGAGGCCAGCTCTTTCGGGTACCTGCCGGCTGCGGCTGCCTCCCCTACCCTACCCTGCTGCCGTCGGATCTTCCTGCACCCCTCCTCTCCCCCTTCCCGTTTCTCGCTTCCCCGCCGCTCCGCATGCTGCGCCCTCCCCGTCCTCGATGCCGCTGCTTCCCCCGGGGGAGGGCTAGAAAGGCACCGAGAAGGATGAGCGAAGGGGTTGCCTCGCCGCCGGGTGCCACAGCCGCTGCCGAGGAGGGGGCGGCGGCGGGCGGGGGCCCTGCGGCGGGCGATGGAGTGGAAGAGACTCGAGTGCTAAAATCCAGGGGTTAGGGGGCACAAATTACTTGCCTTGCCCCGGGTGCTGACAACCCACGCTACGCCACTGGTCTCTGGTTCCATTCACTATCCAACTGTGGGCCTGGCCCTCTCTTTTCTTATGTCCCCTAGGCAGCAATTCTTAACCCCCATCTCCCAAGGTCTTTCCCACATACAGGTGAAACTCAAAAAAAATTAGAATATTGTGCAAAAGTTCACTTATTTCAGTAATGCAACTTAAAAGGTGAAACTAATATATGAGATAAAACTCATTACATGCAATGCAAGATAGTTCAAGCCGTAATTTGTCATAATTGTGATGATTATGGCGTACAGCTCATGAAAACCCCAAATCCACAATCGCAGAAAATTAGAATATTACATGCAATCAATAAAACAAGGATTGTACATAGAACAATATCGGACCTCTGAAAAGTATAAGCATGCATCTGTTCTCAGTACTTGGTTTGGGGCCCTTTTGCAGCAATTACTGCCTCAATGCGGGGTGGCATGGAAGCTATCAGCCTGTGGCACTGCTGAGGTGCTATGGAAGACCAGGATGCTTCAATAGCGGCCTTCAGCTCTTCTGCATTGTTCGGTCTCATGTCTCTCATCTTTCTCTTGGCAATGCCCCATAGATTCTCTATGGGGTTCAGGTCAGGCGAGTTTGCTGGCCAATCAAACACAGTAATCCCACAGTCATTGAACCAGGTTTTGATGCTATCCTTCTACTGGGATTTGAACCGGTGCTTTCCAGCATATGAGGATAGCCTTTCTATGCCTTGAGCTATCCGGTATATATATATTCGAACGTATATATATATATATATATATATATATATATATATATAGATAGATAGATAGATAGATAGATAGATAGATAGATAGATAGATAGATAGATAGATAGATAGATAGATAGATAGATAGATAGATAGATAGATAGATAGATATAGATATAGATATATCTATCTATATATCCGGTATATATATATATATATATATATATATATATATATATATATATATATATATATATATATATATATATATATATATATATATATCTATCTATCTATCTATCTATCTATCTATCTATCTATCTATCTATCTATCTATCTATCTATCTATCTATCTATCTATCTATCTATCTATCTATCTATCTATCTATCTATCTCTATCTCTATCTCTATCTCTATCTCTATCTCTATCTCTATCTCTATATCTATATCTATATCTATATATATATATATCTGCCTGGACAAATCCCTATAATTTTCTTGGCGTGTTTTTGGGATGGAGTTTATTATTGCCTCCTTCTTAGGGCTGAGAGTGTGACTGGCTCAAGGCCACCCAATGCCTAAGGCAGGATTAGAACTCACCATCTCCTAGTTTCCTATTTAGTATTACACAATACAGATTTTTCAACTCTGTCTTGGAGAAATTAGGAAGGCTGAAGATGCCAAAAGTTCAAAACTTATATATGCATACATACATACATATATACATACATACATACGTATTTTGAACTATTGGCACCTTCAGCCATATGTACATTTTGAACTATTGGCGTGTGTGTGCGTGTGTATCCATATGTATATGTGTGTATATGTGTATATATTGCTGGGTAGGAATGCAGCTGGCTCAGTGGCTAAGACACTGAGCTTGTCGATCAGAAAGCAGTTCGGCAGTTCGAATCCCAAGTGCCGCGTAACAGAGTGAGCTCCCGTTACGTGTCCCAACTTCTGCCAACCTAGCAGTTTGAAAGCATGTAAAAATGCAAGTAGAAAAATAGGAACCACCTTTGGTGGGAAGGTAACAGCGTTCCATGCGCCTTTGGTGTTGAGTCATGCCAGCCACATGACCATAGAGTTGTCTTTGGGCATCGCTGGCTCTTTGGCTTTGAAATGGAGATGAGCACCGCCCCCTAGAGTCAGGAATGACTAGCATATATGTGCGAGGGGAACTTTTACCTTTACATATATATATAGAGAGAGAGCTAATGAGAGCTAATAAGCTCGAAATAGATCTATCCTGGTCTCTCTTTAATTTAATTTATTGATCAGCTCATAAAACTAACATATATATATATATATATATATATATATATATATATATGTATGTATGTATGTATGTATGTATGTATGTATGTATGTATGTATGTATGTATGTATACATCTGCATGTACATGTAAATGTGTGTGTGTGTATACATACAGTATATGTGACACAAATATATACAGTATATACACACACACATACCCACACAATTGTATCAGTTTTGAATGCGCATAAAGACATACCACACATATTTATATATGTGTGTGTGTAAATGTGAGTGTGTGTGTGTGTGAGAGAGAGTGAGAGAGGGAGCGCAGAAAAATTGAGGTAGAAAGGGAGATATTGCAGTTCTATATTCTTTTTTAAATTCTCTGTTGGTTTTGGATTTCTGTATTTATTGCAGGGCCACCTAAATGGAAAATATCTTTGTGTTCCCTGTGGCTTATAATTCCCTTGAGTGCCAAGGGCATAACTGTTTCGGTTATTCTCCACCTAGATTTTTTCCATATGAAATCCTGGGTGTGCAAAGGCTTCAAGTCTAGGACCATTATCAACTTTTAAACAAAACTTATTGGAGACGGACAGTTTGCTCCACAGTTTTAGCAATTTTGGCTACCTCCGGCTCTTTTTTTTTTTTTTTTTTTGCATAACTTACACCAAGTGACCTGACAAATGTCATGAAGAGGTGAATGGGGAATAAGGAAATCATTCAAAGAGATGGATGAGCTGCAGACTCGATTATTTATTCAAATTATTCCCACAATGACCGAACCCTGCTGATTACAAACAGCATTTTGTCAGAATCATTAGAAAAGGGCAAAGATGGCAAGAATTTAATGACTAAATTGGAGTTATTGGACAACGTGTTGTATGATAATACAAGGAGAGAGAGAAAGAGGAAAAAAATCTTGTGCAGATGTACATCAATAACTACAGCTGGATGTGCACTACCTTTTGGGCTTCAGATGAAGGTCATATATTAGGCTATAAATCTATTCCAAAGCAATTTTCTAGATTTCCACCTATACATTTGTAACAGTTACTTTCCCCCTTTGGTATCATAAACTCTCACAGGAAATGCCCTCCTCGTTTCCCTTTAATTTTTCAATTTTTGCGAAACTAAAACAGCAGCGACAACAACTACAAAATTGCATTCATTCTCTGCTATGCAGAGAAAACCGCATCACGCACACCAGTGGTGGGATTCAAATTTTTTTACTACTAGTTCTGTGGGCGTGGTTTGGTGGGCGTGGCAGGGGAAGGATACTGCAAAATCTCCATTCCCTCCCCACTCCAGGGGAAGGATACTGCAAAATCTCCATCCCCTCCCCACTCCAGGGGAAGGATACTGTAAAATCTCCATTCCCTCCCCACTCCAGGGGAAGGATACTGTAAAATCTCCATTCCCTCCCCACTCCAGGGGAAGGATACTGTAAAATCTCCATTCTCTCCCCACTCCAGGGGAAGGATACTGTAAAATCTCCATCCCCTCCCCACTCCAGGGGAAGGATACTGCAAAATCTCCATTCCCTCCCAATCAGCTAGGACTCAGGAGGCAGAAAATAAATGGGGGCTGGACCAGTCAGAGGTGGTATTTACCGGTTTTCTGAAGTACTCAAAATTTCCACTACCGGTTCTCCAGAACTGGTCAGAACCTGCTGAATACCACCTCTGATGCACACTGAGGTACTGTATCTGTAGAAAGGTTTAAACAAAATATCAAAAGGCTGCTGCAAGCACAATATTAAAATGTTAGCCCTTGCTTTGCAGGCATCATACGCCTTAAATCACTTAGTCACAACTGCGATGTAAACTTTTCTGAGGCCTTCCTGTTGATGCCATTGCCTGTGTACATAACAGCCAGAAACACAGGAGATAAAAATAGATTATATGAAGAAGGCCATTCTCCTAGATTGGAAATGCAGAGCTCCGCGTAATGAAAATAATGTTACGCCAAGCTCTCTTTGTGAATAAATACTTATGATGCAAAAAATAAAAATAAAATAAAAGTGAAGAGCATTCAAAGAAAACTTTGCCAATGAGGGAAGGAAAGTGGAAGATCAGGAACAGATAATTACTGTATTTTTCAGAGTACAAGACGCACCTTTTTCCCTCAAAAAAGAGGGTGAAGATCTGGGTGCTTCTTATACACTGAATACAGCATTTTGAGCCTCTGCCCCCTTTGCAAAATGGTGGTGCATTGCCTTTATGGGGGTTTCCAGAGTGCTCCTGGGGGGTGAGGAGGGCAAAAAGGAGCAAAAAAAACCGGGCCATTTTTTGTCGCCCCCCCCCCCCCCCCCAGTTTTCAGGAGCTCTCTACAAGCCCCCAAGAAAAACGAGCCATTTTTGGGAAGTCTGCAGAGTGAAAAAACTTTTTTTTTTTAAAAAAAAAGTGCCTCTTCAAAATCTTGGTGCGTCTTATACTCCAGTGCGTCTTATACTCCAAACAATACGGTAAGCATATGATTTGTAGATGTGATGCATTGAGTGTGTCCTGAAGAAGTCTGTAATACAGGACTCTCCTTGTCAGCTGGATTCATTTTGCATGGCACGTTACAACCTACACTCCAAAAGGGGGTAAAGTTAGAACCTGTATTTTGGGGAAGCCTTATGGGGTTAGTACATGAGATGATGATGATGATGATTTAGTTATTTGCTTGTTTGTTTTGTCCAGCGCGTATAAGATAATAGATCTAAGTGCATACAAGTGTATGAATACATGAAGTGGATACGAATAAGTGGGTACAGTAGGACAGGGTAGGCACTTTGGTGCACTTATGCACACCCCTTACAGACCTCTTAGGAATGCATATATCCACACACACACACACACACACACACATCTTATACAAACTCTTACATTTTCCAGATGTATTGGAAATGAAGGACCAAGACACACACACACACACACACATCTTATACAAACTCTTACATTTTCCAGATGTATTGGAAATGAAGGACCAAGAATGTTCCGTCACAACAATCCAATGGTGGTTGACGGGCAGGTTTTGGATTTGGGGTACACACACACACACTAAATTGAGAGCAGAAATGCAGAATTACAGTAAAGAAGGCTGAGCCTCAACCCACCAGGCAAAGAAGAAACCTAATGCTGAAATGAAACCATGAAACCTGCAATCCTATCCTTCTGAGAAATACGCTTACGCAATACTATTGCAGCTGCATTCCTACCCAGCAATATCATCTGAAGGATTTTCAAAACCTCGAGCCTTAGATTTCATTTTCTCAGCATTGGGTTTCCTTCTCCTTGTTGCATTTGGTCGGAGAAACCAATAAGACCTGAGTTCCTGAACTTGTTAAAGTAAAATTGTATACAAGCACGAGGAGAGGTTCCATGGAATACTTCACATTCTTAATTCCCGGGCCCCGTGACCAGAATTTCCTTTGATAAGGCATGGAGGTTGCTAAGTGAGTTGCACCCAATTTTATGACCTTTTGGCTATGGAAAACAATTCTCAAAATCCAATTCTCCAAGTCAGGAATAAAATTAAAGCCAACCATGAAAAAGGAATATACTGCCACTATTTTTTTTTTTTTTGAAAGGATGATAGCACATTTCTGTCCAAGTGGGAACTCTTTTCCATTTTTTTTTTTTAAAAACAGGAATATTTAAAGTATCCATGACTTCTGAAAACAGGTTCAACAAGATTCTTCTTGAAGTACAAAGGTGACAGCCCCAGCAAATGAATTGAGCGAAAGGTGGGATTGGAATGCTAGTAAAGTCAAAGGTCAGGCAGACTAAAGCAAGTCCATCTTGACAGGTTTGAGATACAAGAATGGGATGGAGCAATAGCAACAGGAAAGCCTCGCTGTAGTTCCAAAGGCATTTAGCGGGAGATGCCACAACCCAAAAGAAAAAATGCTAAAAGCAGGAATGCAAAGGCAGAAGAGTATCCAGACCTGTAGTCACTGGGGTAGAGAGGAGAAAGCAACATTCCAGGAACAACTGAAAGTTGACATCCTAAAGCTGAATTAGAATGTATTTCAAGGACATGTTGAAAGCTGGAATGAATGGGCATTGGTGTCACTCTTGAAATTGCTCACTTTTTCTTTCCCCTCCAAACTTATATTAGACTCTTTCTGCATTAGTTTGGGATGTTTTTGTATGGATTTTCTCTTAGGTGCATTTTTGCAAACTATTTTACCTGGGTGCACTTTTGGGTAGGTTTTTATATTCTCTCTCTCTCTCTCTCTCTCTCTCTCTCTCTCTCTCTCTCTCTCTCTCTCTCTCTCTTCCTCCCTCTCTCCTCCTCCCTCTCTCCTATCTATCTATCTATCTATCTATCTATCTATCTATCTATCTATCTATCTATCTATCTATCTATCTCTCCTCTACCTTTGGTGATTGACCATTGCATCATAACATTTGGGACCATTGAAGGACAGCTCCTTTCAGTCTGTAATTAATTTGAGGAATGCATATGTGTACTTCAATATAAAAATCAAACACATGACTTGTTCATTTCACAGGCATCTGTCAAATTCTTCCGAAAGCCTGTCCAAAGTCAAATCAGCAAATGCATGATCAAAGTCCCACCAGATCTTCATTGCTTTACGGAAGTCCAAGAGGTCTCAGTCCACCCACTTGGACGTTCATTCTAAATTGAGCATAGCAGCATGGAAGGTCTGTTTCCTAGGTCCCAACACATGATACCACCTCAGAGAGGGGACCTGAAGCATCCCTGCCCTGCACAAGCTCATATGATGGCAGAGCTGACCTAGGAGTGGTCGTCCCCCAACTAATCCTGTTCTGTATTCTCCAGGTACAGAATAGGGTAGCAATAGCAGTAGCACTTAGACTTACATACCGCTTCATAGTGCTTTACAGCCCTCTACAGTTTGCAGAGTCAGCTTATTTGCCCCCAACAATCTGGGTCCTCATTTTATCCACATCGGAAGGATGGAAGGCTGAGTCAACCTTGAGCCTGGTGAGATTCGAACTGCCAAACTGCAGGCAACCAGCAGCCTGCAATACTTTAACCACTGTGCCACCATGGGTATATAATACCCTCTCTACATGGGGCTCCCCTTGAGGTGCACTCGAAAGCTACAGTTAGTACAGAATGCGGCCGCACAGGTGATTATGGGTGCCTCAAGGCAAACCCGCGTAACACCTCTCCTGCGCGAGCTGCACTGGCTGCCTGTGGCCTTTCGAGTGCGCTTCAAGGTATTGACGACCATCTTTAAATCGCTCCATGGCTCGGGGCCTAGCTATATACGAGACCGCCTCCTGCCCCATACATCCCTTCGTCCGATCCGCTCCCAGAGAGAGGGTTTTCTTCGGGTGCCGTTGGCAGGGCAATGCCGGTTGGCGACACCCAGGGGAAGGGCCTTCTCTGTGGCGGGCCCAGCCCTCTGGAACGACCTACCCCCCGACCTTCGTACTATCTCGGACCTCCGCCTCTTCCGCCAACGTCTTAAGACGTATTTATTTCAACAAGCCGGCCTAGGATAGGGCCCCGTTTCTGACTTTTTAAAGAAAAATTTATAATTTTGGGTTTTAGCACGGGTTTATTAATTTAATACATTTTAATTGATATTTATTGTATTTTGTGTTTTTAAATAATGCCTGTGCGCCGCCCTGGGTCCTAACAAGGAGAAGGGCGGGGTATAAATTTAATAAAATAAAATAAATAAATAATAACAAGGACCAGGGATGGGTTGCTGCCGGCGTTACTGCTGGTTTGCTTCATGTGCGCCCACTGGGCGTTGCCTGTAAATTCTTCTGCATATGTGCATAACATTATAAGATGACTAAAAAACATGCCAGCAATGGCATGGGTGCCTGAGGAACTGTTTTGGGGATGTGGCCACCCTGCCATCCCTACTGGTTCAGCGACCCAGTCCCAATTTCTACTACCGGTGCGAACTGGTAGCAACTCACCTCTGAGAAGAACCTCAAATTGCAAGTAGAAGTCTATTGGAAGCCAGCACAGATTACCAAGTATAGTCATTACACGGGCATAATGAGGTATAGCCATAACTACCTGCATCACCTACATAGATGTGAGAAAATCAAAGTGTATGTGAGAACAATTTATGTTTCCTCGCACTCTCACTTTTCCAGTGTTTGTCATCTTTCCAGATTTTCTATGTTTCAATGAAATTCCGAAGAAATATAACACAAGGGAATTTCTTCAAAAGACTCTTTTTAGCCATTCCTGACTTCAATTATAAGAATCTAAATCTTGAGAAATTTCTGGAGAAAGTCTTCTTTCTTCGGAAAAAATCAGAGAATCTCCACAGACAATTTTTTTGCTGGAGAATTTCCTGCAGAATTTCAAAGAAACATGTTACCCGAACACTCCTTTAAATGTTCTTCCTTCTTGGAAATAGCCACTGCGTGACATAGCTTAAATTTTAGCTAGTATTTGCAGAAGTGGAAGGAGGCAAATTTTCAGGCTGGATCAATTGCCAATAATTTGTTTGAGTTTAATTAATCGTTCTTTTCCAGAACTATGCTGGACTATTCAGAATTCCTGAATACTGAATAGATAACATGGAGTCTGCCATGCTTTTTAAGTTACCCATTTCTACCTTTGCCCCGGAGTAGCTGTAGAGGGAATAGTTCCCAAAAAGTTTGCATTGCAAATCAGTGAGGGGGATTTTCTCCCATTTGGCTGGATACCGCTTCTTGTTACAGTAAATAGAGGAACTATCTATTTCACAAGCCAAAGCTGTATTGCAACAATTTAGTGACTTATTATAGATCCCCCTTATAGAGTAACTTAAACATTTAACAACACCACACAAATTTCCATCTACCTGAACAAAGTGCCTTATCTCAGTTTTCTGATGGGGCCAAAGATGAGCAACTGAAAAAGTGCAAATAGTCCTTTGGCTACTTCTCAGTCTCCTAAGTTTTATTTTATTTTATTTTATTTTATTTTGCATTTATATACTGCCCTATTCTCCCGGATGGGACTCAGGGCGGTGCACAGAAAAGATAAAACCCACAACAAATACAAAAGTATAAAATAGAATTAAATAATGACTCTGTGCTAAAATAATTTAAAATTATTAAAATCCAATTAAAATTACTCATTTATCTGTCTATGTCAGGCCAGCCAGGTGGAGGAAATAGGTTTTAAGTGTCCGGCGGAAGAGGCGCAGGTCCGTGATGGTTTGGATGTCGGGGGGGAGGTCATTTCAAAGGGCCGGACCCGCCACAGAGAAGGCCCGTCCCCTGGTGGTCGCCAGCCGGCATTGACCAGCAGACGGCACCCTGAGGAGGCCCTCTCTGTGGGAGCGGACAGGTCGAAGGGAGGTATGTGGTAGGATGCGGTCTCGCAGGTAGCCAGGACCCGTGCCATGGAGCGCTTTAAAGATGGTAACTAGCACCTTGAAGCGCACCCAGAAGACCACAGGCAGCCAGTGCAGCTCGCGCATGATCCTAAGATCATGCCACTGAAATTGTGTAGCAAGAAGCCAAATTGTGCAGTTGTGTGTGTGTGAAAGAGGGGGGGGAGGGAGAGAGAGAGAGGGAGGGAGGTGGGAGGGAGAGGGAGAGGGAGAGAGGAGGAGAGAATAGACTCACCTCCATGACACCCCAAAATTAGCAAAATGCAACCTACGAGCAAAATGTTTTACTCAGCCGTGCTTAAACACCCATAAATCCAGCCTGTCCTTCTTTTGATATCTTCTCTTTCACCATAAGGTTGGCTTTATCATCACTCTTCCAATATGTTTATGGCTTCTTATTTTATTTTTTTAATAACAATTTTCATTGGTTTTTACAAATTTTATAACAAAGGAAAGGGTATATAGCAGGGGTCTCCAACCTTTCCAACTTTAAGTCTGAAGGACTTTAGCTCCCAGAATTCTCCAGCCAGCTTTGCTGGCTGGAGAATTCTGGGAGCTGAAGTCCTTCAGACTTAAAGTTGCAAAGGTTGGAGACCCCTGGTATATAGGATATAAAAGAAATATTTTTGGGCTTCCATGTCAGAGGTGGTGGTCGCCTCCGAGGTTCCATACAGAGTAAAGGTTTTTTTCGGTATAAGGTGGAATGGAATACATATACAGTATATCATATCATAAATTCATGCATTCAATCATTTGTTTCTATTAACATCCATTTAAGGACTACACTATGTAAAAGAAAATCATTTTTGCGATCTGAGTCTTTTAGCTATTGGATCTTCTTCCTTCCCGCCGATGGGCGGGGCCATGGCCCCTCCCGTTCCCCCCTTTTCGTCCTCCAGGATTGAGGAGTGTTTTTTAAGAAAGGCTTCCGCCTCTTCTATTGTTTTAATTCTAACTCTACCTCCCTCGTTTATGGCTTCTTATTTATCTAGATGGGTGATGTCCACTTCACTTTCAACCATCACCATACAATGAAACTAAAAAGGAACATCAGATCATCCACTATTTTCTCTATTTGGACTTCCAGGAATTATATTACTGTCATGTTATGGCTGCTGACAGTCTGTTTCAAGGACGTTTATTTTTTTCACCCACATTCGTCTTTGAAATAACTACTACAATTCAAACACCATATAATTTATTGTCTTGGATGGAAGAAAGAATTTTCTATGGATGCATTAAACTGAAAGTCAATGAATGACAGAATCCTTTCAGTCAAAATGTTCACAAAACATACAAAAAAATGGTGCTTTTGGGCTCCAAATTCTCACTATTACGTTTCCTTTCAAGCAATAATATAATAATAATAATAATAATAATAATAATAATAATAATAATAATAATAATAATAATAATAATAATAATAATAATAATAATAATAATAATAATAATAATAAATTTATTTTATATACCGCGTCCTCTCCCCAAGGGGACTCGGAGCGGTGCACAGGGAAAACTAAAACACATAAAATATATACATAAAAAAATACAATACCTAAAAATAGATTAAACCAATCGTCCCTGCACTAAAATCCCCATTAAAACTAATCGTTCCCTAAAAACCCTAAAGGAAGAGACTACCCTAGGCCGGCCAAGCAGAAAAAGTGTGTTTTTAATTTTTGGCGGAAGGAGCGGAGGTCCGTGGTTGTTCTAATGTCGGAGGGAAGGTCGTTCCAGAGGGCAGGGCCTGCCACAGAGAAGGCCCTTCCCCTGGGCGTCGCCCGCTGACAAAGTCTAGTGGACGGCACCCGGAGAAGTCCCTCTCTGTGGGAGCGAATCGGCCGTGAGGAAGTATGGGGCAGGATCCGATCCCGCAGGTAGCTAGGTCCCGAGCCATGGAGCGCTTTGAAGATGACAATAGTCATATATATCGGCACTCTTTTTAAAGCAGGACTTCTTCCATCATGGTAACACTGGAAGCAGATTTGGATAGTGAGGAGGTTGGGGAGGAACCTGGGCCAGTCCTGGAGTCTGGAGAGGGCTCCGAGGAGGGCTCTGTGTCGGAGGCAGAGTGGGGGCCAGGGCCGTATGCCAGTTATCAGCTGCCTTTGGAGTCAGACATCAGTGAGTCAGACGAACAGCTGGAGCCTGTTCCCAGTGTGCGCATGAGCAGAGTTGACAGACGAAGGGAACAGCTAAAGAACAGGGGTCGACTTGGGAGTAAGGCCACAGGTGGACGATGAATGGCCCCTCCCAGAGGAAATAGAAGAGGAGCGAAGGGGGAGTGGAGTTTGCAGGAGACAATTAGTTCACTTCTTTGATTCGTGACTCTCTGAGACTCCATGCCAAATTTGGCAGATATTGGCCTGTCAGCTCTCCAAGCCAGATAAGGTCTGTGACCGTAAATCCTCCCACGAAAGACTTTGCTAGCTGTGAATGAATTCACAGTAAATTAATAAAAGGGTTTTTTGTCATGCTCTCGGGAAGCCTCAGTCAGAACCCTATGTAATCTACTTGTGGATTAAATCAAAGGTTTTGTGTGGATTTTGAATGATTTGTCAAAGGAAAACATTACAGAGCTATTTCAGCTAACATTACAGAGTTATATGTACTGTTGATTGTCATGGTTTTAATTTGTACCTGTACACCGCCCCGAGTCCCTTCGGGGAGAGGGGGCGGTCTAGAAGTCCAATAAATAATAATAATAATAATAATTTCATATTTATTGCGTGTGAATGCACTATATGGGATGCAATTGAGGTTATCACTGAACTGTGACCTTAGCTAGGATTTTTATATGTTCTAAAGCAGGGGTCCCCAACCTTTGCAACTTTAAGTCTGAAGGACTTCAGCTCCCAGAATTCTCCCAGAGAAGTCTGGGAGCTGAAGTCCTTCAGACTTAAAGTTGCAAAGGTTGGGGACCCCTGTTCTAAAGCAATATTTTCGGCTACAACATTTGTTCTAAGAAATTTGCAAGCCACTTTTCAGTGACTTTATCTGATCACTGTCATACAGATCTTTTCAGAAATTTATATATCATGTTATATAGCTGCCCATCTCACCAATTCATAACTCTGGGCAGCATACAATAAAAATACAATCATAATTACTTCCTCCATAATATGAAAAAAAACAAATACCATACGTAAAGATATAAGCTAAAAAGTCATTTCTTCATTTATTCCTCTCTCATATGAATGAAAGAAATGGTTTTTTTTAAAAAAAACATCTATTTGTGTTCTATGCTTACTATTTTAACCTTCTGGTTTTATTTTAAGATATTTAACTTTTTTTAATTGCTTCAAATGTTTTAATAAACAACCTACTACTCCAATCTTGCAGGAATACATACAAAAAAGAAAAAGAAAAAAAAAGACAAGAATTGAAGAGACTTTTGGAACAAGAGGAATGTAGTTCCACCATTGCAGGCTATCTAGTTTCTCCAGCTGAAAATTGACTTTAGTGTAACCATTCATGAAAGTCACTGTTACCTAGTGAGCTGTCATTTGTTGCTCTTATTAGAATAGAATAGAATAGAATAGAATAGAACAGAACAGAACAGAATAGAATAGAATAGAATAGAATAGGAGGAATGGGGATAGGATAGGATAGGATAATAGGAATATAGAATAGAATAGAATAGAATAGAATAGAATAGAATAGAATAGAATTCTTTATTGGCCAAGTGCAGCTGGACACACAAGGAATTTGTCTTTGGTGCAGATGCTCTCGGTGTACATAAGGAAAAATAAAATAGAATACAATCATGAGATACAACACTTCCAGCCTTCCTAGTATCTATCTCTTTCAGCTTATGACTATAACCATGTGGCTTTTATCTTTGAAATTTATATTGTATTATTTGTTTCCTAGTATAATTTGATTGCTTATTAGTAACCTATGACTATCACTAAGTACAATACAATACAATACAATACAATACAATACAATACAATACAATACAATACAATACAATACAATAGCAGAGTTGGAAGGGACCTTGGAGGTCTTCTAGTCCAACCCCCTGCGTGGGCAGGAACCTTATACCATTTTAGATAGCCATTTGTCTGAAATGGTATAAGGTTCCTGCCCACGCAGGGGGTTGGACTAGAATAATAAATAATAATAATAATAATAAATTTAATTTGTAGACCGTATTGTATTGTATTGTATTGTATTGTATTGTATTGTATTGCATTGCATTGCATTGCATTGCATTGCATTGCATTGCATTGCATTGCATTGCATTGCATTGCATTGCATTGCATTGCATTGCATTGCATTGCATTGCATTGCATTGCATTGCATTGTATTGTATTGTACTTAGTGATAGTCATAGGTTACTAATAAGCAATCAAATTATACTAGGAAACAAATAATACAATATAAATTTCAAAGATAAAAGCCACATGGTTATAGTCATAAGCGGAAAGAGATAGATACTAGGAAGGCTGGCTGTCTGTTTTTGCAGAAACGCATTTAATGCATTCGCGCACAAGGTTTGTTTCAACATACTTATGAAGATTTGGCAGTGGTTCCCACCAAGCTTTTGCCCAAAGTGTTCCGGTTTTGTGTTTGTTCCCAACCATGTTCGTGGGAAAAGATGTGGTTGCTGCATGCTAATTAGGAGGCAGACAAATGCAGGTCCCAAAGACAAAAGCAGAGCTTCTCCGGAAAGAGACCAACTTGTGATTTGGGAAAGAAAAGACAGGAAGTTTTAAATGCGAAGAACAGAGAGGTCTAAAAACCCATGTAGCCTTCCGGAAGGAAGATGATCACTTGGATATTCAGGGAAAGGAACGTTGCATTAACCCATTCCTTGTTGTATGGCTTTCATTGCCAGACATCAGTGACAATAACAATTAAAAACACTCTTTCACACCCTGGGACCAGAATAAGAGTTATGCGAGGGAAGACACAGTATAGCCAAGCGATTAGAAAACTTTCAGAGTTTAGGAGGTTCAAAATGGCAGATGCTTCCTCTGCATTTTGTAAACCTTAGCCAAGGCCAGAAACCTTTTCACTTAAGAAGGATGTTAGCTATGTGGCTTTAATGTTCAAATATATTGCAACCCAAGAAGAGGTGGGCTTCAAAAATTTTAGAGCCCCTTCTGTAGGTGTGGCCTGCGTTGTGGGAGTGGCTTGCCAGCCATATGACCGGGTGGGAGTGGTTTTCCTAAGGTGACCAGACGTCCCGCTTTTGGCGAAACAGTCCTGTTTTCCAAGCATCTGTCCCACGTCCCGCGGGCTCTTAAAAATGTCCCGCTTTTTGGTGGCGGGGGGCCGGGTGGGCGGCGGACTCTCTGCATGTGCTCAGAGGCGCGGGGTGTTGGCAGGAAGCGGCGGGCTGGCGGGCAGGCGGAAGGGGAGGGCCAGTGAGGGAGGAGCCAGGCCCAGGCAGCAGGCGACGGAAGAGGAGGCCCGCGTGGCCCTGAACTTTGGGCCGCACCACCGCGATGCGCTGAAAGTGGCCGGCTGGGGCGGGGAGGTGGCTGCCACCACCTCCCTCCCCACCTGAGCCAGCACTCTCAGCGCCACCTCCGCAATGCACTGACAGCAGCTGGTTCAGATGGGGAGGCAACCGGGCAGGGCTCCGCGCAGGGCAGAGCCCTGCCCGGCTTCTTTCCAAAAATTTATTCCTCAGTTTAAACTCCATGAAGAGGAAGTGTAGATTAATCAACACGCAGAATGCCTTGAAAAAATAAGGCATATTATCATTTTCTGTAAGGTGAGATTGTAGCTGTTTTGCAGCTGTGAAGTTTTGCTGTTTGCCATATAACCCTATAGCTGCTGATAATTTTAAAAATAGCCCCAAATATCAAAATTAGGCAAACAACATTCAAAACTCAGGTTCTACTGCATAACAACAGCATATCTCTATGAAATGACTGGAAATCCATGTTTCCCTTAGATGCCTAACATATTTGTAGCAGTACTGGTATGAAAAAGATCAAAGTGTCTTGCAGAAATGTGACCTTGTGCAAATTCCGGGGAAAACTGAGTTTTGTAGTCACAGCTGTAAAAAGAAGCACTCAAAAGTTTATAGGATAACAACTGTTATCTTTTGGGAAATCAGCAAAAAACAACAACAATCGTCCTCGTAAGACTTTGTAAGCAGCAGGTTATTATTTTAGAAAATTCTATTTCTGCCCTGATGAATTTTTTAAAACGTCACAGCAGTTTATAGCAATGCAGCAAAAACATACTAGCAGTCAGAGCACTCATAGTAAACACCATGAAAATTAAAAACAAAATTGTAAACAGAAGAATAAAAGGAGTAAAAAAAGAAATAACAATAACTTCAAAAAACAAATACCGTAAATAGAGAAACAAATTAAAAATGCAACACAATAGTTATACTGAACACTTTAAAAAAAAAATGTTATCAATTAATTAGTTCCACCTTAAACAACTTCTGAAATAATGGCAGTAATTACAGTCTATTTCAAATCACCTTCAGTAGTACATTTCAGTACGAATGAGGAGACATTGTGTTACTTTTCTATTCAATTTTTTGAGAAAACAAAAACAGGAACAAGATTGTTATTCATTACCAGAAGATAAATCAATACTTACAGTTTCTCAGAGATGATTGGCAATATTGTAAAATCTTTAGTTGATTTTCAAAAAGCAGTAATGCCCTACTAGTCTGGACAACACAACGAGAATGCACACAAAGAGAGGGAAGCATGAAAACATTTTAATTTTCTCTCCAAGTGACCCATTTTTTCAGACAAAATTATTTTCTTTATTCAGGTTTCAGAAACGAGTGAACTGTTACTAATAGATGCTCCTCAAAGACAACTTCCCAAAAATATAAAAGATTTTTAAATAAATAAAAATCTCTTTCCCAATGAGGGGGATATTCTCTCTCTCTCCCTCTCCCAGGAGTGGGTTTCTGCCCGCATAACTGCCGGTTCGGTGTTTGCACGATTTTGTGCTCTCTGTGCACATGCACAATTGCCTATAAATAGGTCTGTGCATGCACAGAACATTTAAAAAGGTCAAAAAAAAGATGTCATGGTGACTGGGGAACTGGTTCGGGGGCATGGAGAGCATGCTGTCACTAGCGGTTCAGGGACCCAGTCATCATTTCCATTACCAGTTCCACCAGACTGGTGTGAACTGGTAGGAACACTTTTCCCTCTCCCTCCCTCCCTCCCTCAGTATCCCCATAAAGCTCGTCTGTGGAAGGAAGCATGAAGTGCTCCAAAATCTCCTGGTAGACAGCTGCGTTGACCCTGGACTTAATGAAGCGCAGTGGAGCAACACCAGCAGATGACATGGCTCCCCAAATCAACACAGACTGTGGAAACTTCACACTGGACTTCAAGCATCTTGCGGTGTGTGCCTCTCCATTCTCCCTGCATACTCTGGGTCCTTGGTTTTCAAATGAGATGCAATTCATCTCATGAATTCTTTTCATGAGATGAAAAGAATGAGATTCTTTTCCGATGGTCTCATCGGAAAAGAGGATTTTGGACCACAGAGCAACAGGACTTTGGACCACTGTGTTTCATTAAGACCAGGCTCAACGCGGCTGTTTACCAGGAGATTTTGGAGCACTTCATGCTTCATGGGGATGCTGACTTCATTTTCCAGCTGCCCACACTGCCAAAAGCACCAAAACCTGTTCAATGACCATGGGATTACTGTGCTTGATGGGCCAGCAAACTTGCATGACCTGAACCCCATAGAGAATCTATGGGGCATTGTCAAGAGAAAGATGAGAGACATGAGACCGAACAATGCAGAAGAGCTGAAGGCCGCTATTGAAGCATCCTGGTCTTCCATAACACCTCAGCAGTGCCACAGGCTGAGAGCTTCCATGCCACCCCGCATTGAGGCAGTAATTGCTGCAAAAGGGGCCCAAACCAAATCCTGAGTACATATGCATGCTTATACTTTTCAGAGGTCCGATATTGTTCTATGTACAATCCTTGTTTTATTGATTGCATGTAATATTCTAATTTTCTGAGATTGTGGATTTGGGGTTTTCATGAGCTGTACGCCATAATCATCACAATTATGACAAATCACGGCTTGAACTATCTTGCTTTGCACGTAATGAGTCTTTTCTCATATATTAGTTTCACTTTTTAAGTTGCATTACTGAAATAAGTGAACTTTTTTGCACAATATTCTAATTTTTTTGAGTTTCACCTGTATGTATTTAAACTAAATGAAATAATTTATCCCTGACTGCTTTTAGGAACTTCCAAGTATTTGAATATTATGGATGTCTAATAAGCTGCCTAGATCATAAGAGTGCAACAGCATAGAACTGTATTTCTCAATCTCAACAACTTTAAATAGGTGGACTGTGACTCCCAGAATTCACCAGCCAGCAATATATTGTCCTAGTGCAGGGATGTCCAAACTTGGGAACTTTAAGACTTGTGGACTTCAACTCCCAGAATTCACCAGCCAGCAATATATTGTCCTAATGCAGGGATGTCCAAACTTGGGAACTTTAAGACTTGTGGACTTCAACTCCCAGAATTCACCAGCCAGCATAGCTGGCCTAGTGAAAGGATGAGGTTTGGGAATTCTGGTGGTCACATGGATTGCTGGTGCGTACAACCCTTATAACTCAAAAGTTTAAGTCTATCGAGCATGTATTCAATGATACTTCAGAACTGTCTGCTTCCTAATTTCCATTTTAATTTGGTTATATTTTATTTTATTAGCACTTGAAATTAATGCAATTCTCCATCAGCCCAACAAAATAGAGAATGATTATTTTCCCATTTGGTTTTTAGACAGGGGGAAGGGGGAAAGCCAGAAAGGCATTTTGCTTAGCAATGCAGAATTTCTCAAAGCTTCTTGATTCTAATTAAATCACCAAGCCTGTTAAGTACATGGGCCATCATGAGTATTAAATTAACTTTCTCAGGAGCCATTAAGTAGAAATGGTTATGTTCCCTTTTGGAGGGGAAAAAGGAAAAGAATATAGGAAAGGAGAATAAGGGGGGGGGGGGGACCAAAACCTTGAATTCTTGAATTAAGACACATTAAATTACAACAAATTATTATTAGTAGGTTTTTTTTTAAAGTTGTTTTTTTAAAGCCAGGATTGCCACGCTCAGCAAATGAGAGCATGTTTTGCTTTGCAATTACTTAATTGAATTTCTTTTATCTCTGTCTCTAGCCCTGAAATCTTACCAGCCTGCTCCAAGACAGCATGATGTATAGTCATATTACTCTCATGTGAATTTTGGATTGAAGGTGGTGATTTTTTTTCTCCTCTGTGAAAGAAGTGCCACCAATGAAAATGATTAGCTCTCTCTTTTTGAAAGCAAAGAAAAGTGGCTTTGGCTTGGAAGTAAAATAAAATAAAGGTAATCTTGACCCAGGGAGCAATAAAAGAATGGATAATCAACATACGGCTCTTTTTCTCACATTCTGCATTTACTGTACATTTTCTTTCAGCCTCTAAGTGGCAATTGGAATATTAAACAAGCCATTACCTTGCAATGTTATTTATATGGCTAGATCAAGTGTAAAAACTGTAACACCTCTGTCATTCAAGCAACAATTTTCAGTGCTGTGAGGATATTCAGCCTTATATTGGGTTGATAATATATATGAGCCTATGTTCTTAAGGAGTTATGTAGCTTTAAGAACTGTGTTTGAATTCTGATTGGCTGTGAGTCTCAGCTCTACCATAAAGCAAGCTCAGAATCACAGTCCGTTCCCTTTTCGATTCCCTTTGATTTCCTGTTCTTACTGTTTGCCGTTTGAGGAGCTGAAGCTGAAGACTGAAGACTGAAGAAGTATTTGTTTTGCATCACTGTAAGATAATTCTGTGTTGGGTGAAAGACTGTTATTATTGTTTGAGAAGTTAGTCAGAAGAAGTATTTTAGTTGCTACAAAGTAAAGCCTATTTATTTTCTTACTATCACTGTTTTAGAGTTTGTTTGTGGTTACAGCAACGTATCTCTTTACTGTCCGGTGAATTACACTATTCCGCATTTATTTTCCTAACACTGGTTATGGGACCAGAGTTGTAACATTGGTTCTGAACCCAGAGTTGCTAACAAGTGCTAACATTTTCAAAGTAGAAACGTTGTCCGGTAAGAAAATGAGGCAAGAAAAAGTCCTACCATCTGATCTTATTTGCGTGAATGTGCCACTCAATCCATGCTAAATGGATTTATTCTAAGCACCTTCTTAAAGTTACAGCTTCGCTCAATCTTGATAGGCATTGAATGATCTATATATTATCTTCTTTTACACGGGACTCCAATGTGCAAAAATTGGCAAATATCCTGTCCATTTCTTTAGCTTCAGCAAAGTTCTGGGCTTAGTCCAGTGATGGCTAACCTTTTTTGGCTCGCGTGCTAAAAGTGGGGGAGCACACCACTGTGTGAACTGAATTCCCGATGGCCACATGAATACATCCATACTGTGTTCTTGACAACAAGAGAACATTGCTTGTTTACTTTTGCTTTTTCTGACATAATTTGTTTTTATTTTATTTTTTCTCAGTCTACTTTACATCCTTGGGGTTGCCTGGCAGTCTCTCATCAAATGCTAGCCAGGTGCACCTCTGTTTAGTCTTTTCAAGATCAGCTAAGGGCCGCAATTTGCTGTTATATATTTCATGATAGGTCTCGTAAATTAGGATACTAATTTTCCATAGAAATATTTATTACATAGTGCCGCACTAACCAACCTATACATGATTTTAGGCAGTGGTGGGTTTCCATTTTTTTTTTAATACCAGTTCGCTTGTGTGCTCCTGGGTGGGTGGGTGGAGCCTCCTACCAGTGCTACTACTGGTTCGCTTGATCTGGGCTGAACCAGGAGCAACCCACCTCTGATTCTATGATTCTCGAAATTGCCCAAATAGCTATGGAGAATTCAGAACATTGTAGACTCAATGCATCTGGAGGGAAGAGTTGCAGTTGCGATAGCTCTTGAAAATGTTGAAGGCATCTTCCAGGTATTAGTCACCACCTTTAAAGCGCTCCATGGCAAGGGACCTGGCTATCTGCAAGACCACCTCCTGCTGCCAAATACCTCCCACCGACCAGTCCGCTCCCACAGAGAGGGCCTCCTCAGGGTGCCGTCGGCCAGGCAATGTCGACTGGCGACCCCCAGGGGGAGAGCCTTCTCTGTGGCAGCCCCCGCCCTCTGGAATGACCTACCCCCTGAATTACGCATGATCGCAGGCCTACGTCTCTTCCGTCGGGCCCTGAAGACACATCTATTTCATGCAGCCGGCCTGGCATAGTTTCTAAACTGGCATACTTTTAAACACTTTAGTTTTATATGGTTTTAATAGGGATTTTAACAGGTTTTAGACAGGCTATTCATTATTTAATGTATTTTTAATAGGTTTTTAATTGCTTTCTATGTTTTTATTCGTGATTTTACTGCTGCCTGTACACCGCCCTGAGTCCCGGAAGGGAGAAGGGCGGTATAGAAATTTAAATATTATTATTTATTTATTATTATCTATGCAAAGCTTAAAATTGATCTTTCAAATATAGAGTATTCCCTCAAAGAACTCATAAAGAGAACATGATGAATGTATTGGCTACATTACTTAACAAACCCTGATAGGTATAAACATTGGGCATCGGATTTTAGTTGGATTGGTTTTGATATCTCATGGAGTTGTTCCTAACCTCCTTCCTAAGCAAACAATGTTCTTAATTAATTAATTCAGATGCAAGTTTAGCTACTACATTTATTTCATAGACAAAAATGCATAGATCCTTTACTCTTTTCTATGCTGGGGCCTTCAGTTGAAATTGACTATTAAGATAGTTCTGTGTTGGTTGGTAAGCCTGTTCATTTATTTGTACCCTATGATTATCATTAAGTGTTGTACCTTATGATTCCTGACAAATGTATCTTGTCTTTTTGTGTACACTGAGAGCATTTGCATCAAAGACAAATTCCTTGTGTGTCCAATCACACTTGGCCAATAAAGGATTCTATTCTATTCTATTCTATTCTATTCTATTCTATTCTATTCATGCTCTCGTGACATCCCGACTGGACTATTGTAACTCTCTCTACATGGGGCTCCCCCCGAGGTGCACCCGGAGACTGCAGTTGGTCCAGAATGCAGTCGCGCGAGCAATAATGGGAACCGCTAGGTTCACCCATGTAACACCGCTCTTGCGCGAGCTGCACTGGCTGCCTGTCGTCTTTTGGGTGCGCTTCAAGGTGCTAGTTATCATCTTTAAAGCGATCCATGGCTCGGGACCTAGCTATCTGCGGGATCGGATCCTGCCCCATACATCCCCACGGCCGATTCGCTCCCACAGAGAGGGACTACTCCGGGTGCCGTCCACTAGACTCTGTCAGCGGGCGATGCCCAGGGGAAGGGCTCTCTCTGTGGCGGGCCCTGCCCTCTGGAACGACCTCCCCCCCGATATTAGAAAAACCACGGACCTCCGTTCCTCCCGTCTGAAATTGAAAACGCACTTTTTCTGCTTGGCCGGCCTAGGGTAGCCTCTCTACTGTAGTATTATAGGGTTTTAGTGAATTGGCATTGGGAATTTTAGCGCAGGGTTTTACTGTTTAATTTGCTTTTAATTGTTTTGTATATTTATGTATATTTATTGTTTTAACTTCCCTGTGCACCGCTCCGAGTCCCCTTGGGGAGAGGGAGCGGTCTAGAAATTATTATTATTATTATTATTATTATTATTATTATTATTATTATTATTATTATTATTATTATTATTATTATTATTATTATTATTATTATTATTATTATTCTATTTTTCTTTGCCATTGTTAACAAAAGGGAACCACAAACATTAGAGTGGTTATATCTGGGCTGCAAAAATTCACTTGACCCCTAGACAGCAGCAAAGAGTGTATAGTCTTTTTCCCATATTTCTTTGCTGCCATCTAGTGACGGTGTAGATCTCTGCAGATTCTGGAGCATTATTTTCACTTTTAACCTTGGACAATAGCTGGGGTGAGCCCAATGGCAAACATTGCTTAGCCGAATGGTTTCCATTTTGTTTAGTACACTATCTGGGTTGGGGCCAAAGAAAGCCCTAGCAAATTCTACAGTGAATGTGCTTGAGAACTGTTTTGCATGGAATTGGCCTTTACCTCAGAAACAGGTCAGCCTGCCAAGTTTTTAACTTGCTGAGCTTATGGCAGTCTGCTGGCTTACAGTAGTCACTTGCCAATGGTAACAGCTAGAGTTAAAACAAAGTTAGAACAAATGTTCCTTTCCTATTTATATTAAGTGGAGTACATATCCCTGTGTGTTTTGTTAATAAACTCAATTGTTTAAAGTTCAGCTTGTGTGGTATGAACCAAGGTTATTCCTGTGGCCCATCCAGTAGACCTACTGGTTTAAAATTAATGAAAAAAGGGGAGAAAGCTATAAATCATAGGCTATTGTATAGAGTAAGGAAGATGACCTTGAAGAGATATGCAGAAGCTGTCCGCCTAGACAAAAGTTTCAAGTCCAGAATATCTGTATTCTGAACGTAGATAATATTTGAAGGCAAACCAGACAGATGCCTCCATAATTCACTAAGCTCTAAGGAGGAGGAGGAGGTCTAGCCCTATCAGATTTTCAAGATTCTGCCTCCATGAGACAGCCAATCTCATTTAAAGTATTTTTAGCCTTACTGTGGTGTTTATTTCATGGTCTGGACAACCTGAAGGGACTTTAGGAAGTTAGCACCTACCCATCTCCTAGGAAAATGAGATATTTTAGGAAATATTAAAAGGGCAGAATATTTCCCCTAAAAGGGAGGCAGAAACTCAGCCCCACACCTTTGTCATTGGGCCATTAAGGCCTGAGCCAGTCTATGCTACATAATAAAATTCTGCCCCCTTCAGCTCCAGGGTGATGGGATTAAGACATGGCCCTCAGGACATGGTAGGATTAGCCCTCTACCCATCTCACCACACGGCACCTGGGAAGATTACATCATCGCCCAGCAAGGCTCAACCAAGCCTGGGAGATAGACACCCTACAAAGTTAGCTAAGACCCCCGCCCCCTGGGAGTCTGACCACCAATCAGAATACATTTCTTACACAGGAACAGGAAGCTGTAAGGTGGGGCCCAGAGAGGGTATAAAACTCAGGCTCTCTCAGCAGCTCTTCCCTTTTTCTTCAAGATATTTAAGGCACGTGACCTGAAGCCATGTGGTCCTCTCCACCATTAAAACCATCTTTCCAAATAAGCCTGTCTTTTTATCAAATTGGAACTGAACCCAGGTGGACATTTCTTCCAACAGGACTGACATCTATTGTGAGTTGAATCTCAGTAACGAGGTGAGAAAATATAAGTAAGATTTTGATAATCCCCAAATTCTATCCCAAGAAGACCATGAGTAGGACATGAATGAAAACTTTCAAAAGATCCCGAGAATTCTTTAATGATATAATATCAACACATACAATGTAGAGCCCTGATTCCGGTCAGATTTTCAGTAGCATCTAGTTTCATTGGCAGGGCTAAAGTTTGGAAACTCCCAGATCCTTAAGCACCATTTCTTTGACAAGTAAAGTTGACAGGTGCTGAAATCATCCTAAATGACATATGGGAATTTACTGCTGTGTCAGTAATATATGACTTTTAATTAGCACAATTGATTGGCATAAAGATTTGATACATGGGGTGGGGGGCATGGAATGAGATGCCTTGAATATAAAATATCAGTGTATATTAATGAATTGCATAGTGAAGATGCTTAGAATATACCTGTGTGGCTATATTTCATTCCATTTCTGATTTTTGAAGGTGAATAAAGGATGACCTACAAGAATTACAGTAATGATGGAGCAGGAACAATACCTTCTTGGACTTGCAAACTGACTGAGTGAAGCTGAACATGCTGACAATTCTTTCTTCTATCCATTACTATAAAACGTACTGGACCATGTCATCTATTAGTCTTGTAATTGTATTGCAAGTTAATTAATAAGATTTTCACATTATCGCCATACGCAGTAAGTATATTGGACATGTTGCACTGCAAAGAATTTCCAATTGTTACCATAAGGACTAGAAATGTTTCCTTTTTAAAAAAAAAAAGAAGAAAGAAAAGAAATTTTTTTTATTTTTTTTTTAATTTATACCCCGCCCTTCTCCTTGTTAGGACTCAGGGCGGCACACAGGCATTATTAAAAACCATAACAAAACAATATATACTATTAAAAACATATTAAATTAAATTAAAACCCGTGCTAAAAACCCTTTAAAACCCTAAAAAATTAAAATTTATAAATATAGTCAGAAACGGGGGGCTACGCTAGGCCGGCTTGTTGGAATAAGTACGTCTTAAGACGTTGGCAGAAGAGGCGGAGGTCTGAGGTAGTGCGAAGGTCAGGGGGTAGGTCGTTCCAGAGGGCCCGGCCCGCCACAGAGAAGGCCCTTCCCCTGGGTTTCGCCAAGCGGCATTGCCCGGCCGACGGTACCCGGAGAAGGCCCTCTCTGTGGGAGCGGAGCGGATGAAGGGATGTATGGGGCAGAAGGCGGTCTCGTATATATATAAATCATTTAAAAAATTATACTCTGCAACCAATTTTATGCTGAATCTGCACTGGGGCAGAATGTAGCAAATGCCCAATACAACACATTTCTAGAGATTTGACCACAAAGTGTCAGAGAAATATTAAATCCTTATGTTACTCTTCTCCACATTAGCAGGTAAGCAAAACAGTTCCCAGGGACACAATGTAGTAGACTACTTTCTGCAGTAGCTCCCTTAACGGCCACAGCTCAATACATGAATCACCCAGGTGTGTCCGTTTCACCAAAACATTCTTTTTTAGAAGTTTGTAGAGAACTCCTTTGCAGGATAATGATAATATAACTGCTGGGGCAGCTTGCCATGCTCAGATACCCCGATGGCCCAATTTTGATTTCTGAGAATGTACAGTGATGACCGGCAAGTCCTAGTGTGAGACTATGATTAAATGTAAAAATAACTAAACTAAGGGCAACAAGTACAATAACCAGCCTCAGGACTAGTGAGAAAGACAATGATGTAGAGCAGGGGTGTCCAAACTTGGGAACTTGAAGACTTGTGGACTTCAACTCCCAGAATTCCCCAGCCAGCCATTCTGGGAGTTGAAGTCCACAAGTCTTCAAGTTCCCAAGTTTGGACACCCCTGATGTAGAGGCTATCATTTGCCTTTTGGCATTGATCATCAACATTATAGGGTCCAGCAGCCAAGAAATACACCATAGAGGTGTATATCAAGAAATGCACTTGATAGAGGTGCAATGAAGGCCTTGGAAACTATATTCAAAGGCCATGAAGTTTCTACACTTACAAAGGTATACTATACCTATAAATTGTGCAGGCAGTGGGTTTTCCCTATCGATATGTTGTGCGCTTGCCATTTCTGAGTGATTTCACTAGAGTGTGGATGGAGTGATTAAGTGAGTGAATGTGACACAGACAGATACACACACACACAGAGTGACAGAGATGGGCGGATGAAGGAGAGAGAGACAGAGATAGAGAGAAAGACAGAAAGAAAGAAAAAGAAAGAAAGAAAGAAAGAAAGAAAGAAAGAAAGAAAGAATTTATGACCACAATTGAACCCAAAAGTGGTTGCTAAGCAAGACCATTGTTAAGTGAGTTTCACATTTTCCAAGTTGGCCATGCCCACCCAGTCACATGACCGCTGAGCCACTCCCACAAAACAGGCCACAAATTCTGGCTCTCAAAAGAAGTTTCAATCATGGTATTGTTGATATTTAGCTCTGTTGACTAATGAGTTTGCCCACCACTGACCTAGCTAAATACCCGTGCTTTCATATGAAACTACATGATTGGTCTATGCAGGAGAAATTCGGTTCACAAGCTGTTGGCTTAGTGGTGGTCGGTGATTGAAACACATAAGGGAATACTGCTCCCGCTGCCCTGAATCTGGAAGCAGTTCCATAGGTGGAAGATATAGATATTTTGGTGAGGTACTGACATTTAGTACTGTAAGGAGCCCCAGGCTGCTCCTGAGTGAAGGAGTGAAATGTCTGCCAGTTTAAACTGAGGTAATGGAATGTGAGGTAACTGGCAGTTGGAACAGAGTTCTTTTCAGGTGAGGAGGGGGAGTAGAACTCCTTAGCATCAGAGTGTGTTAATAATTGTATAAGAAATACTAATGATCTGATGATCATTTGGAAAAATCCTTTCTTAGTGAGCACCTAGAAGCCAAGGGGAGCATATGAGCCAAATTTCAAGTTTGCACACTTTACGATTCTGGAGATTTTATGATGAATGCTTGAGTGGTGCTTGGCTTTTATATCCAGTATATAGATGAAGACCCAGCTTGTTAGGGGCAATATGCTGACTCTGTAAACTGCTTAGAGAGGACTATTAAGCACCATGAAGCAGTATATAAATCTAGGTGCTGTTGCCCTTGCAGCTCCTGTTACCCAAGTAAATATAATTTATACTGTAATTGTACAAATTGGGAAAAGCTATTTTTCAGATATTAAAATGAGGAAGTAAGCTTCAATGCAAAAATATGTACTGGAAAATCTTAAACAATTACGAAAAGGCTTCCAAATATGGATTAGATGTGGTTGTCCACATGACCAACATGAAAATGTTTTCAAGCATATGTTATCTTGGACAAATGTCATATCTGAATTGAATAACTGTAGATCTGATCGCCAGAAACTTGCCATGGCATTTTATTCAATAACTGGTAATACTTAGAATTGGTAATAGTTATACGTGCAGAAGAATTTGTACCAAAACGGAGACATGGTAGGTAGAGCACTTCTCAACTGAACTAACATTATGGCCTGTTTGGAGAACCTCCAAATCCCCAAATCCATCCCCTTCCCATCCCACCCCACCCCATCCCACCCCACCCCTCCCAGGAGTCTCCACGCGGCCCATTTTGGATGCACGGTAAGTGCAGGGCCTGTGCAGAGGCTTGGGGACAGGGGGAAATGGGCCTCCTAGAATGGGCTGGAAACAGGCGGGCAGGCAGTTTTTGCCCTCTCAGAGGCTCAAGGAAACCCTCTGGAGCCTGGGGAAGGCAAAAATGCCCCCCAACATGGTGCAGGAGGTCAACTAGGCCCCACCCACCCTGGCCCCACCCACCCAGCAACCAGAGAGAGAACCTGTTGCCAAAATTTTTGAAGCCCACCCCTGGACTGCAGCCAATTGTCCCATTCCATAGGCATGGAAGGTCCTATATTCAAGATTTATCTTGAAGAGGCAGTGGCTGGGAGGCTTCTTTGCCAGCCAGCCGCTTCCCAGTAGTGGCAGCTGGCTGGGGGCCACTGAAAACTCAGGCCTTTTGGACTGAACCAGCCACCGCGGAAAGTAAGCAACCAAAGAGGTGATGGCAGGGGAGGAAGCAGGAAAATGGGGATGACTAGTGAAGGGAGGGTGAGAGCAGATAGGGAAAAATCATAAAAATGTTCCTACCTTTTCCTGTGGGCGTGGCTAGGTGGGGGGGCATGTGACTGAGTGGATGTGAGTGATGTCAAGTGGGCCATGCCCACCCAGTCACCTGACCCCCTCCTAGCCACACCCACCGAACCAGAAGGAATTTTTTTTGAATCCCACCGTTGTACATCAGCATAATAACAACTGCATGGTTTTAGTGACTGAAGGGACTTTCACTTTATCCTATGTATCATTTTGTAACTTAACTTTCAGGGTTCTTTCATCCTGATCACAATGGCACAATTTGACCTACTATGATTTTCATTTAGAGTGTTTGAAAGCCAAAATGTAGTACAACATTATTATTATTTTTTTTTAAAAATAAGGCCGTTTATGGAAACATTTCCTAACTGAAACTGAGAATCCATGACTCGTTTTAATTAATTTTGTTTGGAGTGTAAATCCCATCATTACACTCACACACACACAAACACACTCTTATAAGCCACTTTGGATTCATACAGGCATAAAACTATGTTTTATTGCAGGAAAGAGAATTATAAAAATGAAGCAAAAATGTTCAATCATTTTTTAAATCATAATCTTAGCCACCGTATTCATAGACAACAAAGGGAATGCCTTATATACACTTTTTGCGAAAATGGCTTTGTTGCTTACATTTTCTGAATTTTTGCATTTCTTTGTCACTAAATGTTACCAAGGTTTTAGGTGGCCCAAGTGAAGATGTCATGAGACTATTTGTGTTGGGCATATTGTAGAGCAGGGGTCTCCAACCTTTGCAACTTTAAGTCTGAAGGACTTCAGCTCCCAGACTAGTCACGTGACCATAGGGATGCCTCAACAGACGCAACCAAGAGTCGGAAGTCACTACTTTCAGTAAACTGATGTAACTCAGAACCGCCACGAATCGGATGCTTCTAAATCAGGGGTCTCCAACCTTTGCAACTTTAAGTCTGAAGGACTTCAGCTCCCAGACTTGTCACGTGACCATGGGGATGCCTCAACAGACGCAACCAAGAGTTGGAAGTCACTACTTTCAGTAAACTGATGTAACTCAGAACCGCCACGAATCGGATGCTTCTAAATCAGGGGTCTCCAACCTTTGCAACTTTAAGTCTGAAGGACTTCAGCTCCCAGCTTTGCTGGCTGGAGAATTCTGGGAGCTGAAGTCCTTCAGACTTAAAGTTGCAAAGGTTGGAGACCCCTGTTGTAGAGCATGGAAATTGACATGTAATATGAAAAGTTCCATTAAAGAGAATCTGAAGTGACAATGCTGGAAAAAGACTTTGTTCAATAGAGCAGTTGATAATTTTAGTCTCCAGATTCAATGTTCTAATCTAAGGCTTTTAGATAATAATGTGCATTGCTCCATTTACATTAAAATATGATAAACCAAGTCTCCTGAAATTGGATAACCCTCCTGTTCCATTACTACATCTGCCTCAATGTTCTGACTTGATCATATCTCTGTTTCAAGATGAGAATTACAGACAGGTAAATTATTGGATTAAATAGATCAATGATTCAGTATAAATCACATTCATAACTTTCAGAGAAATGAGAGTGGTAGAGTACATGTTCTGCATTGAGAAGATCTCAGGTTCGATTCCAGAACTAGAGTGAGTGAGCGAGAATTCAAAACAAGGCAGAAAATGCAACTTCATTTGGCTGGTATATAGTCAATGTGCACAAGGAAAGAAGGGGGAAAGGAGAGAGCTCCTTTTTTAAAAAAAATGCCCTAAAGTAGCACAAAATAAGCAAAGCAGTTTCAAAATCATTTTTGTTTTCCCAAAAATAAGACAGGGTATTCTTTTCTTTTGACACCTGAAATATCCACTTGGCCTTATTTTCGGGGCGGTCTTATTTTTGGGGTGTAGGAGGTGGCAAGTGTAGTCACCTCATGGGTGCTGCTGGTTTTTTTTGGGAGGGCTTAACTATTGTAACTATTGACTGGACTATTGTAACTCTCTCTACATGGGGCTCCCCTTGAGGTGCACCCGGAGACTTCAGCTAGTTCAGAACGCAGCCGCGCGAGCAATTATGGGAACCGCTAGGTTTACCCATATAACACCGCTCTTGCGCGAGCTGCACTGGCTACCTGTCGTCTTCCGGGTGCGCTTCAAGGTGTTAATTATCATCTTTAAAGCGCTCCATGGCTCGGGACCTAGCTATTTGCGGGATCGGATCCTGCCTCATACATCCTCACGGCCGATTCGCTCCCACAGAGAGGGACTTCTCCGGGTGCCGTCCACTAGACATTGTCAGTGCGCGACACCCAGGGGAAGGGCTATCTCTGTGGCGGGCCCGGCCCTCTGGAACGACCTTCCCCCCGATATCAGGACGACCACGGACCTCCGCTCCTTCCGTCTTAAATTAAAAACTCACTTTTTCTGTCTGGCCAGCCTAGGATAAGTCTCTCTGTCTTTGGGGTTTTTATTGGGAAATTAGTACTGCTTAGTTTTAATGGGGAAATTTTAGCGCAGGTTATGTTTAATTTGTTTTTAGAATTGTTCGTATGTATTTATTGTTTTTATTCTACCTGTGCACCGCCCCGAGTCCCTGCGGGGAGAGGGTGCGGTTTTATAAATATTAAATATTATTATTATTATTTATTATTTGGGGGGAGGGCTTATTTTAGTACATACACTCAAAAGTCCAATTGGGCTTATTATCCAGGGCAGTCTTATTTTCAGGGAAACGGGGTAGAAATAAAACTTTACTTCTATCTGCACAGAATTATATCACCTCATTATCCGTACCATGTACTGTACATTGTATACAGCCATACTTTTAAGTGTCTCTTAAAAAGGTATATTGAAGTACAAGCACTATCCAGCACTGCTCCATACAACACTTAGTTGTGAAACTTCGGGCCACGTATGTACTAGTCATGCTTGCCAATCTCCAGCATTATAATTTCAATCCGTTTTCTAAACAGTTGACCTTGAATAAGGGGAGCTGCAGTATGAAATTCTCTCAAAGCTCAAACGTCTCACAGATATTTAAGTTATTATTCAACAGTGTAAATAGTAAAATTAGATAATAGGTACTGTTGGGGAGTAGAATCCTCCCTTCAGTCTTATCTCCAGAGCCCTGGCCACCATTCTCCCCTCTTAGGGGACAAAACTGTATGTCATGTGACTTGCTTTGGAGTCCTCAGATATGAATAATGGTTCATATTCACATTGGAGTCTGCCTAGTGTATAGGCCAATCAGTAATTTAACAGGGAAAGTGAGATAAGCCACCATCTTCACATTTGCCTTAGATGTATCAAAGTAGAGAGGATGGTACAATATCTTTCGTGCTGATAAGATAACACACAAAGCAAAATAAATAGGACTTTGATAGCATTTATTTCATCATCTTTAATACAATAATAATACAATAATAATACAATAATAATACAATAAAAATACAATAATAATACAATAATAATACAATAAGGCCGCCCTGGGTCCTTTGTGGAGAAGGGCGGGATATAAATTTAAAAATAAATAAATAAATAATACAATAGCAGAGTTGGAAGGGACCTTGTAGGTCTTCTAGTCCAACCCCCTGTGTAGGCAGGAACCTTATACCATTTCAGACAAATGGCTATCCAACATCTTCTTAAAGACTTCCAGGGTTGGGGCATTCACAACTTCTGGAGGCAAGCTGTTCCAGAGGTTAATTGTTCTAACTGTCAGGAAATTTCTCCTCAGTTGTAAGTTGCTTCTCTCCTTGATTGTTTTTACTCATTGGTTCTTGTAATACCCACAGGTGCCTTGGAGAATAGCTTGACTCCCTCTTTTTTGTGGCAACCCCTGAGATATTGGAAGACTGCTATCATGTCTCCTCTAGTCCTTCTTTTCATTAAACTAGACATACCCAGTTCCTGCAACCGTTCTTCATATGTTTTAGCCTCCAGTCCCCTAATCATCTTGGTTGCTCTTCTCTGCACTCTTTCCAGAGTCTCCACGTCTTTTCTACATCGTGGCGACCAAAACTGCATGCAGTATTCCAAGTGTGGCCTTACCAAGGCATTATAAAGTGGTATTAACACTTCACGTGATCTAGATTCTTATTTTATTTGTTTGTGAAACGTGTACAAGTTAACAAGTATAGGTATGAACATAAACATGAGCAAAGGAAGGAAATGCAGATTAAACGGGGGCAGTAGGACAGGGATGGTAGGCACGCTGGTGCACTTATGCACGCCCCCTTTACGGACCTCTTAGAAATGGGGGTGAGGTCCACGGGAGACAATTTGAGAGTGAAGCTGTGAGGGTTTGAGGATGCAACAACGGAGTCTGGTAGAGCATCCCAGGCATTGAGCAATCTGTTGCTGAACTCGTATTGTCTGCAATGGCGTTTGAAGTGGTTTACCTTGAGTTTGTATCGATTGTTTTCCCGTGTATTATTGCGGTTGAAGTTGAAGAGGTCATTGACGTGCAAGATGTTTGAGCAGACAATTTTGGGTACTAGGCTTAGATCGAACCGCAGGCAGTGCAGTTCCAGATTGTCCAAGCCCCGAAGGTCAAGCCTGGTGGCATAAGGAATTATAGTGTGATGAAAACGATGAACCTATGGAGGCTTTCCACTTTCCACTGCTGTCATTAAGGGTCGTGACTAAGATGTTCCAATCATTTTCTAGGTCTATGCTATATAGCAGCAATGGCGAACCTTTTTAGGCTTGCGGGCCATATGGGTGGGGGGAAGCACATGGCGGGTCATGCGCAAGTGTGCCACACCCATAATGCAATGGGCATGCCCTCCCAGTGCACAAGTGCACATGACAGGAGCTCCCCCCATATTTACATGCTTTTTTCATCCTCCCCAGACTCCAGAGGCTATATAGGACCCTGGGGAGAGCGAAAACAGCACCCCCCCCCCAGAGGACCTCTGCAGGCTTCAGGAGCTTCCCTGAAAGCTCCAGAGGACTAAAAACGGTCTTACAAGCAAACTGGAAGTCACTTACAGTTTGCTTGTAAGACCGTCACTTCCAGTTTACTCTTTATTTTGAATTTATTCATACTTATATCCCGCACCCATCTCCCCCAGAGGGACCCGGGGCGGCGCACAGGCATGTTAAAAAACAACTACAAATATACAAAATACAATAAATTATCCTAAAACAACATTAAACCCAAACCCTGTGCTAAAACATACTTCAAATCCCACGGATTAAAACTTTGGCAAACGAAAACTCGGTCGTTATAGGGAGGTTCACGCCAGGCCGGCCTGATGGAAGAAGTGTGTTTTTAAGCGCTGGCGGAAAAGGCGGAGGTCTGAGGTGACGCGGAGTTCGGGAGGCAGGTCGTTCCAGAGGGTTGGGCCCACCACAGAGAAGGCCCTTCCCCTGGGCGTCGCCAACCGGCATCGCCCGGCCGACGGCACCTCTTGGCTGACAGGGCAACGCCTCGCGTGCCCTGCCGAATGGCTCCACGTGCCACGCGTGCCATAGGTTCCCCATCACTGCTATATAGGGTGTGGGGGGGGGGAAGAGGCCACAGAGGCACTGGCTGCCTGTGGCCTTTCAAGTGCACTTCAAGGTATTGACGACCATCTTTAAATCGCTCCATGGCTCGGGGCCTAGCTATATACGAGACCGCTTCCTGCCCCATACATCCCTTCGTCTTCTCCGCTCCCACAGAGAGGGTCTTCTTCGGGTGCCGTCGGCAGGGCAATGGCAGTTGGCGACACCCAGGGGAAGGGCCTTCTCTGTGGCGGGCCCGGCCCTCTGGAACGACCTACCCCCCGACCTTCGTACTATCTCGGACCTCCGCCTCTTCCGCCAACGTCTTAAGACGTATTTATTTCAACAAGCCGGCCTAGGATAGCCCCCCGTTTCTGACTTTTTAAAGAAAAATTTATAATTTGGTAAGGGTTTTAATATTGGGTTTTAGCACGGGTTTATTAATTTAAGACATTTTAATTGATATTTATTGTATTTTGTGTTTTTAAATAATGCCTATGCGCCGCCCTGGGTCCTAACAAGGAGAAGGGCGGGGTATAAATTTAATAAAATAAATAAATAAAATAAAGAGAAAAGATAAATGTGTCTTTTCACATCTGCCATCCCAACCAGAAAAAGTTACCTTCTGGAGCTGCTGGTATCCTTCCATGGGTTAGAGTTGCCAGACTGGCTTCCTGTGGTCTTTCAGGTACGCTTCAAGGTTCTAACGACCATCTTTAAAGCGCTCCATGGCTCGGGGCCTAGTTATATGCGAGACCGCCTCCTGCCCCATACATCCCTTAGACCAGTGCTTCTCAAATAGTGGGGCGGGCCCCCCAGGGGGGGCGCGAGGCTCCGTAAAGGGGGGCGCGTTTGACCTCGGCAAAGGATTAAAATTTTTTTAAATTTCTAATGCACTTTAAATCTTTTCTGCTAGTTAATAAAGCTATTCTTTGTTGTAAATTCATCCACATTTCTTTCTTTTTTTATTCTATTATACGTTAATAAGGATACAGTGTTATGCAGAGGTGTACTTATAACAATTTTATAGACAAATGATACTATTTACAGTTGCGGGGGGGGCGCGAAATGTTTTCTTCTTCCTAGGGGGGGCATGATAGAAAATAATTGAGAAGCACTGCCTTAGACCGATACGCTCCCACAGAGAGGGCCTCCTCAGGGTGCCGTCGGCCGGACAATGCCGACTGGCGACACCCAGGGGGAGAGCCTTCTCTGTGGCAGGACCAGCCCTTTGGAACGACTTGCCCCCTGAACTCCGTACCATCTCTGACCTCCGCCTCTTCCGCAAGTGTCTGAAGACACACCTATTCCAACTAGCCGGCCTTGCGTAGCCTCCAATACTGACTCGTAGATAGTTTTAAAATGGGGATTTTAATTCGGTTTTAGCACAGGTTTTTAGTTGAATAAGTTTTTTTTTTTTTAAAAAAGTTTTATATGTTTGTATGTTTTTAATGTTCTTGTGCGCCGCCCTGGGTCCGTTTGGAGAAGGGCGGGGTATAAATTCAATAAATAAATAAATAAATAAATAAATAAATACAAAACAAAACTTATTAAAGTTATCTTTTTATTTTATTTTACATCTAAGCGAATCAACCAGCCAACCAACCTACTCATTCAACATTTGGTGCTTATTTTAATCCTGCAATGTCTTTGAATGCAGATGGATGCCAGTTGGGAGGGAACCGGAGGGAAAGAAAGCTGGTTCACAGGAAAAGGAATTCTGGATGTTTGGGGCACCGCTGAGCAAATTCCACTGAAAAAAGCAAACCGTTTCTTTCATGCCCAGATCAAGTGAACTTGGCAGAGTCCATGTCATTGATGCTAACAGTGTGTGACAGGAAACACAGCCATGTGACTGTGGTGTTTTGTAAGCCTAGCCCTTGTGTAAGATTACGGTACATTCTTTTCCAGAGACTCTCTCAAGAAATTTGAACTTTTAATTAAAAGGCAACATTGAAGCATGTCCAACTTTAGCGGCCTTAAAAGATGTTCTTTTCCTCTCTGATTAAAACACAAGCCATTCTGGGTCAGCCTGTGATGGGAAGTTTGTATAATTAGCTCCATTCTCCCCCTCCCTCCTCCCTCCCTCTCCCCTCCTCCCTCCCTCTCCCTCTCTCTCTCCTCCTCTCTTTCTTCAGCAGATAAATACATTTGAATAATCAAAGAAATGGTATCAACAGTCAGATAAAGATTGCGATCATAGTGTTTTGGTTTTTAAGTGCTCGCCTTTCAGAAAAAAGAAAAAAAAAGCTTTAGAACCATTTTCCAGAAGAAACTTATAAAAGAATTTGAGATATAATAATAATAATAATAATAATAATAATAATAATAATAATAATAATAATAATAATAATAATAATAATAATAATAATAATAATAATAATAAATTTTATTTATATCCCGCTCTCTCTCCCCGAAGGGACTCGAGGCGGGGCACAGGGGAATTAAAAACAAATTACAACAAAGTACAAAGTTAAAATCAAATTAAACTTACCCTGCGCTAAAAACTTCTATAAAAATAAAACTATCCCTAAAAAACCCCTTAATAATTTAAAATTAAAATTAAAATTACCCTAGGCCAGCCAAACGGAAGAAGTGAGTTTTTAATAGCTGTCGGAAGGAGCGAAGGTCCGTGGTTGTTCTGATTTCGGGGGGAAAGTCGTTCCAGAGGGTCGGGACCGCCACAGAGAAGGCCCTTCCCCTGGGCGTCGCCCGCTGGCACTGCCTAGTGGATGGCACCCGGAGAAGTCCCTCTCTGTGGGAGCGAATCGGCCGCAGGGATGTATGAGGCAGAATGTGATCCCGCAGATAGCTAGGTCCCGTGCCATGGAGCGCTTTAAAGATGGTGAATGATATGAATTGGAAGTTCAGACAATAATCTTCCCAGGCGTGTCTCTGTGAGCTAACCTATTTCCTTCAGGCTTGAAGCCACAATCGGAATACCACGTTCTTTCACCAAGATGTAGTCGTGGGAGCAAAGTCAGCATGTTATTATTTGCAACCTATCATGCCATCGTTTAATAATTCAGGAGTAAATACCCAGTTGCACGTAGACTCAAAAGCTATTGTTGCTGTCACCAGTATTCATGCATTTTTATAGGCACAGAATGTTATCCTAATAATTGTTCTGCAACCTTTTAGTGCTGCATATATAAAAGATAGATTGCAGTGCTGTACTGAAAAAAAAAAGAACAAATAGAAATAAATAGAAATAGAACACCCTAGAACTTGGGTGGGATACATAATGCTTACATCTCATATTTCCCAAGACAGCAAACCTGTGAAGAGAGAAAGTGATTGTCTCGAAGTCATCCAGATGGCTTTCACCCGGAAAAGAAGTCTAGAACTCATGATCTTAGGGTCTTAGCAAATGTCCACAAAGAGTCAGTTATTGCAGACGTCTTCAGCAGGGAACCTTCTATACCAGGGGTCTCCAACCTTTGCAACTTTAAGTCTGAAGGACTTCAGCTCCCAGAATTCTCCAGCCAGCTTTGCTGGCTGGAGAAGTCTGGAAGCTGAAGTCCTTCAGACTTAAAGTTGCAAAGGTTGGAGACCCCTGTTCTACACTGTATGTGCAAATGCTTCCATGCAAAAGAAAATTACGCATAAATATGTCAAACATTTTTTAACCTTTTTTTACCCTTTAATTCTACCGTCTCTTATTATATTCGACAGCACAAGTAACAACAGTAGAGTCCTGAAAGTTTCTCGGTTCTATAATCTCCCAGGATTTAAAATGGACACTTAACATGAGAAAACAGCAGTGGATTTTACAATTTGTTACCACCGGTTCACCACAAGCGCACCCACTTGCTTCGCTCCTATGCTCCATTTTCTCTGGCAGAGGGTTGCAGGAGGCAGTCGCAGTCAAAAATGGAGCTTGGGAACCTGCTTTCACTGACAGAGTGCTCAGGGCACCATAGGCACCCGGTTTTCCGGGTGCGATTCAAGGTGTTGGTTACCATCTTGAAAGCGCTCCATGGTGGGAGGAAGAGTTAGAATGAAAACAGTAGAAGAGGCAGAGGCCTTTCTTAAAAAATATTCCTCAATCCTAGATGACGAAGACACGGGAACGGGAGGGGCCGCAGCTCTGTCTGCTGGTGGGGTGGAAGAAGAAGAAACAATAGCAAAGAGACTCAGATCACAAAAATGATTTTTTGTGTGTTTTTTTTTAGGTACGGTAATTCCTGTAAGGATGTTAATAGAAACAAAATAATTGAATGTATGAGATTTTTGATTATGAAACGTATGACTTGAAATGTATGTACCTCTTCCTATTTTTTCTACTTTCTAATGAATTTAACCTCGAAAGAAGACTTGGAGGCGGTCACCAACCCCAATATGGAAGCTCTAAAATATTGTTAAAATACCCTATTTACCCCTTTCCATTCATTAAATTGTAAAACTAATAAAAATTACTTTAAAAAAAAAGAAAGAAAGCGCTCCATGGCTTAGGACCTGGGTACTTGCGAGATCGCCTTCTGCCACCGAGAGTCTCCCACTGGCCAGTACGCTCCCATAGAGAGGGTCTCTTGATGGTGCCGTCGGCTAGAAAATGTTGACTGGCGACACCCAGGGGAAGAGCCTTCTCCATGGGAGCACCTGTCTTCTGGAACGAATTGCCCCCGGAATTAAGAACTATCCCTGACTTACGCACCTTCCGCCGTGCTCTTGTTTCTTTTCCAACAAGCTGGGCTGGCATAAAACATGATTTTTAAATTCAAATTTGTATTAATTTTAGTCAGGGTTGGTTGGGGTTGTTTTTTTTCACTTTTAGGCCAAAGTTTAATATGTCTTTTAAAAACTTTTTAAACTTTCATATATTTGTTTTTATTCTGGCTGTACACCGCCCTGAGTCCTTCGGGAGTAGGGTGGTATAAAAAACCAATAATCTGGCTTCGCTTGTCAGAAGGTGTTACAGAATTAACAGAGTTGGAAGGGACCTTGCAGGTCATCTAGTCCAACCCCCCTGCCCAAGCAGGAGACCCTACGTCTGCCTCTACCTAGGATGGAACTCACAACCTCCTGATTGGGAGGCGAGAGCTCTACCTCTAGGCCACAGCAGCAGGTTGCACAAAAGAGGATCACATGACCCAGGGACATGGCAACTTACTCTGACCGAGGCTTCTACCAAAAGCACGAAGCAGAGGCCTGGTCCTGAGAAAACCCCTTTTATTCAACGAATTTGAATTCCTCTCCTTCACATTCAGCAAAGGCCTGGCAAACCTTCAAAGAAGTATTTAGGACCACAGACCTTATCTAGCTTGGAAAGAAGCCATGTAAATATTTTCCCAAAGGAGGTGCTGCGCAAGGAAAGGCTGGGCACAGAGTCTCTGAGATTCACAGACAGATCGTCACACTCCTGAAACGAAGGTTGCAGGAACTGGGTAGGTCTAGCCTAATGAAAAGAAGGACCAGGAGAGACATGATAGCAGCCCTCCAACATCTCAGGGGCTGCCCCAAAGAAGAGGGAGTCAAACTATTCTCCAAGGCACCTGGGGACAGGACAAGAAGATCAGTGGCGAAAAGAGTCAGGTTCTACATTTAGGCAACAAAAATGAAATGCACAGGTACAGTGTAGGTGGTACCTTGCTCAATAGTAGCAACTGTGAAAGGGATCTTGGAGTCCTAGTGGACAACCATTGAAATAGGAGCCAGCCGTGGGCAGCAGCTGCCAAAAAAGCCAATACAGTTCTAGGCTGCATAAACAGAGGGAGAGAATCAAGATCACGTGAAGGGTTAATACCACTTTTGTAATGCCTTGGTAAAGCCACACTTGGAATACGGCATTCAGCCTTGGTCGCCACGATGTAGAAAAGACGTGGAGGCTCTAGAAAGAGTGCAGAGAAGAGCAACAAAGAGGACCAGGGGACCGGAGGCTAAAACATACGAATAACGGTTCAACTCAAAAAATTCAACTCAAACTCAACATGAGTGACTTCAGCCATCCCCACCCTGGCCACGCCCGATGCTCCCCCCACTGAAGTCAAACACAACCCTGATATGGCACTCAATGAAACTGAGTTTGACACCCCTGCAGTAGGAGAACCTGTTTCCTCACTAAGCTAATTGTGACCTACAATTGTTATATCACAGGTGAGTTAAGATTCATGAATAAAATAAGAAACTTGATAACTGCTCATTTGTCAACATCCTGATCCAGTGGTGGGTTTCAAAATTTTTTAGAACCTCTTCTGTAGGTGTGGCCTGTTTTGTAGGAGTGGCTCGCCAGCCATGTGACTGGGTGGGAGTGGCTTGCCGGCCATGTGACCAGGTGGGAGTGGCTTGCCAGCCATGTGACTGAGTGGGAGTGGCTTGCTGGCCACGTGACCAGGTGGGAGTGGCTTGCCAGCCATGTGACTGAGTGGGAGTGGCTTGGCAGTCTTGTGACCGGGTGGGAGTGGCCAACTTGTAAAATGTGATGAAACCCACTTAACAACACTCTTGCTTAGCAACCAAAATGTTGGTTCAGAAACTCTGGCATTTGAAGCACGCAAGTCTTAAAGCTGTCAAGTTTCAAGATCCTTGCACTCCTAAACCTTTAGGAAAAAAACCCAAAGGTGTTCAAACTTGACAGCTTTAAGACTTGTGGACTTCAACTCCCAGAATTCCTCCTCTCACTCTTCATCTTGATGATGGGGGGAGGGAGCTGGAACCGGTTCTAAATGGCACTGTAGATTTGTGGAACTTCTTCTATAGAAGAGCTTAGAACTGGCAGGAACCCACCCCTGGCCTGACCGGAAGAAGCCAAGATACACTTTGAAACAGGCTTCTGAGAATGGCGTAACATGCAAATAAGAAATCGGTAACATTTTTTTTAAAGGATTAGAACATAGTGAGGCCTTTTCCTACTGCTTGGAGGATAACTGGTTTAATATCAGACAGCAGGTCGTTAGAGAACACTCTCAAATCACGGGAGGAGTGGGTGCATTGCGTGCAAGGAAGATGCCAGCTGTCCTTTCCATGAAACCCTGCTTGCCATCCATTCAAGCTGCAGGGCAGCCATGACAGTAAAGTAATTTGAAAATTGATAAGAGACCTTCAGCTGGGTCACTATAGACCTATCCATGCTGCACTATTGAGATTGTTAAGAGATACACACTGACCCAGCCTTCACAGCAGGAAATTCAAGAACAGTGTCCTGTCAAACTGATTCAAAGAAGAGTCAGCGCTTTGATATCCTGCAGCCTTTAGTCACAGATGCAAAAACAAAAGAGGAACCAAGCTGGGCCTTTCCTTTCCTTTTTCTTTTCAAAAAAACCTTCTCTGATCTACACCAGTCATGCGCAGAGGCTATGGGTGAAAACTAGCATTTCTAGTTTGGGAAGCTGCTTTATAACAATAGCAGTAACGCTTAGACTTATATACCACTTCACAGTGCTTTACAGCCCTTGCTAAGGGTTTACAGAGTCAGCCTATTGCCCCAACAATCTAGGTCCTCATTTTACCCACTTCGGAAGGCTCATGAAAGGCCGAGTCAACCTTGAAGTAGTCAGGATCATACTCCTGGAGGGAGCAGTGAGTCAGCCTGCAGTACTCCATTCCAACCACTGTACCACCACAGCTGTAATAGCCATCCACAGTGGTACATATTACAAGACCTATAAATCAGGGGTGAAATGTTACTGGTTCGGACCGGTTTGTTTGAACCGGTAATAAAAAATGCTACCAGGTCGCCTGAACCAGTAGTAAAAAAAATGCTATTGGTTGGGGTTGAACTGGTGTTTCCAATGATCGGCTGTGACGTACAATTTATACCAGCTATACTATCCTGCTTTCTAGCTAATCTAAATCGCGTGGCACAGCGGATTCCCTCCCACCCATTGCTGTTCTACTTACCTTTGCAGTCGCGCTCGGAAGCAGGCTCCGCCCACCTGCCCAGATTTCATCACGTCTGTTTCTGACGCTCCGTGCATCCGCAGAAGGTCCTGCACATCCGCAGAGGTGATGCATGCGCTCAGATTTGTGAACCAGTAGCAAAGGTAAGTAGATTTCACCCCTGCCATAAATCATTGCATGAACATTTATTTTCAGGACTCAGGGATAGGGAATAATGCCAAAATGCAAAGCAATAGCTACCTTATCGTTAGATTTCTTTCACAAAGGGATTTACAGCAATACAAAAACAAACAAAAAAAGGCTCAAGGCTTCAATTGGCTGTCATATTGACTATTTTTTTTAATTCTCCCATAGTCCTTCTCTCCCACAGTCCTTTAGTGGAGCAGCTGTGTGGAAAAAACAACATAGTAAATCACTTTGACCTGATGTTTTCAATTTTAAATCTGAAAGCAGGATCCACCTTCGAGATCAGAATATGCGAAAGTCAGCAAATTGTACAGTGCAGGCGAAGTCACCTTGAGAATATCTCCTGAGCCAGAGGGTTAGGGAAAATATGCATACATGTAATTAACCTAATTTTCATAACAAACAGGCATTAATATGGCAACATAAAAAGATATAACAGTTCTGTGGTGATGATGCTACTGGAGCAATTTTCAGTTTTCCCACTGTAAGTAAATATTGAGTGGCCTGAAGTGTTAATACCACTTTATAAGCCCTTGGGAAGGCCATACTTGGAATATTGCATCCAGTTTTGGTCGCCACGATGTAGAAAAGATGTGAAGACTCTGGAAAGAGTGCAGAGAAGAGCAACCAAGATGATTAGGGGATTGGAGGCTAAAACATATGAGGAACGGTTGCAGGAACTGGGTCTGTCTAGATTAATGAAAAGAAGGACCAGAGGAGACATGATAGCAGTGTTCCAATATCAGGGGCTGCCCCAAAGAAGAGGGAGTCAAGCTATTCTCCAAAGCACCTGAGGGTAGAACAAGAAGCAATGGGTGGAAACTAATCAAGGAGAGAAGCAACTTAGAACTGAGGAGACATTTCCTGACAGTGACAACAATTAACCAGTGGAACAGCTTGTCTCCAGAAGTTGTGAATGCTCCAACACTGGAAATCTTTAAGAAGATGTTGGATAGCCATTTGTCTGAAATGGTATAGGGTTTCCTGCCTAGGCAGGGGGTTGGACTAGAAGACCTCCAAGGTCTCTTCCAACTCTGCTATTGTATTGTATTGAACATACTTTCAAAAGGTATGAGCAGCTGCAGAAAAAGAGGCAAAGTGAGAAACATAATAAAATTATTCATTTTATTCAATCATATTTTGTACATATATTAAACAAGCATTTCTCAGACAGTAGGGCCAGCCTATTTAGATACAGGTATTTAATACTTTCTACACAGCCTTAAAGAAATATTATCGATGTTGTCGTGTCATCCACCTCCATCACTTTGTATTCTCTGTAAATAAGTCAGTTCTCTGATCATCAGCAAAAAAAGATTGATAAACATTATGCAAATCTTGTTTGCGATGAAAACTTTCCCAAGAAAGCTCCCAGGATGAAGTGATCTTTGGAAGAATCTGGTTATTAATTCTGCACTGTTTGATAACCTTCTTGCCAGAAGATACTGCTACAGTAGCACTTTAGAGGCTAGTCCCAATCATTGAAGTCCCACAGAAGATAGATTTGGGAAGGCAGCTGATGATATGAACACAGTTTTGCTGTTGTTCCCATGGACAACGTTCCTCCAGGCCTTCCTGTCCTCTACCATCCTCTGCTGTCCATTTAAGCTCACATCTACTAGTTTGGTGACTCCATCCATCCACTTCATCTCTGTCATCCCCTTCTTCTTTTGCCCTCAATTTTCCCAGCACGAGGCTCTTCTCCAGTGAGTCCTCCCTTCTCATTAGGTGGCCAAAGTATTTGAGTTTTATCTTCAGGATCTGGCCTTCTAAAGAGCAGTCAGGGTGGATCCCCTCTACGACTGATTGGTTTGATCACCTTGCAGTCCAAGGGACTTGCAGGAGTCTTCTCCACCACCATAGTTCAAAGGCCTCCATTCTTTGGCGCTCAGCCTTTCTTATGGTCCAATTTTCACAGCAATACATTGCAACTGGGAAAACCATCACCTTGACTCTATGCACTTTTGTTGACAGGGCGATGTCTCTGCTTTTTAGTATGCTGTCTAGATTTGTAATTGCTTTCCTCCCCAGGAATAGCATCTTTTAATTTCTTGGTTGCAGTGCCCATCTGCGGTGATCTTGGAGCCCAGGAAAATAAAATCTGTCACTACCTCCATTTCTTCCTCACCTATTTGCCAGGAATTGAGGGGGCTGGATGCCATGATCTTAGTTTTCTTAATGTTGAGTTTCAACCCAACTTTTGCACACGATACATATAGCTAAATCGGTGGCAACTGGAGACATTGCTATCATGATCCACCATACTTTATACAAAACAATAGGAAAGTTGTTAGTTGAATTCTTCAATTGTATGAATTCTTCCTAATTCAGTAGAGAAACATTCATGACATTAAAAAAAAAGTATTTTCTGATGTTGAATTTTCTACTAACTAAAGTTGTCAAGAAATGACTGATATTGAAGTCCAGTTACACATGGACAATTCAACACTGTCCACCAATGATGTATAACTTGGTTTGTAATAGGTTTATTATTTTAAAAAAAGGACTTGGGCTCCAAGCAGACAGGTCACTTACAATATGTCTAGACTAGCATTAAATATTCCCGGAATTGTAGTGCTTCACAGATGGATAAGATAAATGCAGTTCTGAAATGGACATGTTTGGAAAGCAAAGGGGCCATCGTTTGAGTTTGTGAAAGCTTTCATCCATCTTAAAAATAAAATTGGAGGTTTGTAATTTTGTAGCAACTTAGAGATAAATAAAAGCATATCAGTCTCCAATTATAACTATTCATATGCCGACTGCAAGATTCTTTTTGCAACCTTCTCACCTGTACTGGTTTTGAAATTTCAACAGAGCTTTCTTCTCAATCAACTTGAAAAAAAATGTAGCGTATACATTTACTCATAGAATAAGCATCTGAGTATTTTTCATGTCTCCATAATGTAGTACTGAATTTGTGTAATTATTTTCACTGTTGATTTTTATAGTCTGAAAAAAAGTTTTAATTATAATATGGCAAAGTCCATTCTTAACACTTAACTTAAATAGGTAGCCTACTGCTTAAAGGTAAAGGTTCCCCTCGCACATATATGCTACTCATTCCCAACTCTGGGGGGGGGGGGGGGGTAACTCATCTCTGTTTCATAGCCGAAGAGCCAGCGCTGTCCGAAGATGTCTCCATGGTCATGTGGTTGGCATGACTAAACACTGAAGGCTCACAGAACTCTGTTACCTTCCCACCAAAGGTGGTCCTTATTTTTCTACTTCCATTTTTACATGCTTTCGAACTGTTAGGTTGCCAGAAGCTGGGACAAGTAACAGGAGCCCACTCCGTTACATGGTTCTAGGGATTTGAACCTTGACCTTTCTGATTGACAAGCTCAGTGTCTTAGCTACTGAGCCACCACATCCCTTTTAGCCTACTGTTTACATATACACAAATATATGTATGTACAACTCCCTCCAAACACACACTTGAGTGAAATAAGTGGTGTAGAGATTTGATAAATAAATAAATAAATACAGAATAACTAGGCTTCTGATGTAGCTGCTTAAAAAGTGAAAACTGCTTCATGGGGGTAATTTGGTGTGTAATAAAGAAATTACACGATACACTTTTCATTGATTATAGCTCCTTTGCATAAATCTAACGGGAAAGGATATTGATTTTTTTTTCCAGAGCAGTAGTGAGGGTCCCCCCCCCCTTCATAGCTGTTAATTTCTGCATTTAAAAATGATTCAGCACAGTTATAATGATGATTATTATATTTATGCAGGAAAGTGTTTAATTATACCACAAGGAATGAAACATACTCCACTAACAGATTATGTGATCAGCTATTTGGGTAGACCCTACTGCTAGATGTAAGGGCTCAGTGGCTAAAGATGCTGAGCTTATGCATCAGAAAGGTCGGCAGTTTGGCAGTTCGAATCCCTAGCACCGCATAACGGAGTGAGCTCCCGTTACTTGTCCCATCTTCTGCCAACCTAGCAGTTCCAAAACATGTAAAAATGCAAGTAGTAAAAATAGAAACCACCTTTGATGGGAAGGTAACAGCGTTCCGTGCACCTTCCGTTGTTTAGTCATGCCAGCCACATGACTACAGAGACGTCTTCGGACAGCACTGGCTCTTTGGCTTTGAAACAGAGATGAGCACTGCCCCCTAGAGTGAGGAACGACCAGCACATATGTGCGAGGGGAACCTTTACCTTTACTTACTGCTAGGTGTAGCAGGTTTCCAAGAATGAAAGGTTAATATTTGCACAATACAGAGATGGAAATTCATAAATATCTCTTATAGACCCTATTTAAAGATACCTTGTGGGAACAGATGGAGTTTAGGAGGCGAATAGGCTGATGGCAGCCCCAGAGATCTGTGCGAGGCACGATCAGAAAACTCAGGGTAGAAATGGGATCAGAGCTTTGCCTCTTTTTAAATGTGCCTTGTGCCACATTGACATGTATTACTTCCCGCTGTAGAGGCTCCTTGTCTGGCCTTACCTGTGCTTGTGACCTCCATATGCGTTGCCCTGTGCCAACACAGCACGCCTGGGAAAATAATTTCCAAAATTCCCACGTTGAATTATGTGAATCGCAGTCACAAATACCTGTGAGTGTATCAGGGGGGAATGTTGGCACACTTTTGCTGCGTCTGTTTCTGGCAATCGGTGCAGTGTGGATTTTCAGTGCTGTTGAGTTAGCTTTAGGCACAGGCTTCTAGAAGCAATTTTAGCGTTATCCTCTGTTATTTAGGATACTAGCTTAATTGTCCTAGCTATTAATTTTCCCCGCCGCTAGAAAATTAACATACATATTAGAGACTATCTGGTCTTAATGACGTTCCCAGCGACAAATCAAAAAGGTAGGGACAGGGGGGCTTGCTTATTGGAAGCTGAATATGTGTGAAAGCACCTATGATCAAAGTTATCACTCTGAGGGAAATTTGAAGCCGGGGCTTAATTGACCACAAGAAACGGTCTCTCTTTTCACTAATTTGAGTGTCCCTGAGCTGTTGGCTCTGTGATGAAAGGGAAAAGCACCCTTGACCTCCTCTGACAGGCAAAATCTTTTTTTTTTTCTCTCTCTCTCTCTCATGTGCAGAGAACAGAATATTTATGGAGTGATTTACAATATCTGGAAGCTGCACAAAGGATGTTAACAATTCTAATGCTTCATATGTGATGTGGAGACTCTAGAAAGAGTGCAGAGAAGAGCAACCAAGAGGCTTAGGGGACTGGAGTCTAAAATGTATGAAGAACGGTTGCAGGAACTGGGTATGTCTAGTTTAATGAAAAGAAGGACCAGGGGAGACATGATAGCAGTCTTCCGATATCTCAGGGGTTGCCACAAAGAAGAGGGAGTCAAGCTATTCTCCAAAGCACCTGAGGGTAGAACAAGAAGCAATGGGTGGAAACTAATCAAGGAGAGAAGCAACTTGTCATTGTGCACATGTGCATGGCCTTCTGTGCATGCAATTTGCTCACTCGTGCACCTTCCGTGCATGCGTCCGGCCACAAAAATGTGCATAAATAGGACGGCATAGAGCCGGGGTGGCTGAGTAGGCCCACCTGCAATTTCCGCTACCGGTTAATGGAAACCGGTCTGAACCGGCTGAATACCACCTGTGCGTCATTTCTCTTATGGGAGCTGCATTGGCTGCCAATTTGCTTCTTGGGCCAAGGTGCTAGTTGACATCTTTAAAGTCGCACATGGCCTGGGGCTAGGTTATTTGAAGGACCTCATTTTCCCAGTTACATCTACCTGACCCACCAGGGGAATGTTACCGGTGGGACCAAAAACAAGAACCTTCTATGTGGTGGTTCTTTCTGTTAGGATATTCAGCCTTATATTGGGTTGGCAATATATATGAGCCTATGTTCTTAAGGAGTTATGTAGCTTTAAGAACTGTGTTTGAATTCTGATTGGCTGTGAGTCTCAGCTCTACAATAAAGCAAGCTCAGAATCACAGTTCGTTCCCTGTTCGATTCCTTGTGATTCCTGTGTTTCCTGATTACTGAAGAAGAAGAAGGATTTGTTTTTGCATCACTATGAGATAACTCTGTGTTGGGTGACGGACTGTTATTATTGTTTGAGAAGTTAGTCGGAAGAAGCATTTTAGTTGCTACAAAATAAAGACTATTTATTTTCTTACTATCACTGTTTTAGAGTTTGTTTGTGGTTACAGCAACGTATCTCTTTACTGTCCGGTGAATTACACTCTTCCGCATTTATTTGCTAACACTGGTTAAAGGACCAGAGTTGTAACACTGGTACTGAACCCAAAGTTGCTTACACTTTCCCTGTGGAACATCATACTTACAGATATGCTTGGCTTCTGTCTTGACACTTTTCTGAAAGCCCCCCCCCCCCAAACATGGCTTTGCCCGTGGGCCTTGGACGCACAGGGGGATATGGAGCCCATCAAATAGTTGGTTTGATTGTCATCGTCGGAAGGCAGGGGGTTGTTGGGTTTTATTTCACCATGTGTCATGCATAAACAACCATGCCTGACATATGTAAAAGTTCAAGTAGTTATTTTAGTGCTCATGTCTATTTTACAGGGATCTTCCCAGACTGGCAGTTTGCACCTGAGCCAGACTAGATAAGGGTCAGAGCCATTCAGGGCCTTGGGGCAGACATTGCCTTTTTGCCTTTATGAAAGGATTGTTTTATGTAATTATGTAAGGATAAGGTGGCTCAGTGGCTAAGATGCTGAGCTTGTTGATCAGAAAGGTTGGCAGTTCAGCGGTTCGAATCCCTACTGCCATGTAACGGAGTGAACTCCCGTTACTTGTCCCAGCTTCTGCCAACCTAGCTATTCGAAAGCATGTAAAAATGCAAGTAGAAAAAAAATAGGGGCAACTTTGGCGGGGAGGTAACAGTGTTCTATGCACCTTCGGCATTTAGTCATGCTGGCCCCATGACCACGGAGACGTCTTCGGACAGCACTGGCTCTTCGGCTTTGAAACAAAGATGAGTACCACCCTCTAGAGTCGAGAACAACTAGGACACATGTGCAAGGGGAACCTTTGCCTTTACTTTGAGGATTTTAGACTAAATCCCCACTTCACTATGCCCTCTGGCTCAGCCAGTCTCTCTCTGACACGGTGAATATGGGGTTTTTTTTTTAAAAAAAACGTATGGATAAATTCAAAGGTTATAATTGCGTGTGTGAGTGTGTGTTGGTTTTCTGTGCTACCCACTGAGAGCATAAATGCATAAACGGTGAGCCGCCGTTCTTTATGTACTGAACTTTCTGTGCTTCCTGGTAGGATGTGTAATCCAGGTAGTAATAAAGATTGTTGACGGTGCTGAAGCCTCTGGAGTGCTTTGTTTTCAGTCCTCCCTATTGACAAAATGAACACAGGATGTACAGTACATCATTTCACGCACGGGGCTGTTTATCCTATCAGGGTTCTTTCCTTGTCCTTATTCTGTTTGAGTGGGTTTTTTTTTTATTATTATTATTATTATTCCCGGTGCATTTCATTCCCCTGGCAGATGGTCCTTTAGTCTCACATGATCAATGAATCAGATTTACAGGCGCAGGTTATAGATCCATTGAGTATCCAGGTAGCAGCCAGGATCATTTAATAAAGACGGGCATGTGATTAGCAACTTTCATTAATGGCTAGTGAGTCGTATATTTAACATACAGCCTCGTTGCAACCAGTTTGCGTCAACCTTTTACTATGCCAAAAGTGAACAGCATGTGGGATGCTTAATACATTATGCTAATGCATTTTTAATCTAAAAGAAACCACATTTGAACCTTCGGCAGCTATAATAAATATAGGTAGCTGTATATCTTCCCCAAACTCAATAGGAAACGAACTGCCATGATACATGAAGCACCACATGGTTAATGTTTAGTTGATGACAACTGTAACATAATTGTCTCTGCTGAAGTGCCCTAAATTTTGTTCGGCTAGGAAGTGAACCACACTTACTTACATTGGACGCTATCTTAGTTTAGTTTTAGTATAGTGGGTTTTAGCGCAGGGACAATTCGTTTAATTTTTATATTAACTATTTATGTATTTTATATTTGCTTTTTAACTTCCCTGTGCACCACTCCGAGTCCCCTTGGGGAGAGGAGGCGGTCTACAAATAAAATTATTATTATTATTATTATTATTATTATTATTATTATTATTATTATTATTATTATTATTATTATTATTATTATTATTATTATTATTATTATTATTATTATTATTATTATTATTATTATTATTATTGAAATTCAAGGGTGAGAAAAGTAAGGTTCTGCATTTAGGCAAGAAAAACAAAATGCACAGGTACAGTATAAGTGCTACCTTGCTCAATAGTAGTACCTGTGAGGGGGATTTTAGAGTCCTAGTGCAGGGGTCCCCAACCTTTGCAACTTTAAGTCTGAAGGACTTCAGCTCCCAGAATTCTCCAGCCAGCAACGCTGGAGACCTTGCAGGTCATCTAGTCCAACCCCCTCCCCAAGCAGGAGACCCTACATCTCCTCATTGGGAGGCAGAGAGCTCCACCTCTAGGCCACAATCCCATCTTGTGGAATAAAAAGCTCTAAGAAAAATGTTCAGCCTCTGCGCACTAAAATATCCTCAGCATTGCACTGAGCAGCCCCTAAATAACTGTACATATAGTTTATTACTTAATTGGAGTCACAGAGCATCATTAAGCTTCACTGATATTGTTTTAAATTGTGCAGTTTCTCTGCACAGAGGCCAGTGCCAAATTACAACCTACCCAAAAATTGATTTTTCCAGCTAGGTTATTAAAGGTTTGGACAAAATTTGTCCAAAAAGTCATATCCCAGCAAGTTGTTCAAAGGATTAAAAATAAAATGAGTGGAGTTTAGGAGTCACACTGATTTTAACAAGTGGATTCCTTAAAAGGAACAGCAGCATTAAGGAAAAAGAGAGAGGTATCAGATAACAGATTAACAGAGTTGGAAGGGACCTTGCAGGTCATCTAGTCCAGGGTTCCAGGGAGGAGGGGAAAAATAGTCCAGGGAGGGGACAGCAATTGAGGCCGGCGGGCGGAAATAGGGAAACGGAGGAAGGGGAGGGGGGGGTCATTTCCTCGGTGGCTTTTTCCATCGATTCGGTCTTGGGGAGGGGCAGGGGCGGAGGGAGATGAAATGGCCATCATCGGTTGGAAGACCGTGGCCGCTGGATTCAGGCGGTCACGTGCTCCAACTCTCCGCTCTCCCATCGCAGACTAGGTGGGCAGGAATCACAGACCCGGGGCCCGAGGCTGATGTTATGCAACGCCAGGTCCGTGGTTCAAAAAGCCCCCCTCATTCGTGACCTTGTGTCAGAGGGGGACCCGGACCTGGTGGGTATAACGGAAACCTGGTTGGGCCACGAAGGGGGTATGCCCCTCGTGGACATGTGCCCACCAGGTTACCATGCCTTCCATCAGCCAAGGGCCCTAGGGAGGGGTGGGGGGTGGCGATTATCGTAAAGGAAGGTCTTGAACCGAAGGAGACCACAGTCCCTCAGACAACCGGGTGTGAATCTCTCTGCGTGAGATGGGGCCTAGGGAGGCAGTTGGGCGTGTTAGTTGTATACCTGGCTCCTCGCTATGCAACAACAGCCCTGCCTGAGCTCCTAGAGGTGATAGCCGAGGCGGCAGTTGAGACCCCCAGACTGGTAGTCATGGGGGACTTTAACTTGCCGTCGGCAGGCGAAGCCTCTGGAGCAGCTCGGGAGTTCATGGCCTCCATGACGGCCATGCACCTGACCCAGGTAGTTTTAGGCCCCACTCACGAGGGAGGAAACACACTGGATTTCATCTTTGTCTCGGGACAGTGGAGTTGTGATCTGGGAATAGGGGACCTAGCCATCACTCCCTTGTCATGGACAGATCACGCTCTCCTTCGGCTGGACTTTCCAATCGCTACACCTCACCGCGGGGAGGCGGAACCGGATATTCCTATATGGTTCCGCCCCAGGCTTCTAATGGACCCGGAAAGGTTCCAGAGGGAGCTTGGGCCAATTCCTGTGACCCTGCCCCGCGACTCGACTGAGGACCTAGTGGCCGCATGGTTAAGTGCGGCCGCGGGGGCCTTGGACCGAGTCGCGCCCTTGCGGCCTCTCTTGCGGCGGCGAATCACCCAGGCTCCTTGGTTTACCGAGGAGCTTCGGGGGATGAAACGCCACAAGAGATGCCTAGAGAGCAGATGGAGATCCTCTCGCTCCGAAGCCGACCGAACACTAGTGAGAACCCATATTAGGGCTTACTTAGTGGCGATAAGGGTGGCCAAACGTGAGTATTGTGCCACCCTTATTGCATCCGCAGATAACCGCCCTGCCGCCCTGTTTGGGGTGACCCGCTCCCTCCTTCATCAGAGGCCGCGGGAAGCCCCTCTGCAAGGGCGAGCAGAGGAATTTGGGATTTATCTGCAGGAGAAAATCACTCGGATTCGGAATGAGCTACCCTCCATCGACAGTGGTCCTGTGGGACTGTCCGAGACTAGTCTTGAGGTTCCTTCTTGGGAGGAGTTTGACTTTGTTACCACCGAGGATATGGACAGGTTGTCAAGGAAACTTAGGGCGACCACATGTTTATTGGACCCGTGTCCCTCCTGGCTTGTACTGGCATCCTGGGAGACGACACGAGGCTGGCTCCAGGGCATTGTCAACGCATCTTTGAGTGAGGGGTCCTTGCCTGCCGTCTTGAAAGAGGCGGTAGTGAGGCCCCTCCTCAAGAAGCCGTCCCTGGACCCAGCTTTATTAGAGAACTATCGTCCGGTCTCCAACCTTCACTTTTTGGTGAAGGTTGTCGAGAGTGTGGTAGCCCAACAGTTTCCGCGACACCTGGAGGAAGTTGATTATCTAGACCCGCGCCAGTCCGGCTTCCGACCCGGTCACAGCACCGAGACGGCATTGGTCGCGTTGGTTGATGATCTCTGGAGGGCGCGGGATAGAGGTTATTCCTCTATCCTAGTCCTATTAGACCTCTCGGCGGCTTTTGATACCATCGACCATGGTATCCTATTGCACCGACTGGGGGGGTTGGGGTTGGGAGGCACCGTTTTGCGGTGGTTCTCATCCTACCTCTCTGGTCGGTCGCAATATGTGTTGACGGGAGGGCAGAGGTCGACCTCGAGGCCTCTCTTATGTGGGGTTCCTCAGGGGTCGGTCCTCTCGCCCCTCCTTTTCAACACATATATGAAGCCGCTGGGTGAGATCATCCGTGGTTTTGGGGTGGAGTACCATCTGTACGCTGATGACACCCAGCTGTACATATCCACCCCAAACCACCCCAACGATGCCGCCGAAGTGCTGTCCCGGTGTTTGGAGGCCGTACGGATCTGGATGGGTGGTAACAAACTCAAGCTCAACCCTGCCAAGACCCGGTTCAGCCAGATTACACCAACTCTGGCCATTGGGGGCGAAACACTGGCCCCCGTGGAGAGGGCGCGCAATTTGGGTGTCCTCCTGGATTCCCGGCTGTCCATGGAGGACCATGTGGCGGCCGTGGCCAGGGGGGCGTTTCATCAGGTACGCCTGATGCGCCAATTGCGCCCCTTACTGGACCGGGCTGCCCTTCGCACAGTCACTCAAGCTCTCGTGACGTCCCGACTCGACTACTGTAATGCTCTCTACATGGGGCTTCCCTTGAGGTGCACTCGAAAGCTACAGCTAGTCCAAAACGCAGCCGCGCGGGTGATTATGGGAGCCACTAGATGCTCCCACATAACACCGATCCTGCGCGAGCTGCATTGGCTTCCTGTGGTTTTTCGAGTGCGCTTCAAGGTTTTGACAACTATCTTTAAAGCGCTCCATGGCTCGGGGCCTAGTTATATGCGAGACCGCCTCCTGCCCCATACATCCCTTAGACCGATACGCTCCCACAGAGAGGGCCTTCTCAGGGTGCCGTCGGCCGGACAATGCCGACTGGCGACACCCAGGGGAAGAGCCTTCTCTGTGGCGGGCCCAGCCCTTTGGAATGACCTACCCCCTGAATTACGTACCATCACCGACCTCCGCCTCTTCCGCCAATGTCTTAAGACATATTTGTTTCAACAAGCCGGCCTAGCCTAACCTCCCATGGGGACTTTTAGGTAGTTTTAAATTGGGTTTTTAAAATTTGGTTTTAGCGCAGGATAGGTTATTTAATAGTTTTTTAAATTATATTTATTGTATTTTGTATGTTTTTAAATTTTCCTGTGCGCCGCCCTGGGTCCTTCGTGGAGAAGGGCGGGATATAAATTTAAATAAATAAATAAATAAATAAATAGTCCAATCCCCTGCCCAAGAAGGAGACCTTACATCTGCCTCTACCTAGGATTGAACTCACAACCTCCTGATTGGGAGGTTAGAGCTCCACCTGTAGGCCACAGCAGCATTTGAAGCTTTTAAATGCTGCTGTGGCAGCTTTTCAGAATCATTTTGAAAGTGTACAAGCCCTGTTACTCAATTTTACTTTTTTTTAAAAAAAAAAATTGAAATTAATGGAGGTAGCCCTCCACTTATGATTATTTAATGATAGTTTGATGTTATGACAGCACTGGGGGGGAAAAATGTTACACCACCCATCCTCAAAGTTTCAACCTTGCACCATCCTTCACAGTCATATGATCTCAATTCACCTACTCATTTACAATGGTTGTAACATCTTACGATAACTTGGGTCATATCAGGATTTTTATCCACCAGGCCGGTCAAGAGATTTTAACACCTGAAGTAGAACATTCTGCATTCCTTGGCAATAAAAATGCAAACCCAATATATTTCAGAATCTGAACTCTTCTCTGCACTCAAAATTGGCTAAGATCATAGTTTTATTCTACCTACCAGAGTAGAAATATTCTCTATATTCTTTAATACCTTTGTGTTTTGTCCATGCTAGCTAGTCCATGGGGAGAAGCAGACTTCTGACTTTAGTTTAGTTTAGTTTAGTTTAGTTTAGTTTAGTTTAGTTTAGTTTAGTTTAGTTTAGTTTAGTTTAGTTTAGTTTAGTTTAGTTTAGTTTAGTTTAGTTTAGTTTAGTTTAGTTTAGTTTAGTGGTTTTTTATACCATCCTACTCCCAAAGGACTCAGCCAGAATAAAAACAAATATACAAAAGTTAAAAAGCTTTTAAAAACATATTCAACCTGGCCGAAACGTGAAAAAAAACCCCAAACTAACCCTGATTAAAATTAATAAAAATATGAATTTAAAAATCATGTTTTATGCCAGCCCGCTTGTTGGGAAAAAAAGGTTTTAAGAGCACGGCAGAAGGTGCGTAAGTCAGGGATAGTTCTTAATTCCGGGGGCCATTCGTTCCAGAGGACAGGTGCTCCCACGGAGAAGGCTCTCCCCCTGGATATCGCCAGTTGACATTGTCTACCTGACGGCACCATAAGGAGACCCTCTCTATGGGAGCGTACTGGCCGGTGGGAGGCTCTCGGTGGCAGAAGGTGATCTCGTAAGTACCCAGGTCCTAAGCCATGGAGCGCTTTAAAGATAGTAACCAACACCTTTAATCGCACCGGAAAACCACCGGAAGCCAATGCAGCTAGCGCAGGAGGGGTGTTACATGGGAGCGTCGCGTCGCCCCCATAATCACCCATGTGGTTGCATTCTGCACTAGTTGGGGCCTTCGGGTGCTCTTCAACGGAAGCCCCATGTAGAGAGTTATCTCTAACCTATATATGGACAAACTGGTGCTGATTTAGTTGTTAGGTTTGATGTGACGTGTTTCAATTAGAAAGCAATGAAAATCCAGCTCCCTCTTTTAAAATGTTTTTATTGCACAATACAGCATCTACAGTAATTCCTGGTTTAATGGACATAAGACCATGGTGGTGCAGTGCTTAGAATGCAGTATTGCAGGCTAATTCTGCCAACTGCCAACAGTTCAATTCGCACAAGCTGAAGGTTGACTCAACCTTCCATCCTTCCAAGGTTGGTAAAATGAAGATCCAGATTGTTAGGGCCATAGGCAGACTCTGTAAATCGCTTAGAGTGGACCATAAAGCACTATGAAATAGTGTATAGTCTAAGTGCTATTGCTATTACTGTCTCCCATCCATGGTGTCCACTCTTGCATGCATGGCTAGTTCTCCATGATATTTTAGATCCACTTGTTAAGGAGATTTGAAGGACATATTACAAAACTGAACTGGTCCCCAGGATATAATAAAGATACACCCAATAAAGGCACTTGATTAGATCTTTCTGGCGGGAGGACAGCTCTAAAGTAGGATAAGAAACTGAGCTCTGGTACAGAGGTGACCATGATGGGAGAAGAGATGCCAACGTAATAAGTTGTCAGACAAGCTGGGGCAGAAGTTTTATGGGAGCAGAGAAGAAGTCAGAAAGACCAGCTTGGCCAGAAATTACTAGAGTCACTCCATTCTTTTTCTTTCTCGGAGTGAATGTTTTCACTCCACTCGTGGGAAATAAAACAAAGTCTTTCAAGCGTTTTAAGAAAAGTTGGTGATATTTTTTTTTCAGCACAGCAACAGTCAGAATAACGGATTGAGTTGAGACCACTTCCGTGTTCAAGATTAAATCTATGGCCCCATGCCCTCGTGTCAGCAAGTGTCAGGGTCCTGTCCTTTACTAGCTCATACAAGTCACTTCAAATAGCTAATAAGTATCACATCCTAAGGCAGAGACCAGTGCTGGAGCATTCACAACTTCTGGAGGCAAGCTGTTCCACTGATTAATTATTCTAAATGTCAGGAAATTTCTCCTAAGCTGCTTCTCTCCTTGATTAATTTCCACCCATTGCTTCTTGTTCTGCCCTAAGGTGCTTTGGAGAATAGCTTGACTCCCTCTTCTTTGGGGCAACCCCTGAGATATCGAAACACTGCTATCATGTCTCCCCTGGTCCTTCTTTTCAGTAAACTAGACAGACCCAATTCCTGCAACCGTTCTTCATATGTTTTAGCCTAATCAATTTTGTTGTTCTTCTCTGCACTCTTTCCAGAGTCTCCACATCCTGAGGTAAAGATGTTACATATATAAAAGGTAATATATACATAAAGTTTGTGGAAGTGCCCCTAGAATCCATAAACCACATTCACACACAAACCCTGGATTCCCATTGTGTAGGTGTATTCAACAATTAGGCTGGAAAGTTTAAAGGACTGCTGTTTGTGATTTTATTTTATTTTTTGCTTAGGAAAAGAGCCAAGTGCTTTTTTGAAGGAGAAAGATAGAAAAATACCAGTAGGGGGGAAAAAACCACCCAGCTTTCCAAACACATCACACAAATATCCATTGTTTCCTATTATCAACTCACCATTGTGTGGCTCTGGTTCTTTTTAAAAAATTTCCATTGCCAGCTGCTTTCTTTTCCCTTGCATTTTCTCCTGTCTTCCCCTTTCCCCAGTGGCAATGGGCCACATCATCCCCATCTTGTTAAATGACAAACCGGGAGCTGAAATAATGAAGCTATTTGGCCTTTAAAAGGCCCACGAGCTGCAACTGCATCTGATGGCCCCAGGCACTTAAATTTGGGCAGAGCTGAATTAACGAATAATCAAACATCATTTTTGTGGGAGGAAAAGGCTAACGCATTAAGTAAAGCCACTATCAGACATGCACCTGGTTGCATTTGCTTCTTAAAGCTCAACATGTTTAGAGGGCAGCTTTAGGGTGACGAATTAATTTATTTTCCAAAGGAAAGTTCTCTATTTTTTCTGGCTATCATGGGATGCTCCTGTGCAGAGGTGGGCTTCAAAAATCTCAGCAACGGGTTCTCTGCCCGGTTGCTGTCTGGGCGTGGCCTAGTCAACCTCATGCACCATGGTGGGGGAGCCATTTTTGCCTTCCTCAAGCCTCTGGGCAGGCAAAAACTGCCACCCCAGAACTCCAGAGGTCTTTTGGAACTTCCAGGAGGCCCGTTTTTCGCCCTGTCTGAGGCGTCGCACGGGCCCTGCACTTACCTCACATCCAAAATAGGCTCCTGGGAGGGGTGGAGTGGGTGGGGCCAGCCAGGGGTGGGATTTGGAGGTTCTCCAAACTGGCCATAACATTAGCTATAGGTTCTCCCAACCTCGGGCGAACCCATAGCAGTCTGGTCCTGTGTCTGAAGATACTAATTTGTTTGAAGGGTTGGACAGTCTAAATCCAGATTAAAGAGGCAGGGATGTCAAACTGGCAGCCCGCAGGCCAGATGCTTCACACAGAGGCCATGCCCACCCCAGCGTCACAAATGGGAAGAGTGTTGGGAAATGTCGTGTGGTGTCAATGTGACGCAGTGAGTTTGACATCTGAGAGATAAAGAAACAGAAAGGAAGTAGACCAGAAGCAGGCAACATCTTACATCACTATCTTTTAGCAAGGGACAATTTCATAGTATTTTCTTTGAAATGATATCTATTTCTTATACACCTGATTTTACATTTACATGCACAAATGTACCTACAGGCATGATTTGCTCTCTGGTGCTTTGGCAGCAAAGGCCCTGTAAGAGATGGCTAGGCAGAGTCTAAGGGAGGAGTCAAATACATCATCAGTCATGAATCCCTTTGCGGCCACAAGAGATCGTCTCTGTGGTCATGTGGCCAGCATGACTAAACGTCAAAGGTACACAGAACGCTGTTACTTTCCTACCAAAGGTGGTTCCTATTTTTCTGTTTGCATTTTTACATGCTTTGGAACTGCTAGGTTGACAGAAGCTGGGACACGTAACGAGAGCTCACTCTGTTACGCTGCACTAGGGATTCGAACTGCCAACTTTTCTGATCGACAAACTCAGGATCTTAGCCACTGAACCGCTTAGCCACTGATCCCTCCTTGATGTACTCTTGTTTATTTTGAGAAAGCAGTGGAGTAAACTCTATGACTCTAAGAAGACTAAATACTTGAGGCCAGAGAGCTGCCATGACATCATGTACTCCGTCTGCCTTATGACTCACACAAAGGTGCAGAAGTGATTTCAAAACAGTTTTGTTAAGTACACTAAATAAAGAGCACTATAAAGAGAACCCTAAATACAGAGAACTATCGGGATTCCTGTGTGGTTTAGATTATGAGTAACCATTCTTTTATTTATTTTTCTGCTTTGTCACTGTATACTCTGTCAACATAAAGAAAGGACATACAACAGAAGAGTGATCATGAGAGGACGGAAGATTGAACGCTGTCTTTGAACACCTGTAAAAAAGGAAGGAGAGACTATAAGCCAGAGGTCTTCAAACTTGGCAACTTTAAGTTGTATGTAACACCTCTCCTGCGCGAGCTGCACTGGCTGCCGGTAGCCTTCTGGGTGCGTTTCAAGGTTTTAGTGACCATCTTTAAAGCGCTCCATGGCAGTGGGCCTGGTTACTTGCAGGACCGCCTTCTACCGCATACCTCCACTCGACTTGTCCGCTCCCACAGGGAGGGCCTCCTTAGGGTGCCATCCGCTGGACAATGCTGGCTGGCGATGCCCAGGGGAAGAGCCTTCTCTGTGGCAGGTCCCACCCTCTGGAATGACCTCTCCCCAGACCTCCGGACTATCACCGGCCTTTGCCTCTTCCGCCAGACTCTAAAAACATATTTCTTCCATATGGCCGGCCTGGCATAGCTGCTACAACCATGTTATTTTAGAGTTGGGTTTTAAATTAATTGTCTCCTCTTTTAGCACGGGTGAAATGATTTAATTGTAGTTTTAAATTTTAAATTTTTGTATAATTTTGTATTGCTGTATTTTTGGATTTTAAGTTCCTGTGCGCCGCCCTGAGTCCCTTTTGGGAGATAGGGCGGGATAGAAATCTAATAAATGAAATGAAATGAAATGAAGACTATGCTGGCTGGAGAATTCTGGGAGTTGAAGTCCACAAGTCTCAAAGTTGCCTACTTTGGGGACCCCTGTTATAAGCAGACAGAATACAGAAATTTGAAAGGAATCTATGGTATGATACAGAAGTGGTATTCTATTGGTTAACCCTGGTTTGGGCAAACCAGTAGTGGCAGTGGTGGGAGGCTCCTCCCACCTGCCCAGACATCATCACGGACGCATGCACAGAAGCATCACGCATGAGCTCCCTGTTCCGAACCGGTAGCAAAAGTAAGAGGATTTCATGACTGATATGATTGGGATATTTGTATTGTCCCAAATGATGGTCAAGCAAGCCTCCAAAGAAGCAAGCCCAAATTCTAGGCACCACAGAGGCTGGTGTCACAAAGAGGAACCTAAACATAGCTCTGAAGAAAAAGTGTTGGTATATGACTAGGACCAATTGAAAAACACACACCATTAACCCACATTTGTGCATGCAGAATCGTTCGAATGATTCACTGATCACTGTTATAGCTTGGTACAAGCATCGCAATAGATATGTGGCTATGGGGACTCAAGTCAACAAACACTAAGCTTATGGGTGCATTTTGATCCCTCAAATATACATATCACTCCGCCACCGTCATAAATCAGTATTATCTTACTCTACAGCAGAGATGGTATTCAGCCGGTTCACACCGGTCCATGCAAACCAGTGTTGGCCATTTTTCCAAAGTCGGAGAACTGGTAGCAATGGCGAGCTGGTCACGTTCCTAAACTGGCCCCTCTGTCGCCGCTCACTTGCCCTGCCACCCTGATGCCCGATGCTCATTGGACACTCACACGGCCCGTTCGAGCGCTATATACAGTATGCCTTTGCTACACAGCCCAGCCCCCAGCTACACACCTCGCCAGTCACCTCTGCTTTCTCCCCATTTTGGGAGGGAAAGAAATTGTAGATACCTCCTAATTATTTTTAAAGCTTTATTTCTCTCCTTGGCTAAAATCTTAGCTACTTCTCTACTATTTCAATAGCAGGATGGATGGAAACTGATCAAGGAGAGATTCAACCTGGAAATGAGAAGAAATTTTCTGACAGTGAGAACAATCAACCAAGGGAACATCTTATCTTGTGGGAGCTTCGCTACTGGAAGCTTTCAAGAAGAGACTGGACTGTCATTTGTCAGAAATGATGTAGGGTCTCCTGCTTGGGCAGGGGTGGAGGTTGGTTGGATGACCTGTAAGATCTGTTAATCTGCTAGTGTGGGTGATTTGCATCTCTGCTTAAGAACCATTATATTATGGACCAGGGAGCTTTAATCGAGACTAGAATTTACACATAAGAATATACTGGGTGCGTCAAGACCCACAAGGAGCTCACAATAAAAAAAATGTTGTTGTTTTGTTGTGGTGGTCATTGTTGTTTTGCATTTCTTGTTGTTCTGGAGCGGTTCCAGCTCTTTAAAAAGTCCTTTTTCTTCAGTGAAACTCTAGTACACATCACCGCATTAATAAATAAATAAAGGAGCTACAAAGCAAATTGCTGTTGGGCGATAAAACTCTAGAAGGAAAATAAAGCAGTGCAGCAAATAAACTTATTTAAAGCACACTGCAGGCAGATAATAGCAGCGTCAGTCTCATATACAAGATACTCCTGGTTTATTCATATTCCAAATTCTGTTACTTGCATTTTAAAGATATGAAGGAGTACACCTTAGAAAGAGATGGGGGAAGCAACAGAGTCCGTTCAGATGTCATAAGAATGGTGTAAATAAAAATAAGGCAGGACTACTGAGAGTAGTGGTAATATTTCTGAGTAAAATCATTGCGATTGAACTTCTGGAAAGTCTTTGGGAGCCCTTATTTTCTGAGCTCTCAGACTGATCGAACTCAAAAGCCAGAATTAAAGGATAGAAAAGCCAAGAAAAAAAGCTTGTTATAACATTTCGCATAACCAGTATAATCACTGAACAAAGTTTTGCAAAATGACGATCTTGGATTAATTACATATCAAATAGCCACATTCACTCATTCTTCTTGTTTCTTCCTAGAATTGTTAACAGCTTTTAAAATTTCTTTTAGAGTCTTGATTCATTTGCACTTTTGCAAAAGGTGTCCACTTTCTAGTTTATTTGGTTTTTCTATTCAACAGATCTTGTTGCTCAGGCCTTCTTCCTTGCTCAAGAGATTTATGTAAATTTAGGGCATTCTGCCTTTGAGAAAAACAAGGAGTTTTTTTTTTTAACTTTGTAGTCATTCTGTTCACAAATAGGCAGAAGAGAATATTGGTACAAAAAGAGTAGAAAATCAAAGAAAGCCAGTTTTGACTTTGAGTTTTATTGGTTTTTTTATACCGTCCTACTCCCGAAGGACTCAGGGCGGTGTACAGCCAGAATAAAAACAAATATATAAAAGTTTAAAAAGTTTTTAAAAGACGTATTAAACTTTGACCTAAAAGTGGGAAAAAAACCCCAACCAACCCTGATTAAAATTAATAAAAATATGAATATAAAAATCATGTTTTACGCTAGCCCGGCTTGTTGGAAGAAAAAAGTTTTGAGAGCACGGCGGAAGGTGCGTAAGTCAGGGCTAGTTCTTAATTCCAGGGGCCATTCGTTCCAGAGGACAGGTGCTTCCACAGAGAAGGCTCTCCCCCTGGGTGTCGCCAGTCGACATTGTTTAGCCGACAGCACCATGAGGAGACCCTCTCTATGGGAGCGTACTGGCCGGTGGGAGGCTCTTGGTGGCAGAAGGCGATCTCACAAGTACCCAGGTCCTAAGCCATGGAGCGCTTTAAAGATGGTAACCAACACCTTGAATCGCACGCGGAAAACCACTGGAAGCCAGTGCAGCTCGCGCAGGAGGGGTGTTACATGGGAGCGTCGTGTCACACCCATAAGTTTTGTGTTAGTTGATATTGAAAGATAGCATTAATACAATGCAGCAACTTAGATAAGGGAATCAGTGGTGAGATTCATTTTTTTTTGCTACTGGTTCTGGGGGCGTGGCTTGGTGGGCATGGCATGGCGTGGCGTGGCGTGGCATGGCGTGGCTTGGTGGGCATGGCAGGGAAAGGATACTATAAAATCTCCATTCCTACCCCACTCCAGGGGAAAGTTACTGCAAAATCCCCATTTCCTCCCGATCAGCTGAGACTCAGGAGGCAGAGAAGAGATGGGGGCAGGGCCAGAGGTGGGTTGCTACCAGTTCACACCATTTTGGGTGAACCGGTAGTAGAATGTTGGTCTGAGTCGCAGAACCTGCGGTGACCCAGGCTGCCCACACCTCCGAACTAGTTCCCCGATCACCGCTGCTGAGATCAGATGGTATCTTAAAGGCTGTAGATTAAACATTTCTCATTCTTCTCATATAAGATTGCACTCTGAATGTACAATTCTAAAGAATAAACATGCACGCATAGCTTGAGTTACCAGCAAACTTTGCCATTTAGTATATCATGATAGTCACCAAGTCTTCTACCAGGCCATCCAGCTACCTGAGGATGATGGGAGTTATCCAGTAGAGCTGACAAGCATCCAACTCAAGACGACTAGCTGTCAAAGCATTGGCTCTGCAACAGTGTGCTGGCACTACTGCAAAATTGATCTGTGAGTTCCAATAAGTTTGCCAGTTCAGAATAAATAGCAGATAAATAAGAATGCAGCAAGCTCCTTCCAGCAGAAGAAAATACCTGCAACTCAGGGTTAGTGTTAGTACTTAGTGCTCTCTGAGCTTGTGGACATTCCATTACCCAAGTAGTAATATCATCAGTGTGGGTGGGGGCTTTGCTTCTCGTTTATATGCAGCATTTGCCCTGGGGTGGGCTGCTTTTCCTTTGTCCCATGAAAGATTGGCACCAGCGGTGGGTTGCTCCTGGTTCAGCCTGGTTTGGCCAAAGTAGAATTCAGGCCTGGGTCGCAGAACCAGCAGTGACCCAGGTTGCCACGGTCCTGAACTGGTTCCCTCACCGCTGTTGGGCTGCCGCCATTTTGGGTTTTAGTGACTGCGTGCTCAGTTCACTGTTAATTGTTCTGTGCATGTGCGAAGAACAATTTAACGTTGAACAGCACGTGCATGCGTTGCAAACCGGTAGTAAAACTGGCAGCAACCCACCCCTGATGGGCAGACATTATACACTCAAAACCCATGGAGGTTTTCAAAAGTTGCAGATTCTGTGAAATTAATTTTTTTTTTTTTTAAAAGGATTGTTTGGAATTGCATATTAAATTAGACCTTTGCTTTTCCTAGCAGGATGTTTACAGGCACGGTTTCCTTCAGTACGATAGGCTGCAAGGTAGGAGTGGAGAAGCAGTCGCTGCAGTTTCTAAACCAAGATTTTTACGCTTCGTCTAAACTTAGAAACGTAAGGCCAAAAGCCTGCACTTCCCGCTGATGTGGAAAGGAGCCAAAACAATGCTCTGCTGGGCCACACAGACAGAGCACATGGCTTTTTTCACAGCCCTGGTGCTAACTGATGTTTTGCCCATGTTCCGTTTGATATCATGCAGCTTTGTTTTCAGAACAAGCTTTGCGCGTCTGCGAAGCCTTTGATTTTCTTGGGCCATTGTTTTGTTTTTCATCTCAAGATGTACCGTTTAATCTTTTCCATTCAGGTGCCAGCAGCCCGGTGGGCAAACTACTAAGGAAGAAACTCTTCAAAGATGGGACTGTAAACAGACACTTGTTGCCCACAGACCACCTGGGGTCTTAGACGTGTTTATTTAGTTAGTTATTAAAGGAGACCAATTAAATCAATACAATTGTCTAGTCATATGCCACTGACTTGTTTTCCTATCCCAGTAACATTCACAGTAATTAAACCAAAAAGAAAAGGAAGATTATTGTCATAATAATCGTACCATCGTACCATCACGGACCTTCGCCTCTTCCGGCGAACATTAAAGACTTACTTTTTTCATGCGGCCGGCCTGGCATAGTGTGTTTTTACTATCATTTTAATAGGGTTTCTTATTATTTTAACACAGGTTAAATTTATTTAATTTAATTTTAAATTTATCTATTGACTGTATTTATATGTATTTTATCCTTTATTATTCCTGTGCACCGCCCTGAGTCCCTACGGGAGAGAGGGCGGTATACAAATCAAATTAATAATAATAAACAACTAATAATTCCTAAGTATATAGAAATTTGCCGCTTTAGAAGTTTCAACTTCTCCCGTTTTATTATTTCCGACAGAAAGGTCTTCTCTGTGCATTTTTTTACAAGTCAGGGTTTTAAATGTCTTCCAAAAAGGAATAGACAAAAATGATGCACGTGACAGCTAAAAATTGCCCATAGCTTTCCTGGCAATGGATTGAGAAATATTTCTTCATCTCTTCTTGCATAATCATTTTTGACGCATTCTTTGTTCCAGCAGTGTTGTTTTCATCAAATCACAAATCCTGGGGAATTGTGGAAATCTCTCTCTCTCTCTTTTTTTTTTTTTTTGTCCCTTTTCAGAAGCTATTGCCGGTAATCACTGAAGAGAACATATTTCAAAATGCAGCTTTTATTAGCTAATATCCCTCTTAGCCGTTATACAGGTTTCCTGTATAATTCCCAGCAAGCCGGCTGTTGACAGCCAACAGTTGATGGATTTCACCTGACATAAAAAGCTAACTTGAAATGGGAGGGGAGAAGATCTAAGTCACACTGACTTACTTACTAGGTGTTTCTGTATAATTAAAAGTCCATCATGGATAGGCATGTGAAATAGAATAGCAACATTCATTGCTCAAATGTAAAACCAATGTACCAGCCAATTGTATGGTACCTGGAAACCTGCAGGATACACCCAAGATGTTATATTTTAGATCTATATCCTAGACTTCTTTCTTTAAGAAAAGAATTAAACTATAGAAATGTTTAGCACTTCCTTAATGGTATTTCCTTTTCTCCTTTTTCCAGAACTGACTTTACTATTGGTTGCTTGTTTGGTTTTAGTAGTTCAACAATGATCCTTTCAGGTGCTAAAAATCCCTCCTACTTTTATTGTGATGTTTCATTGTCTGTTGTTTTATTTTAAGTGACTTGAATTCAGTTTTCCTCTGAACACTAGGAAAGATGAAACACGGTATCCAATTTTTCACCTTTGACCTTCCTGTTTTGATGGGAAAGAACCTGAAGGGGAGGTAATATGTTTGGTTAATCAAGGGTGTGCGTACACACACACACACACACACACACAGATAGATTTTTTCTATAGATTTCCTCTATCCCCCTATCCACATGTGGTGGTCACAGAAATCAAAATGGCACAGCTAATGTCAACACAGTTTGGTCCTAGAACAGTTGTTACCTACACTTGTCCAAGTGAACAAGTGACATCCTAAGCCAGTGTTTCACAACCTTGGCAGCTTTAAGATGTGTGGACTTGAACTCCCAGAATCCCCAGCAAGACTGGCTGAGGATTTCTGGGAATTGAAGTCCATGCATCTTAAATTTCCCAAGGTTGAGAAAAACTGTCCTAAGCTCTTTGGAACAGCATGGGAGCCAGGAGTGTGTCTGTGGGGCTTTGCAGAATTTTCATTCCTGCAAATACATAACAAAGTTATTTATGGATGTCTATTAGGATTAACCAGATGAAAGTAGCCTCTTCAGAAGATTATTTAGGATGTCAACAGTATGAAGACGTATTCTATGTATCTTCTCTTTAAAAATAGCTATTGGCCATTTCTTTACATATTCCCTGAGTACTAGTTATTAGTTTTTAAAATATGGATAGAAGTATAAATTAAAAGTAACGATGTAGATCTGCAAATAACTGGCTGTCCCATGCATTTCCAATCTAAAAATCTGGTAGCCTAGGCCCTCCCTGAAGACACTTCGTGAAGACAAGATCAAGATTTCTATGAGTGATTGGTTTGATTGTCAAAATGTTTTTATTGCTAAGCAAATCTTCCTTTTCTATGACTTTCTTCTGTATGATAAACTACTAGCATGCATATTTCTGTCATATTTCCCTCCAGTCTTATTTTTTCAAAGCTAAATATATATACTATAGACATCCACATCAAACTACAACTACCCCTGGCTCCCACGCTCTTCCAAACAGCTTAGGACAATGTTTCACAACCGTGGCAGATTTAAGATGCATGGACTTCGATGCAACGATGAAAAAAATGATGAAGCACAAATGATGGCCCCACAATATAAACCATAGTCTTGTGTATTTGGTCTTGATATTAAACACCAGAAATAAGTCATGAAGTTTGTATTGTTATATTACAATGTATCACCTGGTGCCTACAGACACCTGAGTAAACAGCTCCAACTCACCCAATCCTGACATAAGACTTAATTTCTGATATCATTCTTGTTGCTCTTTTTTCCCGACTCCATCCCACTCTGTCTTCTTAATGTGCTTTCCATACATTGGGTGGGATCTCACCAACACAGAATAAAATAGTTATTATATATAGATAGACTGGAGGCTAAAACGTATGAGGAACGGTGGCAGGAACTGGGTATGTCTAGTTTAATGAAAAGAAGAACCAGGGGAGACATGATAGCAGTCTTCTGATATCTCAGAGGCTGCCACAAAGAAGAGGGAGTCAAACTATTCTCCAAAGCACCTGAGGGTAGAACAAGAAGCAATGGGTGGAAACTAATCAAGGAGAGAAGCAACTTAGAACTGAGGAGAAATTTCCTGACAGTTAGAACAATTAATCAGTGGAACAGAAGTTGCCTCCAGAAGTTGTGGATGCCCCAACACTGCAAGTCTTCAAGAAGGATAGCCATTTGTCTGAAACTGTATAGGGTTTCCTGCCTAGGCAGGGGGTTGGACTAGAAGACCTCCAAGGTCCCTTCCAACTCTGCTATTGTATTATTATTGTATTATAGTTAGTTCCCAGTATTTCTGAAGCTATCCTCCTGCTGTTAGACTGTAAACTTGTACTTGCCTATTAGGCAGCCAATGTTGATTGGTATTTAGTGTAGAATCAGCTGCTTTTGCAACACTTTCCAAAATTATGGTGGGAAGTGTCATCGCACTTCCTACCTCCATTCCATGGTTTTGCCAAATTATCATGAAATAGGATGTACCAGAATCAAAACAGATATGAAATTATTCCCAGGTATGAAATCAGTCTCAGTAATATTCAATTGGTAAATATTACTATGGCACTCCACTCTACCCATTATGACAAACGCATACACACACTTAAGCATTATGTGTGATGTGTGTACATGCACACACAGATGCACAAATATCCTGATAAGATGCACTGATTTTTTTTTAATGTGTCCAAGCTACTGGGGGAATAATGTCAAGTTTGCTTTAACTCTCACTGATTTCAAATGACTAGTCCAGAGGAAATTCTTAACTCATTTTAACCTTCGTTTTCAGGTTGCTGTATGTGCTGATAATTTATTTAAAAAAACTTATGCAAAAGATGCATCTTTATTTGCTAGATTTTCCTCTTTACTGTTCCTTCCTGCTTTTCTGCCCTTCTGGAGACAGGCCCATTTTCATTATCATCCAAGTTCTGAAGTTCTTCAGTGGCCAAGACTTTGAGCTTTTAAAATATATGGTACTTTTCCTGAACTGACACTTGCACTGACTCTCTCTTTTCTCCTAATCCTTATGGATATCATTTATGTCTTGTTCAGTGCTATCTAATTTCTGGCCACCTTTCCAACAACCCAATCATAGCCAATTATGGTCATTATCTTCTAGCGATTTAAAAAAAGGGAACTTTTATGACCATATTATATTTTTTTCCCCTCCTTCAGCACGCTCTTCCTATCTCATGTGGCAGTTTTCTAATAAATTGCTTTGCCCACATACACAAACATACCTGGAAACTCTTCTATAAAAATAATGCAATATGACAGCCGATTATGTCTCTATGTAAAGTTTCAAAAAGGAACCTTCTGTATGCTAATTTTTTTTGTTTTGTTTTATGCCTCACCGCTCCTTTCATATTATAGCAAATATCCATAGAAATCATCTTTCAAACCTTGGATTGTAATTAAGCTGAATCAGCTGCCATTGAGATGGAACCGTTCACAGGGTGTTTATACTGATAACTTAATGACTTTGGAGTGATAGAATGTCATCGTGTATCTCTCTTTTATCATCTTTACATGATGTTCGTCCATCATGTTTCAAGAAGACTTTTTTTTTATTTTATCAAATTTATACCCCGCCCTTCTCCTTGTTAGGACCCAGGGCGGTGCACAGGCATTATATAAAACCATAAATACAATATACATCAATTAAAAATATATTAAAGTAATTAACCCATGCTAAAACCCATTATTAAAACCGTAACCAAATTATAATTTATATTTAAAAAGTCAGAAGCGGGCGGCTATCCTAGGCCGGCTTGTTGGAATAAGTACGTCTTAAGACGTTGGCGGAAGAGGCGGAGGTCCGAGGTAGTGCGAAGGTCGGGGGGTAGGTCATTCCAGAGGGCCAGGCCCGCCACAGAGAAGGCTCTTCCCCTGGGTGTCGCCAGCAGGCATTGCCCAGCCGACGGCACCCGGAGAAGGCCCGCTCTGTGGGAGCGGACCGGACGAAGGGATGTATGGGGCAGGAGGCGGTCTCATATATAGCTAGGCCCCGAGCCATGGAGCGATTTAAAGATGGTAGTCAACACCTTGAAGCGCACTCGAAAGGCCACAGGCAGCCAGTGCAGCTCGCGCAGGAGAGGTGTTACGTGGGCTTGCCTTGAGGCACCCATAACCACCCGCGCGGCCGCATTCTGCACTAACTGTAGCTTTCGAGTGCACCTCAAGGGGAGCCCCATGTAGAGAGCGTTACTTTGACATCTAACAGGTTGTGGGCTGTCCATGATGTGTCCGCAGGTGGCGGTAAGGTCTACACGGGCATGAAATGTTCTACCACATGTAGGGCAGACATGTGTGGGCACCATTGTTACAGCATTGTTGCAGCTCTGGCTTTGCGGAGTGCCTCGCTTCTCTTGTGCTATGGTGGTTCTTCTGTTCTCAGTTGTCTAGCAGCCTTGCTGGATCCAGTGTGTGCCACGTTGATCGATCTTGTGCCAGGGTTTCCCAGGAGGTGGTCAATTTCCAGGGACTTGAAGGAGCCTTTCAACATGTCTTTGTATCATTTCCTTTGTCGCCCATGCAATAGTGTTCCTTGAGAGGAGCTGTTTGGGGATGTGATGATCTGGCATCCTCGCAATATGGCCCAGCGTGTCTGGACTTTCATCAGCAGGGTATGAAACAGTGGTGGGTTTCTGCAGGCTTGCACCTACTCGCAAGAGCCCGATGGTGAAATTTAGAGAGCCGGTGAGAGAGGGTTCCACCAACGGAGCCAGAAGTAAGTCTGGCCTGTGGCTGCCAGTAACCCAATGGGAATGAAAGGAAAGGAAGGCAGAAAGTAAGGAAAGAAAGAAAGAAAGAAAGAAAGAAAGAAAGAAAGAAAGAAAGAAAGAAAGAAAGAAAGAAAGAAAGAGAATTTATCATCACAGTTGAGCCCAAAATTTTGGTTGCTAAGCAAGAGCGTTTTTAAATGAGTTTCACCACATTTTAAAAGGTGGCCACTCCCACCCTGTCACATGACTGCCAAGCCACACCCACAAAATAGGCCACACCTAGAGAGTAGGTTCTAAAAAAATTTGAAACCCACCACTGGTATGAAATGATGTCAGGCCTGCTCTGGAGAGAACCTCTGTGTCTGGCACCTTGTCCTGTCACTATATTCTATGGAGGCAGGTGTTGTGGAAGTGGTTCAATTGCCTAGCGCAGGGGTCTGCAAAGTTGGCTCTTTTAAGACTGGTGGACTTCAACTCCCAGAGTTCCCCAGCCAGCATAGCTGGCTGGGGAACTCTGGGAGTTGAAGTCCACCAGTCTTAAAAGAGCCAACTTTGCAGACCCCTGGCCTAGCATGCCTTCTGTAAACAGTCCACGTCTCGCTGGCAAACATCAGGGTCATTAGCATTACTGTTCGGTAGACTTTAAGCTTTGTAGCAAGGCTAATTCCATGGCAGTCCCACGCATTGGTCAGTAATCTGCCAAAGGCAGAGCTTGCCTTGGCAATTCTGCAGTTGACCTCAATGTCAATTGCCATCTTTACATATGCTTACTATACCAATGGTGAGCTATTCTTTTAAGACTTGGCTGTCATTTAATGGTCTTTTAGAACTTAATTTCATAAAATTAAGTAACATCACGAAGTACGATCAACGCCTGAAGATTTCAGCATTTCTTTCCTCTTCTGTTGAACAAGCAAGTAGAACAAACTGTTCTTCATTGCCTTTCTCATTGGTCTCTGTGTGGTTATTCGAAGAGAGCGGTAAGTGAATGGGCAATGCTGAGATCACATTGCCTAACAACCCAGAATATGAATGTAGGGCTGCTGTTTAATGATCAGTTAAGAAGTTTAAAATATAGATTGAAACTTCCTCTTTAGAGATGACCCTGCATACCACTAGCTTCCTGTTGCTAAGTTTCCTTTCCCACTGCCAGGAATGGGGACAGTTTTGCATTTTCACTTGTTGTGGAAAGTGAATTCAGCATGTTTCCTTCCTTCTTGCTTCCAGGATAGGAAAAAGTACAAATGGGTGTCATAATTGTCTTCACCATTTTTAAATTATTTATGATGAGGAAGTGGAGGGCTGCTATGTACTTGTCACAGCTGCATTCAAGAGGGTTTCTCTGCCACCAGCTGTAAAATAAGAAAATCAGCCATTAGAGACAGAAACTTACCACACTTGGAATACTGCATACAGTTTTGGTCGCCACGATGTAGAAAAGACGTGGAGACTCTGGAAAGAGTGCAGAGAAGAGCAACCAAGAGGATTAGGGGACTGGAGGCTAAAACATACGAAGAACGGTTGCAGGAACTGGGTATGTCTAGTTTGATGAAGAGAAGGACCAGGGGAGACATGATAGCAGTGTTCCGATATCTCAGAGGGTGCCACAAAGAAGAGGGAGTCAAACTATTCTCCAAGGCACCTGGGGGCAGGACAAGAAGCAATGGGTGGAAACTAATCAAGGAGAGAAGCAACTTAGAACTAAGGAGAAATTTCCTGACAGTTAGAACTCAATTAACCTCTGGAACAGCTTGCCTCCAGAAGTTGTGAATGCCCCAACCCTGGAAGTCTTTAAGAAGATGTTAGATAGCCATTTGTCTGAAATGGTATAAGGTTCCTGCCCACGCAGGGGGTTGGACTAGAAGACCTACAAGGTCCCTTCCAACTCTGCTATTGTGTTGTATTGTATTGAAATGTTGTGTACGGTGCACTGAAAATGAACTGTCAAAGCTCATCCAATCGTTCTATGGATTCCCCCCCCCCCTATGATTACTAAGGAAGTATAGGTCTTTAGAAGAATTTATAGTTGGTTTAATAATAATTCACATGATGATCAGTCCCAAAGCCTTCTCTGCTGTTCCTTTCCCATCTGGTACAGGGGGTTCGCAGGGGTTCAGAAGAATCTCTAGCTAAGTTTCTGTGCAGTTCGGAGAACGCCCAAACCTCACTCCTGGCTGGCGCCGCCCACTACACCCCTCCCCTCCCAGGAATCCCCATGTAGTCAATTTTGGATGCAGGTAAGTACAGGGTACACACAGAGGCTCTGGGAGGGTGGAAAACAGGTCTACCAGAAGTTTGGGATGTCCATAAACAGGTGTGTTTTCTAGCCTCTAGGGGGCCTCTGGAGCCTGAGAGCCCATTTTCGCCCTCCTGGAGGCTCGAGAAAAGCTTCCAGAGCCCAGGGAGAGAAAAAATACCCCTCCTTGTCATGGTTCAGGAGGGCAACAAAGCCACACCCACCATGAAGAGGTGGGTTCCTACCGGTTCCTACCGGTTTGGGCAAGTAGCTAGTAACTTGGCTTGCTACGCCCCCGAACTGGTTCTCTCAGTAGCACCATAGAAGCTGCCATCTTGTTTTTTTGCTTCTGCTAATGCGCAGAAGCTTTTTTTAGTAATGTGCATGGGCACGTCGCGCACATCAAGTGTGCATACAAAGTCGTCCCTGAGCGAAGTAGCAGCAGCCCAGAATCCACCCCTGCCACCATGGCCACACACACACAGCAACCGGGCAAAACAAACCCTTGCTAAATTTTTTGAAGCCCACCCCTGCATCTGCAGCAGCAGCACCAATGCAAAAGTCAAATGTTGCATGGTTCATTATCCCAACCATTCTCCACAGGATCTTTATTCTCATTGTCCTCCATCTTATTAATTTATAATTTAAATTAACACTCGTATTTGGCCTTGGGAATCTGTTTTCCTGACATCGTATTCATGACAGCCCGAGGTTCCATTTCACATGAGAACAACACACCCAGGGTGAAACAAAATAATAGAAATCAACACAGTGAATCAAAATCAATGTCGAGGCATTAAAAGGAAGCTAAGAATGAGCTCAATAAAAGGAGAGGAAGAATAGGTTAAAAAAAATAGTATCATTACAATCAGAATAGTTATTCAGCAAAACCTGAATATCGCCAAGGTAGGAATTTTTGGGGAGGATTTTCAGAATCGGTGAGAAAAAAATGATTGCAGAGATTTAGGTCTTAGAAAGCTCTTATATTTCAATGATGACATAAACCAGGGGTCTGCAAAGTTGGCTCTTTTAAGACTGGTGGACTTCAACTCCCAGAATTCCCCAGCCAGCTATGCTGGCTGGGGAATTCTGGGAGTTGAAGTCTACCAGTCTTAAAAGAGCCAACTTTGCAGACCCCTGACATAAACTATTAATATGCAGAGAAAAGAACTAAAGATATGGCCAAGAAATATAAGGCCAAATGTGATTTGTAGTGATGCCAGCATTGATTCCCACTGCACTTTCAGAAGTATGATTCTAAGAATTTATTTAAAATTAGGAAGTTAGGAAGAGATGGATTAATCCTAAAAATTTAGTTTTGACCAATGGAGTCACATTCAGCTCCTTATAATTACTGTCGGTCATCAAGTGATAAGTCACTCTCAACTATCTTAAAACAGTAACAGCTAACATTCTTTTCCATATTTAAATTATTTTGCTGGAAAAAAAATGGCCTGGAGGGAAACCAAAACTATTATATTAAGAAGCTTCTCAATATGTTCGCAGTAACACAGTGGCTCAGTGGCTAAGACGCTGAGATCGTCAATCAGAAAGGCCGGCAGTTCGGTGGTTCGAATCCCTAGAGCTGCATAATGGAGTAAGTTCCTGTTACCTGTCCCAGTTTCTGCCAACCAGTTCGAAAGCACGTAAAAATGCAAGTAGAAAAATAGGGATCACTTTGGTGGGAAGGTAACAGCATTCTGTGCTCCTTTGGCATTTAGTCATGCTGGCCACATGACCCCAGAGCGGACAGCGCTGGCTCTTTGGCTTTGAAATGGAGATGAGCACCGCCCCCTAGAGTCGGGAATTACTAGCACATATGTGTGAGAGGAACCTTTATCTTTTACAATACGCTCAGTTCGTGGCCACATATTTTTTAGTCTGAGCACTTATTGTTCCTTACTTCTTAACACATACTAACCAGAACCACTTTTCTGAAGAAGCCTGGTTAGGCAAATTTCATTGTCACAAAGTCAATCCTACAGAGATGCTCTATCTTGTTAAACACATTAATGTTTGCCTGGGTAGTTGGAGTACTTCTAAAATTGAGTTTGAGTTTCCTTTTCTGAATGAAGTTACACTGACTACAGTATAGAACTAATGAGCCACATTGAGATAAGTTTAATTACTTTCAATGTTGTTGCCTAGAAGTAGCTTAAGATGGCAATATTTCTTAGTTTGAAAGATAATGAAGGAAGAAAGATGACTTCTTTAGATAGACAGGAACTCTAAGCAAGCAGGCTTTTGAAAGAAAACCTGAAGGTCAAATCCTCACTTGTAACCACTTTCAAGCCAGGGTGAGCTTTCACCATCTCTGCAAATAGTAACAAACAGTTTTATTCTTATCTTCCTCATAGATTTACCAATTTCCCTCCACTTGCTATTTAATTTAAAAATAGGTTTAAAAATAGGTTCTGCGAGAGCATTTTTACAGGAAAAAAAATATCAAAGGGCAGCTACAATTGTCACACAGATATACCAATTTTCCTTCAAAGACATGGGCCGGGATCCAAAAAGATATTTGAGATGTACTCAGGAGCTTCTGTGTATTCTCGTGAGATATGTTTTCCCTTCATGAAAGAGATCTCTATGCCATTTCTGAACCTACTTGTGGGAACAGATTCCCTATTAAAAAGGGCTTATTGCAGCATAGGTAGAACCATTAAAAAACAATAACAACAGCATTTGGTGTAGTAGTTGCATCAGGTACCTTGAAGAGTTCTTAAAGCAGGGGTGTTAAACTCGATTTTATTGAGGGCCGTATCAGGGTTGTGTTTGACCTTGGGGGCCGGGGTCAGCGTGTTCAGGGTGGGCATGGTCAGCTTCACATCACTCATGTTGAGGGCACCTGTGTGGGCCCAAGTGCTCTGCCAGTGAAAAAACGGGCTCCCAAATTCTGTTTTCGGCTGCAATGGCCTCAACCATTATGGCTGCAACCATAATAGTTACTTGCTTTTCTAATAATGCTTTTATACAGATTGCTGAGACTGCATTGCAAGGAGTTGTCTAGCTACCCAAGAGTTAAAACCATCAGCACCCGATAGTGTCTCTTGTTCATTATTCTAATAAATATTACAGCAACGTCTTTGCCTCCATATTTTGAAGCTCTAATGTACGTTCAATGAGACTTAAACTGGGTTCATCTCTGTATTCTCTCTGCTGCCAGTCTTAATCTTTTTCAACAGAGGATCTTCTATGCAAGCTTGTTCATTCTGGAAAATCTCAAGTAATTTTATCAATCATTCTTAATTGTAGGCAAAGTTGCTGACTTTTCATCATCGAGTGTTGATGATCTGAGCAGCCAGAAGACAATTTAGAATATTTAAGCTGATGGGGGAATTGATAATTGCCCTTAATATGGGTTAATCATTGTGGATCAAATCATTTTTTTTATAATTTGAGAAAATGCAGCCACTGCCTCAAAGCACAATCTGCCAGAAATTAATAAAACTTGCCAAATATGCCTATTTTTTTTCTGACATCTAAAACTTTAAAGGCATCCTTAATTGTTCTTCCAATACTGAGGTCAATGGGATGAGATCAGATATATTAGGCTAATAACTTTCATGAAAGTAGCCTGAAAATTGAATGCAGTTGGAAATCAATATAATACAATACGGTACAATACAATAGCAGAGTTGGAAGGGACCTTGGAGGTCTTCTAGTCCAACCCCCTGCCTAGAGACATCCCTTTTAAGGATGTAATAAGGGACGTCCCTTTTCCCACCGGATAAATGCTAAGAACCTAACATTATAATAACTTTAACTATATTAATTGGTTAAAGTTAGAATTTATAAAGTTTCAGGGATGAGCTTGCTGAGAATTGTGAAAATTTGAAAAACTTCCATTCATGAAAAGAATGTATGATTTTTACTGTGTTTTTTTCTTCAAGTAACAAAATAATTTCGATCAGAAAGGTTGACAGTTCGGTGGTTCAAATCCCTAGGACCGCCTAACAGAGTGAGCTCCCGTTACTTGTCCCAGCTTCTGCCATCCTAGCAGTTCGAAAGCACATAAAAATGCAAGTAGAAAAATAGGAACCACCTTTGGTGGGAAGGGAACAGCGTTCCGTGCGCCTTCAGCATTTAGTCATGCCAGTCACATGACCACGGATATGTCTTCGGACAGCACTGGCTCTTCGGCTTTGAAACGGAGATGAGCACCGCCCCCTAGAGTCGGGAACGACTAGCACATATGTGCGAGGGGAATTTTAACCTTTAACAAAATAAACATTCATCCTTAATTTCTACATCTATAATTACGAATTAAAACTTCGCTGAATTAAGAATTTGGAATCATTATTAGTGTAATTCTAATGCAGATATTTTTTTTAAAAAAATGGAAAATGAAAAGGTTTTATTTATTTAAGCAATGGGATATGTCTCTACCTACATAGATCAGAATTGTGTAATGCTGTTCTCTGTGATACTATTTGGAAGCAAAAGTTGGATTTTAAAGTTACAGGATATGAAGATTATTGTCATTTTTGAATTTTGGTGTTCCTGAAAATACAATTGATAGCCAAGAAAACAAATGGATAAATCAACAAATAAATCAACTCAGTGTTCTCATTTAAGGCACAAATAGAATATAGGATTATGGGGTTGAAAGGGATTTTGGGAGTATTCTAGTCCCATCCCTTCCTTGAGCAGGAGACCCTATAACTTTCTGGCTTTCCAGTCTCTTCTTGAAAACCTCCACCTGCAATTTGGAGCACCTACAATTTCCAGAGGGAAGATGTTTCACCCATTAATTGTTCTCACTGTGCAAGAGATTTCTCCTAAATTGGATCTCTCTTTAATGATCTTCCACCCATTCCTTTTTGTCCTGTCCCCAGGGGCTTTGGAGAACAGATTTACTTTGTCTTCTCTGTGATCAAGCTCATACTTGGGACACATTATTTGAAGAACCAACTAATGGAGATGTGCTAATGCTAGGAATGATGGAAGGTTAGAAAAGAGAGTGACCAGAGGATGAACTCAGATGCAGCAGAGACTTTAAAATAACAGATTAGGGATAAATCATCATGGAGAAAACCTATTCTATGTGGTTGATAGGGGCCAAAAACAATGATGGCAAATATCAATCAATATATTTATTGGATTGGCATTCTGGTGCAGAATAGATTCTCAGCAGTTCACATACATCAATAAAAGTGCAATTAAGCATTCACAGTAAAATGATAAAAGCACTTAATGCAATATCACATAGTTAAAATCTGATGGTACCAACTCATTCCCAGTTTATTTATCCTAAATGATTTGAGATGGAATGTCCTTGTTAAACCAGACATAAAGTTCCAGGCAAAAGTCTGTCCAGGAGAAAGACAGGAAAGCAAAGGTCAATAGGAAACTCAATTGTATTCCTTCTCCAATTTAATAAATCCTAATCCAAGAACATCCAGATTAATAGACCAAATGAATCTTGGGCTAGAGATATTGTCATTGGGAGTTGACCAATTCACCATAGGTGGCAACTGAATTCAGGTTCCAATACAATGATACCTTGGGAGTCATCATTAATTGATTCCAGGAAGTGCAAAATGAGGAGTACCAAACAAATGTTTCCTATAAGGAATAATATAAATAAAGTTAATGTATTCCCAAACTAAAGACCCATGATGATAAAAATGCCCCCAAATACACAAGACGACCATAGAAGCTAAGACCGCAAAGGGATATGCACAGGGCAAAAGATACCCTCGGATTAACGGATGGCCCTTTGTTTTGGCTGGAAAGAGTAGAAAGTCACATGGCAACTGGCAACAACAAGTTCTAGCTTGCACATCAAGTACCAAACAAATGACAAGTATTTGGACAAAATGTTCACATCAAAGTGCATCAAGTATCAAATCTGATGAGTTTTAAAGCAGTTGAGTATCAAGGTATGACCACAGTTCATATTGTTTTTCTCTGTGCTGAACATTTCCCATACTAAAGTGAAAAAAGAATATAGACGTGATGATGAGTACAGCTGAAATAACTAGGACAGAGTCTCGTGAGTTATAATTGCAGTTATAAATCTAGCTTTTTTTAATATTCATTTATTTATTTATCAAAATTCTCCATCAGCCAGTGGCCACTAGGGTGGCACTCAAAGTCTAAAAACTTGATGGACCTCTGCTCTTCACTCTTCAACTAAACAACCAGAGGATGGTTGAAGTAGGTAGTAAGCAGATGAAGACACTGAAGCTTCCCATGTCTACAATTAGTTTGATATCCAAAGATGGATATTTCTTATTAATCGAAATTATTCTTTTCTGGTGCAGGACTAAACTTTGGACTAAATGCTTTATCTAGGATCAATATTGCATCTAGATCATCTTACATTAAAGAATTCTTAATAGTCTTGTGCATTAGTTACACTGTGAATTGTGTAGTTAACCATGATTTTTCACTTGCTTACAATTCCTTTCTTGCTTCTGCTTTCCTGATAATTTAGAAAATGAGTGGGCTTTTTTTCCAATTCTGTGATTTAAAATAAAGAAAGTAACCAAGCAGCTGCAATGTTAGATTTTATTCAGAGTAGAGGTATAAAATACAGCTTACTTTTTCACACTAACTATAGTCCTTTCAAAGGAAGCTGTAATTTATTGCAGAAATAAATAATCTATGTATAAAATGAAAGTGAAATCAACAACTGCCCAGCAATCTTTAAATCTTTTCAAGAAGAATTGAGTGTGCTGAGGTGAACTGCACTGATGTGGCCATTACTGAAATATGGCAACTACTGCCATTATCACTTGTTCTCTCCATGGATACTTGCCCTGCTCCAAAGAATGAGAGTCCTTGTCTCTGATTCTATATGCAACAACATCCACTAACATCGTATACACTTTGTTTTTCACACTTCTGTTCTGTCTCGATGAAAAGACTCTCTGCAGTTTTCAGTTGGATTCTCTAGACTAGGGGTGTCAAACTCAAGGCCCGAAGGCCAGATCTGAACTGTGGAATGCTTAGATCTGACCTTGGAAGCAGAGAAGGACGGGCCCACTGTGCCTCTGCCAGTGAAAATGGAGCTCGGGAGGACCATGTATAGCCCTCTCAAGCTCCATTTTCACTGGCAGAGGATTGCAGGAGGCTATTGCAGGTGAAAACGGAGCTCTGGAGCCCGTTTTCACTGGCAGAGCACTTAGGCCACCTCAGGAGCCCTGACACAAGTGGTGTTGAGCTGGCCCTGCCCATCTTCCCCACGCCCACCCAGGTCAAACATAACCCTGGTGCGGCCCTCATTGAAATCGAGTTTGACACTAATAATTTTACCGAGTATCAGGTCTTTTCTGTGGGAATTTCCCTTTAGAATTTCCCACTACAGTACAAAAATTGAACTTCCTTGTATTTTCTTCTCAAAACAGATTATTGTCCATTGCTTCCTCCTTTCCCACGTAACATTACCTAACCTGAAAGTGAACAGTGTGATAGGTATTTATGCCCTGTACTTCAGAGGTGGGTCTCACATAACTTTACCACTGGTTTGCCGCACACCGGAATTTGAGCACGCAAACGCATGCATCTTCTGTGCATGCGCTTTGCTTTTGTGCATGACTTAGAAAACATGGCTGAATTGGATGGCATCACACTGGGGTGGGTGGGCAGGGGTGGGCCACCTGCAGGTCGCCACTACCAGTTCACTTGAACCAGTCCAAAACAGCTGAATACCACCACTGCTCTACTTGCACCCATCTTTGGGCTTAAAGTTATGCTGTACTTAACTGAATTGAAAAAAGCACCTCCTACAAAGTTCAGTTCAGATCCATAATAAGGACTTCTCCTCTGGTGCCTGGTGCCTGAAACAGATGAAAAGGAGATGTCAGAAAGAGGTAGGTGTCTAAAGAGTCCTGCCACAGAGCAGCCTCTTGGAGAGTTTCAAGCTGTCCCTTCTATTTATCTTCTGGAATGAGCTAATGGTGACCAGCTTGGAAATAATTTTCTGGAGTTCATCTGTGCACGGGAACAATAAATAGCCCCTCAAAAAAACCACCCCACTGATTGCTGAAACATCATACAGTGTGAGAGACAAGAAAGGTCGAGAAGCAACCTGATTCTTTCATGGAGCCATTTGTGACACTTTGGGTGAGACTCTGGCATCGCTGGGCTGCTGTTCCTTGCCAAAGTGCAAAGGCAGCATTGGAAACATGGAATGTTGGCCATGTATGGCAGTGGCCATAGCCAGAAGGCAGAGAGCCAATGGGAGAATCTTACTAGATTTTGGAATTAGCTACTTCCTTTAGTGAACCCACCATGATGCTTTCAGTGACTACCAGAGGTGATATTCAGCCAATTTGGACCGGTTCAAGTGAACCGGTAGCAGAAATTTTGAGTAGTTCAGAGAACCAGTAGATACCACCTTTGGATGGCCCCACCAACCCACCCCTGTTGTTCCCTGATCTATATTCCCTTGGTTTTTATCTCAGCTGATTTGCGCGGCAGAGTGGATTGCCGCACCTCAGCTGAGCTTAAAAACCAGTTCAGCTCACCAGCACTGACACCAAGAGCGGCCTTTGAGTGCTGTCCGTGCGAGAAGCACGCTGTCTTACAACCGATAGGAAAAAGATTTGGAATCCCACCACTGGTGACCTCCTCTGATCAAAAGCGATCCACAATTTCAAAAAGGTTGCCCAACCATCTTCTGGGTTATCTGCTACACCAGTGTTTCTCAATCTTGGCGAGTTTAAGATGAGTGGACTTCAACTCATCTTCAACTCGTTGAAGTCCACTCATCTTAAACTCGCCAAGGTTGAGAAACACTGTGCTACACTTAGCAACATCTGTGCCGATAGATCATCGTTGATTGAAAACATATCTGATACGAAGGCCAGGAGTGTGGCTTCAAGCCCTCTGGTGCCACCAGCTTTTGCCTTGGTAACCCAAACACTTTCCCCGTCTGTTAGGATCACCGTCTGTTGCCATCCAGCGGGTGTTTTCATTGATAGACTGACACCAATTAGGAGGAAAAGAGCTGTGACACTGCAGTGCATTCTCCACAGCCACTGCAGGTTGGGCTTCTGGCCAAGACAGTGAATGCTTCTCTTTGCATTCCTTTCTTCTCCCCAGAGAAGAGCAATTTTACAGACACCTGGCATTTGCAGATCCAAGAAATCTGGGGCCGCTGCTGTTGAAACGTTGCCGCGAAAGGAAATTGCTGCCGCAGCAGAATCCTCTCTCTGAAGCACCGTGTCATTAAGAGAATGAGGTATTTTAAAACGGAGGAGGGTGAGGGGCTGAGACTTCCATTGGTTTAAACCTTCAAGTTAATTTCATTAAAGTTGTAATTGCTCATTTTGAAAGTGGCACAAATACCATCATGCTCTGCCAAAGGGAGACTTGGGGATAAACCACTAACAAGATGAATGGCTTATTTATCACAGGAGCGGACATTCTTGGAGAACGTCAGCTGAATATACAACAAATAGACGGTTGTGGCCTGCCAGTGGAGCTGGCAGCAGATTCGGACAGTGAGGAGGTTGGGGAGGAACCTGGGCCAGTCCTGGAGTCTGGGGAAGGCTCTGGTGAGGGCTCTGTGTCGGAGGCAGAGAGGGGGCCAGAGCCGTATGCCAGTTATCAGCTGCCTTCAGAGTCAGGCATCAGTGAGGCAGACAAACAGCTGGAGCCTGTTCCCAGTGTGAGCAGAGTTGTCAGACAAAGGGAACAACTAAAGAACAGGGGTTGACTTGGGAATAAGGATAGATGATGAACGGCCCCTCCCGGAGGAAATAAAAGTGGAGCGAAAGGGGAGTGGAGTTTGCAGGAGACAATTAGTTCGCTAATTGGTTAGTGACTCTCAGAGACTCCTTGCCAAGTTCTGCAGATTTTGGCCAGCTCTCCAAGCCAGATAAGGTGTGTGACCATAAATCCTCCTGTGAAAGACTTTGCCAGCTGTGAATAAGCAGACTTCACTGTAAATTAATAAAGGGGGTGGGTTTTTTTCAGGACAAGGAGTTTGTTTCATGCTCTTGGGAAGCCTCGGTCAGAGCATAGAATGCCTTTGGGCCCCAGCCTGGAGCATGCTTCTTGGAGAAAATAAGACCAAAAGTGAAATAACAGGGAACAACTTGTATCATAAGCCTTCATGAGCTGAAAGTCTAAATGTACTTTTCAGGTCATCATTGGTTGTGGCCTAAGAAGAAAGATATTTCCCAGGTTGTTTGCAAAACGGAGACCAAAAAGAAAATAAGAATGATAGCCCAAATCATGCAGTCCAAGCTCTTTTATTTTATTTTTTTATGTGCATGGAAACACATGCTAAAAAAAGATGCAGAACTTCAATTGTATAGCTGCAAAGACATAACATAGACTTCTTTTTATTCCTGAAGACATCTTTTATTTTTCCCTTGACTGTTTGTTATCCTGATTTCACTAACATTACTACAGTTCTTTCCTTGCATTTACAAAGATAAAAATGAATAAATCAAGACTGACTTCAAATACTTTTTACATATACTAAGACAAATTCCTTGTGTGTCCAATCACACTTGGCCAATAAAGAATTCTATTCTATTCTATTCTATTCCATTCCATTCCATTCCATTCTATTCTTCTGCGCCAAAGATCTTTTGCCCAATGTAAACTTCTCAAATGTCACACTGATTTGCAATTTGAAGTTTAATTATAATTCCAGAATGACAGTGTCTCAAAAGTTGCAATACTATTTGCAGCATATTTTTAATGTATCAGAGCAAATGCCTGCTCAGAAAAACCTTATATTCATAAAAAGTATATAATATAGGAGGGGAAATTGTTTCTAAAATTAGAACACTTCGGTAAAATTGCAAAGAAAAATACATATACAGAATTTAGAGATTGGTCGCTCCAAATGATAAATGTATTAACTTTAAAACAAAATTGAAATTGGATTAATTGAAGCCAGCATGCTTAGAAAAATGAGAGACTGTAATTTGAGAGAAACTGCAATGAACACATTGATCCATCTCTACGCTTCTTGGCTCAACCATCTTACAAGGCTGACAGCTACAGATAAATAGTAAAAGATGGAACAGTTTCTAATAAATGAAATTAAAATTACTCCATTTAACTCTTAGATGACAACATATCACGATGGCGAAATGGGTTTAGCTACGTAAGGATGTCCATATATTAAAGCCAGGAGATGAATTGCCAGTGAAAAATTATTTTGGATGGCACAGGTAACTTCTGTATTTTTAAAGAAAGATTTTTATATATGCATAAATGTAGATACAGAATAGAATAAGAGAGTTGGAAGGGACCTTGGAGGTCTTCTAGTCCAACCCCCTGCTTAGGCAGGAAACCCTACACCACTTCAGACAAATGGTTATCCAATCTCTTCTTAAAAACTTCCAGTGTTGGAGCATTCACAACTTCTGGAGGCAAGTTGTTCCACTGATTAATTGTGTCAGGAAATTTCTCCTCAGTTGTAAGTTGCTTCTCTCCTTGATTGTTTTCACTCATTGCTTCTTGTAATACCCACAGGTGCCTTGGAGAATAGCTTGACTCCCTCTTCTTTGTGGCAACCCCTGAGATATTGGAAGACTGCTATCATGTCTCCCCTAGTCCTTCTTTTCATTAAACTAGACATACCCAGTTCCTGAAACCGTTCTTCATATGTTTTAGCCTCCAGTCCCCTAATCTTCGTTGCTCTTCTCTGCACTCTTTCTAGAGTCTCAACATTTTTTTTACATTGTGGCGACCAAAACTGGATGCAATATTCCAAGTGTGGCCTTCCCAAAGCCTTATAAAGTGGTATTAACACTTCACATGATCTTGATTCTATCCCTCTGTTTATGCAGCCTAGAACTGTGTTAGTGTTTTTGACAGCTGCTGCACACTGCTGGCTCATATTGAAATGGTTGTCCACTAGGACTCCAAGATCCCTCTCACAGTTACTACTATTGAATCAGGAACCACCTATACTGTACCTGTGCATTTCGTTTTTCTTGCCTAAATGTAGAACCTTACTTTTTTCACCCTTCAATTTCATTTTGTTATATAATAATAATAATAATAATAATAATAATAATAATAATAATAATAATAATAATAATAATAATAATAATAATAATAATAATAATAATAATAATAATAATAATAATAATAATAATAATAATAATAATTTTAATTTGTTGACCGCTCCCTCTCCCCATAGGGACTCGGAGCGGTGCACAGGGAAAACTAAAACAGTAAATATACAAACACATTAAAAACAAATTAAACATATACCTGTGCTAAAATACCCCATTAACATACTAAAATTCCCAATTAAAACAACTAAAACCCCATAGAGAGAGACTACCCTAGGCCGGCCAAGCAGAAAAGATGTGTTTTTAGTTTTAGACGGAAGGAGCGGAGGTCCGTAGTTGTTCTAATGTCGGGGGGAAGGTCGTTCCAGAGGGCTGGGCCCGCCACAGAGAGAGCCCTTTCCCTGGGCGTTGCCCGCTGACAAAGTCTAGTGGACGGCACCCGGAGAAGTCCCTCTCTGTGGGAGCGAATCGGCCGTGAGGATGTATGAGGCAGGATCCGATCCCGCAGATAGCTAGGTCCCGAGCCATGGAGCGCTTTAAAAATGATGACTAATACCTTGTAGCTAATATAGCGCCCAGTGTTCAACTCTATGTACAGCACACAGTGATATGGCTTTATATCAGAATTTAAAGACAGCATTTGAAATGCATATCAAATTATATAATTTTGAGAACACAGAAAAAACAGCCAAAAATGAAAATGATTGATTTGCCCAGTATTAATCTAGCCATGGTACAGTTAGGGGGAAACCCTTGGTTTATTATGGGGATTACAATGAAATGGTAACAAGAAAGAGGTACCGCAGTTCAGGTAGTCAAGCTCTAATCCAGTCCAGGGTTTTTAAAATCAATACTGATTTGTCTCCAATGAATATACAACTGTCACGAAAGAAATCCATTAAACTACGAGGGGACAATCTCCACTAATGCCAGATGGTGAAGTACAACTGTGCTTGATTTCCTTATTCAGACAAAGCTATTGATTTTTTTTGGAAAGACATGTGAAACAGACAGCAAGCGCCTGAGCTGCATGGCTGGGGAATTAAATGTATTTATTCTAACAGAAACTCCAAGCAAGAAAGATGGAACAGTGTAGAAATGGGATCTTTTGAAAAAGAGCCAGGTATGCAACAGAGACAATAACAATAGCACATAGACTTACCCAGGGGTGGGCTTCAAAAATTTTAGCAAGGAGTTCTCTGCCCAGTTGCTAGATGGGCGTGGCCATGGTGGGTGTGGCCTAGTTGGCCTCCTGCACCACGTCATGGGAGGGTTGCTCTTCCTGGGTTCCGGAAGCTTTCCTTGAGCCTTCAGAAGGATGAAAATGGTCTCCTGAGACTCCGGGGGCCCTCTGGAGGCTGGAAACCTCCGGTAGGTGTATTTCTGGCCATCCCTGAGCTTCTGCATTCACCCTGCACTTACCTGCATCCAAAGTAGGCTGTGTGGGGACTCTTGGGAGCGGTAGGGTGGGTGAGGCCAGCCAGGAATTAGATTTGGGGGTTCTTCACAGAATCTTAGCTAGAGGTTCTCCCAAATCCCTTCACAGTGCTTTGCAGTTTCACAGAGTCAGCCTATTGCCCCCGACAATCTGGATCCTCATTTACCAGCTTCGAAAGGATAGAAGGCTGAGTCAACCTTGAACTGGTGAGATTTGAACTGCCAAACGTTTGTCTGACAGTCGGCAATCAGTAAAACTAGCCTGCAATATTGCATTCTAACCATGGTGCCATGACGGCTCTACAGGCAAAAATAAAGTTGCCATACATTTTGAAAGGTTCCATTATGGCAAAATCCAGCATGCCAAGATTATACACAAGCAAGCAGCAGCAAGAAGTGCAACCAAGACAGATCTGGGTGTCTAGTTGTAAACAGAATGTGGCTTGAAGGCTTCATGCATCTTCATGTGGTGTTGATATTGGCACTTCGGAAGACCGGTGGCCTCTTCAGCTGCATTTATAAGGATTAACTGAGGAGCACACATGCATCAAAATGCTCCCATAGCTAGAGGAACATCTGAAAGCATGATTCAAAGGACAGAACACCTTAAGACAGGCATTTGGATAAAATACCTGAGGAGGTGGGTATCTCTCCCTGCATTCCGTCTTTTCCTCTTCTTCTTTAGATTGCAGGATGGGGGAAGATCACAGGTTTGGCTTGTTGAAAAAGCATTTCAGAAAACATTCTTGACCAGAATTGCTCACAAACACTGAATAAATTCCAAACTTGTACGATTGTATAAATGTATTTTTACTTTCATGTTATTTTCAGATGACCCGCCTTTCAATCATCTGTTCAGTGATTTTATAATTAAAACATACCAGAGCTCATCTTGTTCTGATTATTTCACAGTTTTGCTGTTCAGTCGTTCAATAACCCATCCTGTGGCCTAGAGGTGGAGCTCTCGCCTCCCAATCAGGAGGTTGTGAGTTCAATCCTAGGTAGAGGCAGATGTAGGGTCTCCTGCTTGGGCAGGGGCTTGGACTAGATAACCTGCAAGGTCCCTTTCAACCCTGTTAAACTTTTCACTCTCCATAACCTGAAAGGCTGTGGGTCTGTAACTACTTCTTTGAATTCTTCTAAGCTAATGTCATCAGACACCAGTCATCATCTAACTCCTGGAAACACTTTCTTCTCTCAGTGTCTGTTTTGATTCTTACAAGTTTCCAAACATCAATATTTTCTCATGTGTCTCTTCCCTTCATATTATGAGTTCAAAACATCTACACTTGAACAGCATCATTATAAGAGTTTCTGGCGAATAGTCTGCTTTTACCTCATCTGGTACTGTTTACGCAGTGGTGGGTTTCTGCAGGCTCGCACCTACTCGCGAGAGCCGGTTGGTGAAATTTAGAGAACCGGTGAGAGGGGGTTTCACCAGCGTACCTGGAAGTAAATCTGGCCCGCCGCTGCCAGTGACCCAACGGGAAGGAAAGGAAGGAAGGAAGGAAGGAAGGAAGGAAAGAAAGAAAGAAAGAAGGAAGGAAGGAAAGAAAGAAAGAAAGAAAGAAAGAAAGAAAGAAAGAAAGAAAGAAAGAAAGAAAGAAAGAAAGAAAGAAAGAAAGAAAGAAAGAAAGAAAGAAAGAATTTATCATCACTATTGAGTCCAAAATTTTGGTTGCTAAGCAAGAGCGTTGTTAAATGAGTTTCACCACATTTTAAAAGGTGGCCATTCCCACCCTGTCACATGACTGCCAAGCCACGCCCACAAAATAGGCCACACCTACAGAGTAGGTTCTAAAAAATTTGAAACCCACCACTGTGATAATGGCTACACAGAACACCAAATGGAGTGTCATTCAATTAAAAAAAAACTTCTTGCAAATAGCATCCCTCTGCCTGACAAATACAAGAATTAATCTAATTGAAACTCACAGCAATAGTACTGTATGATTGACAGTCATTTCAATCCATGATCAGATCTGCACTCTGCTCTGGAAATAATCGGAGATGTGAGGCATAGTTTCTGATTTGTGTTTATGGTAACTCTATCCAAATGCTAATTATAGTGTTGGCTTGGCGCTTAATGTGTTAAGGCCAGTTCACAGACAACCCCCCCCCCACACACACACATTCTTGTAGCCTTCTCTACTTCATTCAAAATCTCTGCAGTTGGCTCAGAACTCCACTTCAGTGGGACCATCTTCTTGTGTGTAATTCTTTTTATGTTAAAATATTGCAATTCATTACAAGTGGGAGAAATAGAAAAGGAAGCAGCAGCTAAGAAGCTAACATGCACATGAAGTTATGCTAGGAAATTAGAATCAATGGTGAAGATGCAGGGGAAGAAATGATCAAGAGGAAATAGAGGATGGAAAGCTTCCTACTCCACCTTCGTTTCCAATTTCATAGTTTTCATTTCAGGAGATGAGAAATATCTCAAGAATTTAAAGCTGCAACTTCATCCCAGCAAAAGTTGCTCGGAGGCATTCATATCTGCTGCATGCTTTGAAGACTATTCTAAGCCTCGGGCAAGTCCTAAAACAGCTGAGATGTGAATGAAAGATTTGGGTCCCTTTCCCAACCTGTTTCAAAGAGATAATCAAGCCCCAACAGAATGGCAAAAGTGGAGATTCCAATGACACCAGATGACAATCAAAAGCATGATACCTACATTTTTTGTAGTGTCTTTCAGAGTCTGTTTTCCTGAAAATAAGACCCCCCTGCATAATAAGCCCAATCAGGCTTTTGAGCGCATGTACTAAAATAAGTCCTCCCCCCAAAATAAGATTTCCCTGAAAATATTGCAACACAGCCGCAGTCATGAGGTGACCATGCTCACTGCCTCCTGCACCTCAAAACTAATAAGACCTCCACAAAAATAAGGTTTATTTCAGGGGTCAAAAGAAAATATTACCATTCTATGGATGGAAACCTTCAATGGACAGAACCTGTATCAGATTCAAACATGTCCAGTTGTCCAAATCAGCTTCTGTCCATTGAAGGTTGCCAAACATAGAACGGTAATATGTTTTGCATGAAAAAAAATATCTAAATTCAATCTATAATCCTTCCAATTAAAAAGATCAGGTGGGTCCCAAGGGGAAAATTTCTACCTGGCCTGGAAAAATAGAATGTACAATACTGGGCAAAGTGAATCAATAGACTGATTCAGTTACCATATCATTAGCTTGTTAGCTTTGATTTCGTCAACCATGATTTATTGAACAATTATGCTTAGCTTTGTGTTGTGAAGAACCAAACCTAGGTCAGGCTCAAATGTGGAGTTAGCCAAGCAACTGCAACATGGCTAAGACCGATCCTCCCCCAAGTTCCTTGAAGCCTTATCTAATTGTTCCCAGGAGTAGCCTGTCAGTCTGGAGAGATTCCTGTATTATAGGCAGAACATAATTAAGTAGCTTGAAGTTTGCATGTAAGGGCTTTGTTGTTCATACCTGACAGTGCGACTGAGACCAGGTGGTAGTTAATTCGTCTTTGAGGGAGAGGGTGGACTGTAAGCCAAGAAAATGATTGTATAGTCATTGTGTTGAGTGAACAAAGCCAATTTTTCACAATGACCTTTCTCACCTATAGATCCAGTCCTGTGACATTCTGAGAGGCAGAAAAAAATAATAATGACCTTTTAAACATTCTGCTCAGAAAAATAGAAAATATGTGATACTAATTTAGGTCTTGTTCTATCACTTTCCGAGAGAGATTATGAGACTTTTCTTAAAACCAAACTAAGGATGGGCTTCTAAATTTTTAGCAAGGGGTTCTCTGCCTGGTTGCCGGGTGGGCATGGCCATGCGGGGGATTCTGGGAGCCTCTAGATGCTCCCATGTAACACCTCTCCTGCGCGAGCTGCACTGGCTGCCTGTGGCTTTCCAGGTGCGCTTCAAGGTGCTAGTAACAACTTTTAAAGCGCTCCATGGCAAGGGACCTAGGTACTTGCAAGACTGCCTCCTACCAAATACCTCCCTTCAACCAGTCCGCTCCCACAGAGAGGGCCTCCTCAGAGCGCCGTCAGCCAGTCAATGGGGGCGAGCCTTCTCTGTGGCAGCTCCTGCCCTCTGGAACGACCTGCCCCCCAACCTCCGCCCAAATACGGACCTGTACCTGTTCCGCCAAGCCCTGAAGACCCATCTTTTTCATGCACCCGGCCTGGTGTAGCTTTTAATCCGGTTTTATTGTACATTTTAGAGCAGGCTTAGAATTTAATTTATTTTTAGCATAGGTATTTAAATTGATGTTTTTATTGCTGTTTTTATCATTGCCTGTTCACTGCCCTGAGTCCCGCAAGGGAGAAAGGGCGGTATACAAATTCAAATAAATTGAAATTGAATGGTGGGCGTGGCCTAGTCAGCTTCCTGCACCACAACGGAAGGGGAGTGCTTTTGTCTTCCCTGGGCTCCGGAGGCTTTCCTTGAGGCTCCAGGAGGGCAAAAATGGCCCCGGATGCTCCGGAAACCTTCTGGAGGCCTGTTTCCAGTCTCCCTGAACTTCCGGGAGGCCTATTTTTCAGCCTCCCAGAGCCTCTTTGCAGGCCCTGCACTTACCTGCATTCAAAATGGGCTGCATTGGGGCTCCTGGGAGGGGAGGGGTGAGGGGGGAATAGCCAGCCAGGAGTGGGATTTGGAAGTTCTCCAAAGGGCACAGAATCTTAGCTAGTAGTTTCCCTGAACCCCCGTGAACCCCCAGTAGCCCACCCCTGAACCAAACCAAGCAGAAACAAAATAGTAGCCAAGTGACGATTCTTCAGATCCTTTCATTCAGACAGATACTCAGGCTCAACCCGTCCAAGACTGAGTGGCTGTGGCTTCCGGCACCCCGGTTCAGCCAGATTACTCCAACTCTGGCCATTGGGGGCGAAACACTGGCCCCCGTGGAGAGGGCGCGCAATTTGGGTGTCCTCCTGGATTCCCGGCTGTCCATGGAAGACCATGTGGCGGCCGTGGCCAGGGGGGCGTTTCATCAGGTACGCCTGATGCGCCAATTACACCCCTTACTGGACCGGGCTGCCCTGCGCACAGTCACTCAAGCACTTGTGACATCCCGACTCGACTACTGTAATGCTCTCTACATGGGGCTTCCCTTGAGGTGCACTCGAAAGCTACAGTTAGTCCAGAATGCAGCCGCGTGGGTGATTACGGGAGCGCCTAGACGCTCCCATATAACACCAATCCTGCGCGAGCTGCACTGGCTTCCTGTGGTCTTTCGGGTGCGCTTCAAGGTTTTGACGACCATTTTCAAAGCTCTCCATGGCTCGGGACCTAGTTATATGCGAGACCGTCTCCTGCCCCATACATCCCTTGGACCGATGCGCTCCCACAGAGAGGGCCTCCTCAGGGTGCCGTCGGCCGGACAATGCCAACTGGCGACACCCAGGGGAAGAGCCTTCTCTGTGGCCCAGCCCTTTGGAACGACTTACTCCCTGAACTTCGCACCATCTCCGACTTCCGCCTCTTCTGGCAGTGTCTAAAGACACATTTGTTTCATTTAGCCGGCCTAGCGTAACCTCCACAATGACTATTTCAGACAGTTTTTAAATTTTGGGGATTTTAATTTGGTTTTAGCGCAGGACGGTTATTAAATAAGTTTTTTAATTTTTTTACTTGATTTTGTATGTATTTTTAAATTCCTGTGCGCCGCCATGGGTCCTTTTGGGGAAGGGCGGGGTATAAATTTAATAAAATAAAAAATAAAATAAATAAAAATAAATAAATCTTGCTTCAGCAAGAGAAATGAGAAAGCTGCCCTGATAGTTTATTATTGTAGTTTATTATTGTGGTTATCAGTTTACCAGTTTATTATTGTAGTTATCTCATAACTGAAGGACGCTTTACATGTTTTTCTTCGCTGAAAGAAAACCTAAAACCTTGCTTACACATTTGGATTGGAAACCCAAATGCCTAAGCCATCATGCTTTAAATTCTTTTGGCACTGACCCAGATCTGGAAGTTCAGGAATCTTACAGCACCCAGTTTCCCCAGATGGCTTCCCATACAAACACAAACCAGGCTTGACCCTTCTTAGCTTCTGAAATAGGGCATTTTCAGAACGGCATGGGCATAGTTCTTCTCAGCCTTTTGGTGAAGATCAAGTGCAGTATCTGCTGTCATCAGTTTTAGCCTCCCTGTCCTGGGGTTTTAGGGTAATTTAGGGTAATTTTAATTATTTGTAGTGTTAAGGGGTTTTAGGGACAGTTTTTAGTTTTTATAGATGTTTTTAGCGCAGGATTTGTTTAATTGCGATTTTAAATTATGTATTCTGTTTGTGTTTATTGTTTTTTAATTTTCCTGTGCCCCGCCTCGAGTCCCTCTGGGGAGAGAGAGC